>NC_069429.1:36191399-36238899 GCF_026875155.1 Cherax quadricarinatus | reverse complement strand
TGCACAGTACCTGTGTGTGCCTGAATAAACTAGCTTACAGAATAGGTGTATTTGTCCTGGTCTATGCGTCTTTGCACTACTCTGATGTGTGTGGCACCGCTAAAGTCATTTTCCAGTTACTCCCCTTAACTAAGCGTTGAGTTCTCTATAATGATATTTTAGCTCTCCAGAACAGGGTTTTAGGACCCTCAGCTATCAGTGGTTGCAAGGACCCAGTCCCGACATACAACCACAAAAGGCTCAGTAACGTTACTTGGCTCCTGGTCCTGCATAGTTGCCATTGCTGGATGCCTCCTCAGTCACGTGCTTGTTTTCCCACTTTCCTGTAGGCGCTGTAGTCACTAGTTTATCCAAATTTCTCACTCACTGTATTTATCGACACATCCCTGATCTTGGGTCTCACTTACTCTGCAAACGCCACTACGAACTGTGTGGTAACACTCATAGGCCTGATTCCCAACCGCTTTCCTTCCTCGATCTCGGCACTGTAACTTCCACTATTATCTAGGTTTACTCTTCTGTGATCACTTATATTTCCTTTTCTGGGGGTTTAAGTGATTATATGCACTCTTATATTTGCACATGCCTATATTCCACGCCTATATCCCTGCGGTATAGTAAGAAAAAAAAACGCGAATTCACGAGCTCAAACGTGCGTGACTACTCCACTCCACTGTACTTACCTAGTTGAGATTGGAGGGGTCGTGTCCTAGCTCCTGGCCCCGCGTCTTCACTGGTCGCTACTAGGTCACTCTCCCTGAACCGTGAGCTTTATCATACCTCTGCTTAAAGCTATGTATGGATCATGCCTCCACTACATCGTTTCCCAAACTATTCCACTTCCTAACTACTCTGTGGCTGAAGAAATACTTCCTGACATCTCTGTGATTCATCTGTGTCTTCAACTTCCAACTGTGTCCCCTTGTTGCTGTGTCCCATCTCTGGAACATCCTATCTTTGTCCACCTTGTCAATTCCTCTCAGTATTTTTTATGTTGTTATCATGCCCCCCCCCCAACTCTCCTGCCCTCCAGTGTCGTCAGGTCGATTTTCTTCTCCTCGTAGGACATACCCCTTAGGTCTGGAACTAGTTTGTTGCAAACCTTTGCACTTTCTCAAATTTCTTTATGTGCTTGGCTAAGTGCTGGTTCCAAACTGGTGCCGCATACTCCAATATGGGCCTAACGTACACGGTGTACAGGGTCCTGGGCGATTCCTTATTAAGATGTCGGAATGGTGTTGTTAGGTTTGCTAGGCGCCTATATGCTGCAGCAGTTATTTGGTTGATGCGCGCTTCAGGAGATGTGCCTGGTGTTATACTCACCCAAAGACCTTTTTCTTTGAGTGAGGTTTGTAGTCTCTGGCCCCCCTAGGCTGTACTCCGTCTGCGGTCTTCTTTGCCCTTCCCCAATCTTCATGATATTGCAGTTGTTGTGACTGAAACCAGGAGCCAATTGCTGGACCAGGTCTGCAGCCTGTCCAGATCCTTTTATAGTTCTGCCTGGTCTTCAGTCTAATGAATTCTTCTCATGAACTTCACGTCATCTCCAAACAGGGATACTTCGGAGTCTATTCCTTCTGTCATGTCGTTCACAAATACCAAAAACAGCACTAGTCCTAGGACTCACCCATGTGGGACCCCACTGGTAACAGGCGTCCACTCTGACACCTCACCACGTACCATGACTCGCTGCTGTCTTCCTGACACGTATTCCTTGATCCACTGTAGTGCCTTCCCAGTTATCCCTGCTTGGTCCTCAAGTTTTTACACTAATCTCTTGTGAGGAACTGTGTCAAACGCCTTCTTGCAGTCCAAGAAAATGCAATCCACCCATCCCTCTCTCTCTTGTCTTACTGCTGTCACCCTGTCATAGAACACCAGTAGGTTTGTGACACAGGATTTCCCGTCCCTGAAATCATGCTGGCTGCTGTTGATGAGATCATTTCTATCTAGGTGTTCTACCGCTCTTCTCCTGATAGTCTTCATGACTTTGCATACTATACATGTCAGTGACACTGGTCTGTAGTTTAGTGCTTCATGTCTGTCTCCTTTCTTAAAGACTGGGACTACATTTGCTGTCTTCCATGACTCAGGCAATCTCCCTGTTTCGATAGATGCATTGAATATTATTGTTAGGGGTACACACAGCACCTCTGCTCCCTCTCTCAGGACCCATGGAGAGATGTTATCCAGCCCCATTGCTTTTGAGGTATCTAGCTCACTCAGAAGCCTCTTCACTTCTTCCTCAGTTGCGTGTACTGTGTCCAGCACTTGGTGGTGTACACCACCTCTCCCTCTTTCTGGAGCTTCTTCTGTCTCCTCTGTGAACACTTCTTTGAATCTCTTGTTGAGTTCTTCACATTCTTCACAGTCATTTCTTGTTGTCTCTCCTCCTTCCTTCCTTAACCTGATACCTGGTCCTGGACTGCTGTTTTCCTCCTGATGTGGCTGTATAACAGCTTTGGGTAAGATTTGTCTTACGCTGCTATGTCGTTTCCATATTGTCGTTGGGCCTCCCCTCTTATCAGTGCATATTCATTCCTGGCTCTACGACTTCTCTCCTTATTCTCCTGGGTCCTTTGCCTTCTATACTTCTTTCATTCCCTAGCACACTTAATTTTTGCCTCCCTGCACCTTTGGGTGAACCATTGGCTCATCCTGGCTTTTTCATTATTCCTGTTAACCTTGGGTACAAACCTCTCCTCAGCCTCCTTGCACATTGTTGTTACATATTCCATCATCTCATTAATTGGCTCCCCTGCCAGTACTCTGTCCCACTGAACCCCATTCAAGAAGTTCCTCATTAGCGTGTAGTCCCCTTTCTTGTAGTTTGGCTTCATTCGCCCTGGCCTTCCTGCTTCCCCCTCCACTTGTAGCTCTACTGTGTATTCAAAGCTTAAAACTGGATGATCGCTGGCCCAAAGGGGTATTTCATATGTGATGTCCTCAATATTTGCACTACTCAAGGTGAATACTAGGTACAGTCTTCCTGGTTCATCCTCTCCTCTTTCTCTTGTAGTGTCCCTTACGTGTTGGTACATGAAGTTTTCCAGTACCACCTCATCTTAGCCCTCCATGTATCTTGGCTCCCATGTGGCTCCAAGTTCTCCGAACCAATTTCCTTGTGGTTAAAGTCACTCATGATCAGGAGCTTTGCCTTGCATGCATGAGCTCTTCTGGCCACTGCAGCCAGTGTGTCAAACATCGCTCTACTGCTCTCATCATACACTTACCTTGGCCTCCTGCTGTTCTGTGGTGGGTTATACATCACTGCAATTACCACTTTGGGACCTCCAGGGTGAAGCGTTCCTGCTATGTAATCGCTTGCTTCTCTGTTGTCTCCTCTCTCCAGCTCATCAAAATTCCATTGGCTTTTGATCAGCAGTGCCACTCCTCCACCCCCTCTGTTCCCTCTGTCTGTCCTCAGGATCTGGTATCCCATTGGAAAGATGGCATTTGTTATCTATCCACGTTCGTGTACCAAACCTTCAACTTCTTTTCTAATACTGTGATCCTGGGAGAAGATTGGGGTTGGGGGATTCGGAGAGCTGGCAGGGGCCTATGGGGGGTTGCAATGGAGGTGGGGGCAGAGTTCCCATAGGGGGTTGCTGTATGGGTGGGGTTTGTGGTGTTGGGGGTGGGGGCAGAGGGATCAGTGTGTGTATCGGTTTAGATTGCTCATATGTCTTGGGGTTGTTGGGGTTGGAGTCCTTCTGTGGGTGTTTCTGATGGGTGTGTTTCCCCTTCCACCTGCATCTGGGTTCTTCTGCTCATCATCGTTATTTCCTCTCGTTCCTCCTTTCCTTTTGGTACTTTCAGTATCAACCTTTCCTCTTGGGTTCTATCTCGATTGAGGTACACACACTGATGCTCTTGCTTGTCTCTCAATCATGCTTTCTCCTGCAGAATCATGGTTCAAGTTGATTCTCCCTTGAAAATTACTTTGAGAGGCCATTTCCATCCCCTTGCAAACCACTCAGTTCTCCGAAAATTTGCCACTTGGGTCATGTCACCCTCACCTATTGCTTTCATAATACCTTCAATCACTTATTTATCTTCCTGTTTCCTTTCATCATAAGTTTCCCCTTCACTTTCCTAGAGCTCATAGACAAAAACTTATCTCGCCCTTTCCTTCTCCCACTGTGTCTCCTATTGCATCCTCTGAGGTGTTCTTTCCTTCAAGCCCCTCCCTGGCTGAGGCCCCTATGCTCAGTGGACTGTCTTTCCTGCTCAACTGTGTCTGGCCCCTGCAGGTGTCTGTTAGAGTCTCTGCATATGTCATAGCCTCTTCGTTGTCTTCTTACAAGAGGGTGTTTGTGACAGCTGGGTGTTGTAGGGAGAGGAAGGGGGAGGCAGGGCAGGGGAGAGAAGGATATGAGGTGGGAAGGGGGGGGGGACAGTGGCAGGGAGACAGTGAGAGATTTAGGGGGTACTAGGGGATATAGGGAGGGCAGGGGAGGAGAGAGAGAGAGAGAGAGAGAGAGAGAGAGAGAGAGGGTGTAGGAGGAGGAGAAAGGGGGGGAGGAGGGAGGAAATAGAGGTAACGCTAGGGTAGGCCCTCTAATTCACATGTGAGCACACTTTGCTGTCCTGTCTCCCAAGCCTTCTTCCTTACTTTAGCAGTAAAACAGATTACTATCTGACCTCTTCGGCTATCCCCAGGTTCTGCTCACTGTGCTGCTATGTATGGCAATCCTTGCACAGTACCTGTGGGGTGCCTGAACTAACCAGCTTGCAGATGGGTGTATTTTTCCTAACCTATGTGCCTGCGTGGTTTGCTGGATTCTACCTTAATTTAGCAGTAAAACAGATCTATCTCTGACTTCTTGGACTATCCCCAGTTTCTGTACACCATGCTGCTATGTGTGGCAATCCATGCACAGTACCTGTGTGTGCCTGAATAAACTAGCTTACAGAATAGGTGTATTTGTCCTGGTCTATGCGTCTTTGCACTACTCTGATGTGTGTGGCACCGCTAAAGTCATTTTCCAGTTACTCCCCTTAACTAAGCGTTGAGTTCTCTATAATGATATTCAGCTCTCCAGAACAGGGTTTTAGGACCCTCAGCTATCAGTGGTTGCAAGGACCCAGTCCCGACATACAACCACAAAAGGCTCAGTACGTTACTTGGCTCCTGGGTCCTGCATAGTTGCCATTGCTGGATGCCTCCTCAGTCACGTGCTTGTTTTCCCACTTTCCTGTAGGCGCTGTAGTCACTAGTTTATCCAACTTTCTCACTCACTGTATTTATCGACACATCCCTGATCTTGGGTCTCACTTACTCTGCAAACGCCACTACGAACTGTGTGGTAAGACTCATAGGCCTGGTTCCCAACTGCTTTCCTTCCTCGATCTCGGCACTGTAACTTCCACTATTATCTAGGTTTACTCTTCTGTGATCACTTATATTTCCTTTTCTCGGGGTTTAAGTGATTATATGCACTCTTATATTTGCACATGCCTATATTCCACGCCTATATCCCTGCGGTATAGTAAGAAAAAAAAACGCGAATTCACGAGCTCAAACGTGCGTGACTACTCCACTCCACTGTACTTACCTAGTTGAGATTGGAGGGGTCGTGTCCTAGCTCCTGGCCCCGCGTCTTCACTGGTCGCTACTAGGTCACTCTCCCTGAACCGTGAGCTTTATCATACCTCTGCTTAAAGCTATGTATGGATCATGCCTCCACTACATCGCTTCCCAAACTATTCCACTTCCTAACTACTCTGTGGCTGAAGAAATACTTCCTGACATCTCTGTGATTCATCTGTGTCTTCAACTTCCAACTGTGTCCCCTTGTTGCTGTGTCCCATCTCTGGAACATCCTATCTTTGTCCACCTTGTCAATTCCTCTCAGTATTTTTTATGTTGTTATCATGCCCCCCCCCAACTCTCCTGCCCTCCAGTGTCGTCAGGTCGATTTTCTTCTCCTCGTAGGACATACCCCTTAGGTCTGGAACTAGTTTGTTGCAAACCTTTGCACTTTCTCAAATTTCTTTATGTGCTTGGCTAAGTGCTGGTTCCAAACTGGTGCCGCATACTCCAAATAGGGGCCTAACTACACGGTGAAACAGGGTCCTGGGCGATTCCTTATTAAGATGTGGGAAAATGTGTTGTTAGGTTTGCTAGGGGCCCATATGCTGCAGCAGTTTTTTGGGTTGATGTGCCTTCAGGAGATGTGCCTGGTGTTTTACTCACCCAAAGACCTTTTCTTTGAGTGAGGTTTGTAGTCTCTGGCCCCTAGGCTGTCCCTCCGTCTGGGTCTTCTTTGCCCTTCCCCAATTTTTCATGAATTGCAGTTGTTGTGATTGAAACCAGGAGCCAATTGCTGGACCAGGTCTGCAGCCTGTCCGATCCTTTTATAGTTCTGCCGGGTCTTCAGTCTAATGAATTCTTCTCATGAACTTCACGTCATCTCCAAACAGGGATACTTCGAGTCTATTCCTTCTTTCATGTCGTTCCAAATACCAAAAAACAGCACTAGTCCTAGGACTACCCATGTGGGACCCACTGGTAACAGGCGCCCACTCTGACACCTCACCACGTACCATGACTCGCTGCTGTCTTCTGACACTTATTCTTGATCCACTGTAGTGCCTTCCCGTTATTCCCTTGGTCCTCAAGTTTTTACACTAATCTCTTGTGGGGACTGTGTCAAACGCCTTCTTGCAGTCCAAGAAAATGCAATCCACCCATCCCTCCTCTCTTGTCTTACTGCTGTCACCCTGTCATAGAACACCAGTAGGTTTGTGAACAGGATTTCCCGCCCCTGAAATCATGTTGGCTGTGTTGATGAGATCATTTCTATCTAGGGTTCTACCGCTCTTCTCTGATAGTCTTCATGACTTTGCATACTATACATGTCAGTGACACTGGTCTGTAGTTTAGTGCTTCATGTCTGTTTTCCTTCTTAAGAGGGACTACATTTGCTGTCTTCATACTCAGGCAATCTCCCTGTTTCGATGGGATGCATTGAATATTTTGTTAGGGGTACACAACAGCACCTCTGCTCCCTCTCTCAGGACCCATGGAGAGATGTTATCCACCCCCATTGCTTTTGAGTATTTTGCTCACTCAGAAGCCTCTTCACTTCTTCCTCAGTTGCATGTACTGTGTCCAGCACTTGGTGGTGTACACCACCTCTCCGTCTTTCTGGAGCTTCTTCTGTCTCCTCTGTGAACACTTCTTTGAATCTCTTGTTGAGTTTTCACATTCTTCACAGTAAATTTTTTGGGTTGTCTCTCCTCCTTCCTTCCTTAACCCTGATTACCTGGCCCGGGGGACTGCTGTTTTCCTCCTGATGTGGCTGTATAACAGCTTTGGGTAAGATTTGTCTTACGCTGCTATATCGTTTCCATTGTCGTTGGGCCTCCCCTCTTATCAGTGCATTTTCATTCCTGGCTCTACGACTTCTCTCCTTATTCTCCTGGGTCCTTTCCCTTCATACTTCTTCCATTCCCTACCCACATTTTAATTTTTCCCTCCCTGCACCTTTGGGTGAACCATTGGTCATCCTGGTTTTTCATTATTCCTGTTAACCTTGGGTACAACCTCTCCTCACCCTCCTTGCACTTTGGGTTGTTACATATTCCATCATCTCATTAATTGGCTCCCCTGCAGTTCTCTGTCCCATGAACCCCCTTCAGGAAGTTCCTCATTAGCGTGTAGTCCCCTTTTTTTGTAGTTTGGCTTCATTTGCCCTGGCCTTCCTGCTTCCCCTCCACTTGTAGCTCTACTGTGTATTCAAAGCTTAAAACTGGATGATCGCTGGCCCAAGGGGTATTTTTATATGTGATGTCCTCAATATTTGCACTATCAAGGTGAATACTAGGTACAGTCTTCTGGTTCATCCTCTCCTCTTTCTCTTGTAGTGTCCCTTACGTGTTGGTACATGAGTTTTCCAGTACCACCTCATCTTTAGCCCTCCATGTATCTTGGCTCCCCTGTGGCTCCAAGTTCTCCGAACCCAAATTTCCTTGTGGTTAAAGTCACTCATGATCAGGAGCTTTGCCTTGCATGCATGAGCTCTTTGGCCACTGCAGCCAGTGTGTCAAACATCGCTCTACTGCTCTCATCATACACTTACCTTGGCCTCCTACTCTTCTGTGGTGGGTTATACATCACTGCAATTACCACTTTGGGACCTCCAGGGTGAAGCATTCCTGCTATGTAATCGCTTGCTTCTCTGTTGTCTCCTCTCTCCAGCTCATCAAAATTCCATTGGCTTTTGATCAGCAGTGCCACTCCTCCACCCCCTCTGTTCCCTCTGTCTGTCCTCAGGATCTGGTATCCCATTGGAAAGATGCCATTTGTTATCATACCTGTAAGCTTGGTTTCTGTGAGAGCTATGATGTCCTGTGATGTCTCTTTGACTCTTTCGTGCCACTCCTCCCACTTAATTGTTATTCCATCAGCGTTTGTGTTCCATACCTTCAGTTTCCTCTCCAACACTGTGGTTTGGGGAGCCTGTTAGGGTGGGAGACCTGGTAGCATACTGTGGGATTCTATTGCTGGGCGTTGGGTGGAAGCTGTGAGTATTGATTGTAGTTTGTGCTGGGATGGTGTGATAGGTTGTTGGGTTGTTGGGATGGTTCTGTGTGTGCTTCCCCTTGCTACTCTGTCCTGCTCTGATTGACCTTTGCTGATTCCATCCTTGTCTCCCTTCATAGCTCCTTTCGCTTTTTTGTCCTCTCAGCTGCTGTTATTCTGTTTGTGTTCTGTCTCTGTCTAGGAACGCCCTTTTGTACTCTGCCGAGTACTTCAGCTGTGGTTTCTCTTGGGGGATCCTGTTCTGCACTGTTTCTATCCTGAAAATCAGCTTGATTGGTTGTTTTCTCCCCTTCAAGTACCTCCCTATTCTCTGAAAATTTACAATCTCGTCCATGTCTTCTTCACCTATTTCTGTGATGATGTTCTCAGTCTCCTTTCTTTCTGCCTGCCGTCTTTCAGTGTGTGTCCTTTCCTCTCTCTCCTGAAGCCCATGGATAAACACTGACTCTGCCCTTTCCTCCTCCCATTTCCTTTCCCTCTGTGACTCTGGTGTCTGTCTGTACATGGTCATTTTCTCCATTTCTTTTTCCAGTAGCCCTTGGTAGCATGGTTGTGCCTCTGCATTTGACCTATCACCCTCTCCATCTGCACCCAGCTGCTCTCCCCTTTCACTCCTTGGCCTTTTTTGGCAGGCTGATATGACCTTAACATAATTCATATCCTTTTCCTTCCTGTTTGGCCTTTCAGCTTAATATGCTGTGTCTTCTCTAGTCAATGCCCCTGTAACTCACTTCAGCCTGTTTACCTCATCTTCTAGGACCCTTATCTTGGCTACTGCAGTTTTGACTTGTGCCTCCAAATTATTCTTCTCCTTCTCCAACCTCTTTTCCAATTTCAAAGAAAGCTCTGTCTCCATGTTTTCAGAAAGCACTTCTAATTTTCTCTCCCACTCTTGTTCCATCCATTTCCACTGCTCCTCCATCCACTCCTCCTTACCAGAACCATTCTCATCTGATCCCTGGTTCCTTCCACTCCCCACCATTTTTTTTTAGAAAGAGAAAAGAGTGTGAGAGAGAGAGAAAGAGAGAGAAGGGAAAGGTACAAGGAGAGATAGAGGCGGAGAGTGAGAAGGGAAAAAGGGAAGAGAGAGAGAGAGAGAGAGAGAGAGAGAGAGAGAGAGAGAGAGAGAGAGAGAGAGAGAGAGAGAGAGAGATGGCTCCAACTTCATCCTGTTCCCTACTTGTATGTCTCATAACAATAAAAATGCTTTCAAATGAGCTGATGTAGGTAACAGCTCTTAGCTTGCCAATAAAGTTAGGAATCCTTAACCTGTAAATAGCTGTCAATAAAGCTAGGGATCCTTAACCTTGTCAAACCCTGTGTAAAAAAAAAAAAAAAAAAAAAAAAAGAGAGAGAGAGAGAGAGAGAGAGAGAGAGAGAGAGAGAGAGAGAGGGAAAGAGACAGAAGGGAAAGTTATACTACACGAAGCACATTACAGTCTATATTTGTCCAACCTATTTTTGTTACCCAAGTAATAGCTTTTATATCCTTTTACTCATGTACGAATTAATTGCTCTACCATATTGTATTACTACTACAACTTTTGTCACTGCTACTACTACTACTACCACTACTGAACATCGAAATGGTACCTCGCTAGTATTGCACCTCACTCTGAGCCTTTATATACCCCCTGTGTTCATGTATTGTTTGTAATGGCTTGATAAAGCTCCTGGAGAGCGAAACGTTGCCACAATAAAATGTCACATTAGTTGCACTTGTGTCCTTTTACTTTACATTATTTAACTTATAAGTGCTAGGGATATGGACACTCCCGAGCTTCAGAACCTTGCATTTATCTACATTGAACTGCATCTACCACTTTTCTGACCAAGAATAGAGTTTGTCTAAATCCTCCGGAAGTTCCCTAACATCTACATTTGAATCAATTATCCTACCTATCTTTGTGTCATCGGCGAATTTGCTCATATTACTAGTAATACTCTCATCAAGGTCATTGATATATATTATAAACAACAACGGGCCTAAGACTGATCCCTGGGGTACGCCACTTGTTACAGATCCCCAATCGGATTTAACCCCATTCATGGACCATCTTTGCTTCCTGTCTGTGAGCCATGACTCGATCCACGAGAGCACTTTTCCCTCAGTGCCATGAGCTGCAACTTTCTTTAACAGTCATTGGTGCAGAACTCTATCAAAAGCCTCACTAAAATCTAAGTAAATAATATCAAATTCTTTATCGTAATCAACAGCCTCAAAAGCTTTACTGAAGAAAGTTAATAAATTAGTAAGACAAGAACGGCCTCTCGTGAATCCATGCTGAGTATCATTAATCAAGCTATGCGTATCGAGATGGCTTCTTATAATCTCAGCTATAATTGACTAGTAATTTGCCTACAATTGAGGTCAGGCTTATTGGGCGGTAATTTGACGGTAACGACTTGTCCCCTGCTTTAAAAATATGAATTACATTAACCATCTTCCACATATCAGACACTACACCTGTTTGAAGAGATAAATTAAAAATATTAGTTAATGGTTCACAGAGTTCCATTTTGCATTCCTTAAGAACCCTTGAAAAAACCTCATCAAGACCCGGCGACTTATTTTGCTTCAGTCGGTCTATTGTTTCATAACCATTTCACTAGTGACTGTGATTTTAAATAATTTATCTTCTTCAGGCCCACTATAAAAATTAATTACTGGGATATTGATAGTGTCTTCCTGTGTAAAAACCGAGAGAAAATAATTATTTAAAATCGAGCACATTTCATTCTCCTTGTCAGTAAGATGCCCATACTTGTTTTTAAGGGGACCTATCTTATCTCTAACTTTTGTTCTATTGACCTGGAAAAAACTTTTTCGGTCAGTTTTTTAATCCTTAGCAACTTTAATTTCATAGTCCCTTTTAGCTTTTCATATCCCCTTTTTAACGTCCCTCTTAATGTCAATATACTGATTCAAAAGATGACCCTCACCTCTTTTGATACGCCTATAAATTCCCTTCTTACGCCCTAGTAGATATTTCCGCCTATTATTCATCCATTTTGTGTCATTTCTATTTGATCTAATTTCTTTAAACAGGATAAACGTTCTTTGAGCAGCATGTATTGTGTTCAGAAAAACTGTCATATTGATAGCTCTCTTCGTTACCCCAGTCAACAGATGATAAGTGTTCTCTAAGCCCATCGTAATCTGCTAAGCGAAAATCTGGGACTGTTACTGAGTTATCCCTACTATCATACTTCCATTCAATGCTAAATGTAATTGATTTGTGGTCGCTAGCACCCAGTTCCTCTGAAACTTCTAAATTATTAACAAGGGATTCATTGGTTGCCAGAACTAAGTCAAGCATGTTATTACCCCTTGTAGGTTCTGTCACAAACTGCTTCAAAAAACAATCCTGAACTACTTCTAAGAAGTCGTGTGATTCTAAATTCCCAGTCAAGAAATTCCAATCAATATGACTAAAGTTAAAGTCTCCTAGAATTACTACATTATCGTGCCTTGTGGCCCTAACAATTTCCTCCCATATAGTCTCCCCTGGGCCCTATCTAGGTTTGGGGGGACGGGATATCACACCTAAAAATTAATTTTTTATTTTCCCCCCTGAAAATTTTTTTTCCAAAAAAGAATCTGTTTGTGTTACTTTTAGACTTAATACCCGGGTTTTTTTTTGCAACAGTTTTTAAGCGATCTCGGGCATACAAAAGCCACTCCCCCCCCCTCCCCGACACTTTATCTACTTGGAAAAAATTTTTAAAAACCCCGAATTTTCATTCTGCAGGTATTGGGCCCCCACTTTTTGAAAATTTAAAACCCCGTCTCAGTTTTAAAGGGAAGTACATCATTTTTACCCCCACTAGCAAAAATAGGGGTTTTAACTGTCTATTTTATTCCTAGCACTTGGGGAAATTTGAATAATTAAAAGTTTTAAAGACTCTCCTTTCTCTTTTCCCTTCCTGTCTTTTTTGTTTTTCTACTTAACCTATTATGTTTCCCTTTTCCCTATTTTCCCCTTTGGGTTTTCAATATCTTCCTCGTTCTGAAATTTTTACTATTTCCCCCAAAATCATAATATTACTTCACTGGGACTTCAACTGTTTTTCCCGCCAAAACCCATTTCCAAATTAAATATTTTCCCAGTTTAAAAACCTAACAGAAACTCTCCACTGCAGTTTGTCAGTGGGTCCCCCCCCAGACCTAGATTAAAAAAACCCCATCCCCGGCTTTCATGTCTTTCTGCCATAAAAAGTCCCAGTTGTCAATGAAAGGGTTTCCACCCTTTTTCCCTTCAGTATTTTTTCCACCCAATTGACACCAATTGCCCTGGACAACCCTTCCAATTTTCCCAAATCCTCTGCCCTGGGAAAAATTTCCACAAATGACCCGGGTTCCCCCCTTCTTCCTAATTTTTTCTATTCGACCCTTTTCCCGGGTAATCAGGTCTTCACTCCTTCGTCTGCCAAACGTTGCCTCCCGACTGAGACAGATAATGGATTTCCCCATTACCCCTCCTGATTGGGGCATCCAGATGGCTAAAAATATCCTCCATTCCACCCCAGGAAAAAAAAACCCCTGTCCCTACTCCTTCTTCAAGCAAATGCCCTTTTCCCCCTATACCTAACTTTTTTTACCCCCCAAAAAACAAAATTCTTACCTTCCTTTGGGGTCATTCGTCTGACGTTCCCGTAGTCGACTCACATTTTTCGGGGGCACTGAGAATGTATTAGATGTTTTTCCCCAAAAAGTTTTTCCCCAGCAGCTCTTTTTTCTTCAACGTTTTTTACCTTTCCCCTTCGTCTTCTTTATCGTCAACTTCCCTTCCCTGCTGTCCAGCCACTGACCATTTCCTTTCTTGAAAAAAAGGACTCAAAAAAAGGAGGGAAATACGCGAATCTTCTTTTTTCCCCCGGGCAGTCGCGAAACTTATCTTCGCTACCCCAATTCTTTTAATTTTTTGGTAAAGTTGCTTTGATGGAGGGCATCTTGGTTCAGGGCCCTGGAGAGCACGTCAACCGTCCTCACTGAGCAAAATTTCAGGTCACCTTGAGTAAGTACAGGTCACCTCCCGCTAATACAGGGAAACCCCTGAGCTAAGTACAGGTCACCCTGAAAGGGGGCAACACCACCCAACACAATAGGCCTCGCCTCCCTCTTAAAGATTAAAAGTGGCAACACCACATCCAAAACACTAGGCCTCGCCCCTCCCCTCTTATTTATGAAAGTGGCAACACCACGTTTCAAAACACTAGGCCCCTGCCCCCTTTTTGATGACATGTGGAACATACCTACAACAAAACAAAGGGCCCCTGCCTCCATCTTATGATGACCCGGGGGCAACCCAGGGAAAAACCCACAAAGGGCCCCTGCCTCTCTCTATGAAAGACAAAGGGAAAACTACCTACAAACCACTAGGGGGCCCCTGCCCTCTCCTATGATGAAATTGGCAAAAACCACATACAACACTGGCCCTGGGGCCCCCCTTCCCCCTTTTTGATACATTGGAACACCCCGTACCCCCACCTAGGCCTCTGGGCCCCCCTCTTATATGAATTTGGGAACACCAATACAAAAACACTTGGCCCCGCCTCCCTCCCTTTTTAAGAATGGGGGAAAACCACACTTTGGCCCCCTGCCCCCTCTTATGATGGGCTTTTTGGCAACACCAATACAACACATAGGCCTCCGCCTCCCTCTTATGAAAACTTTGGCAACACCCCACTAGCCTCTGGGCCCCCCTTTATGATGACAGTGGCAACAAACCCCTACAACACATAGGCCCTGCCTCCCTCTTTTGTGGAAAAAAGGGGGCAAAACCCGTACAACACACTAGGCCTCTGCCTCCCTCTTATGATGACATGTGGCAACACCACGTACAACACACTAGGCCTTTGCCTCCATCTTCTTTTAGTAATATGACTTTCAAGTTGTCTTATAAAATTGTGGTTCTCACCTCCCTCTTGTGAGTGTGAGTGTGTGTATGAGAGTGAGAGTGTAAGAATTTACGAGTGTGTGTTAGTTTGAGAAAGTTTTAGTATGAGAGTGCGAGTGTATGTGAGAGAGAATTTGAGAGTGCATGAGGAAGTGTTTGTGAGACTGAATAACTTAATTTCTCTGAGATGATAATAAGAACATAAGAATATAAGAAAGAAGGAACACTACAACAGGCCTACTGACCCATGCGAAGCAGGTCCATGCCACCACTGGCTTAGAACAATGACCACCTAGTCAGGTCACTTCCACTTAAGGAAGGAGCACGGCACCAGACCTGGTAGCACAAGCTAGTCAGGTCCAACTCACACCCACCCACACCCATTCATGTATTTATCCAACCTATTTTTAAAGCTACACAAGGTCTTAGCTTCTATGACGGTACTCAGGGGTTTGTTCCACTCATTCACCAAACCAGTGCTTTCCTATGTCCTTCCCGAATCTCAACTTTTCAAACTTGAAACCATTGCTACGAGTCCTGTCTCGGCTGGATATTTGCAGCACGCTATTTACATCACCTTTATTTATTCCTGTTTTCCATTTATACACCTCAGTCATATCGCCCATATTTCTATGCCTTTCTAGAGAGTGCAGATTCAGTGACCTCAGTCTATCCTCATAGGGAAGATTTCTGATACATGGGATCAGCTTTGTCATCCTCCTCTGTATGTTTTCCAGTGACCAGAACTGTGCAGCATACTTTAAATGAGGCCTAACAAATGATATATAGAGTTGAAGAACAACCTGAGGACTTCTATTATTTATACTTCTTGATATGAGGCCAAGGATTCTGTTAGCTTTATTGCGAACACTAATGCACTGTTGTCTTGGTTTTGGGCTACTGCTAACCAGAAATCCTAAATCCTTTTCGCAATCCATAATATTAAGATCTACATTATTTAGTTTATATGTGGCATGGTTATTTTCCTTTCCAACGTTTAGAACTTTGCATTTGTCTATGCTAAACTGCATCTGCTACTTCTCCGACCATTGCACCAGTCTATTCAAATCATCCTGGAAAGCACTAATGTTCTCAATAGAATGAATTGGGCGGCCTATTTTGGTGTCATCGTCAAATTTGCTTATGTTGCTGAACAAAAAGGGGCCCAGCACTGACCCCTCTGGAATACCACTCATGACGTCCCCTATTCTGATTTCTCCCCATTTATGCAAACTCTCTGCTGCCTATTTGTCAACCACGCCTCTGCCCAGAAAAATTTTCTCCTATTCTGTGTGCCTTAAGTTTCCCCAAAAATCTCTGATGTGGAACTCTATCGAAAGCCTTACTGAAGTCCATATACACAATATCATATTCATTACCATGATCTACCTTCTAAAACATCTTAGTGAAAAAAGTTAGTAAATTCGTAAAACAGGAACGCCCCTTAGTAAAACCGTGTTGAGATTCATTTCAGTTTATGCCTATCAAGATGGCTACGAATTGCCTCGGCAATTAATTATTCCATAAATTTTCCCACTATGGAGGTAAGGCTTATCGGTGGTATAAATACCTTGGTAATAAATACCGACAAGTTGGTTTAGAAAGACTCGTAAGGAAACACTATGACATATTTATTAGAAAACGTTTCGATCCTGGGACCTAGATCACTTCTAACATACAGAGGAACGAACGAACGAAAGTTCAGGTAAGATCCCAAATGGGATGAGCGGGGAAGACGGGACAGTCGAAGAATAGTGCTGGAGAGGAGTGTTCTTAGTTTTAGAAATAGAGCCAGGGCTTGACCCAGCAACTAAGTCGATCATGGGGCAGACATTGAGAACACACATAGCAGGCTCTTCTGTTAGGACTCCGGTGGGTGAGTGGGGAAGTGTGGACAGACGAAGAATAGTCGGTGAGAGGAAGGTCTTGATTTGTAGATGAAAGAGCCAGGGCTAATCCCAGCTTCGTGGCACTGCGAGGCAGTGTAGAGAGGGCATGTTGAGGACATAGAGGACAGAGCAGACTGCAGACAGTGCTCGCTGGCTGATATGCTTCAGGCTGAGGTGAAGAGCTGATTTGGACGTCAGGTGTCGGGAGGCTCACGTTGTGTGTTGTGTTTGGCTACACTTCGCTGGTGATGGAGCCACTCTTGAGTCTTTTGAAGTCTCTCTTGGACATGTGGAATAGTTGCATTCTGAGGTTGGAGCAGTTCAGATTCGTCAAGAGGTAAGATAGTGCGTTTTCAAAAGGAATTTGGTGAGGTTTGGTGCAGGTGTACTTAACAACTCTTTCTTTCATTAAGTGAAGCATATCAGCTGCGCTCATTTCGGTTGGGAGGTTGGGGGTGGTGTAGAAGGTTAGAGGCCCATTAAAGGCTTGGCTTAGGTAACTGTTACCTGTGGTTTCTTCTTCGGTTACTTCTTCGACTACTACTTCGTCGTTGTCCGAGGGTTGTTCATAATGTTCTGGTACTATTTCGTCTTCTGTGACTGTGTTGAGAGGAAGCAGGGAGTGTTGGTCGGTTGTGGTTTGTTGGGCTGGTGGTGGGTGGTGAAAGGTGGCAGTAGACAGTGGTGTTGGTTCTGGAGTAGAGTCTTGGTCAGAGATACGAGTAGGACCAGGGGTTGAGGTAAAGTTAACAATGTCTGGGATTAGATTGAGGAGGTCTTAAGCACCACCAACCCAACAACACAGGAGTCACATGATTTCATCGTCTGCCCGTCCTCATCTCAACATGACATTCTTCAGGTCACCGTGCGTCACTCGCACCTCACTCTCCGCCTATATATATAATGTCTTTCTACCTTTGTATGTTAGAAGTGATCAAGGTCCCATTACCGAAACGTTTTCTAATAAATATGTCATAGTGTCTGCTTACGTGTCTTTCTAAACCAAGGCTTATTGGTCTATAGTTCGAAGCTAAGGACCTGTCTCCTGCCTTGTAAATAGGTATTACATTTGCCATTTTCCACTTATCAGGCACTATGCCAGTTTGTAGTAATATGTTGAAAATATTAGCCAAAGGTATGCTAAGTTCCTCTTTACATTCCTTTAACACCCTTGCAAACAGTTCACCAGGGCCTGGGGATTTGTTAGCTATTGTTAACATTTTCTACTAATCGTGCATAGTTTATTATCGTCTTGTTCTATGTAATTTATTATTTCTGGAATTTCGCTAGTATCTTCCTGAGTAAAAACTGGGAGGAAGTAAGAATTTAAAATTTCACACATATCCCTATCACTGTCCAGTCCCTGGACCAATTATGTACCTCTGTAATCTTTTGACTACCGCCCACAGGATGGGTATGGGGTGCATAATAAACATATTATACTGCTACTGTCAGTGATCTGACCTGAGCTACTCTTAAGTGAACCTATCTTGTCTCTAATCTTTCTTGTGTATGACCTTAGCCTCATAATCCTTTTTGCTTTTTTTATTCTTTTTTTTTTTTAATTTCTCTCTTTAATTGAATATATTGATTTCTTAACTGCCCATCCCCTCTTTTGATACGCCTAAAAATGCCTCTCTTTTGGGACCATTTTTGTTAGATCTAATTTCCCTACTCGGAACAAAAGTTGACTGAACAGCTAGAACTGTGCTCCGAAAAATGTGATACTGGCAACCAACACCAGCTACCTGATTCATAGTCAGATCATGCCAATTTATTAGCCCACCCAGGTAATTTTTCAGTCCCCTGAAATCGGCCAAGCATAAGTCTGGGACAGAGACTTGACTGCAGTTTATTGGGTAATTCCATAATATATTGAAACTAAGTGATTTGTGATCACTTTCCCCAAGCTCATCATTAACCTCAAGATTATTAATTAGTGAATCTTTTTTTGGAAAGAACCAATTCCAGCAGATTGTTTCCTGAATCGTATCAAGAAAGCCACTAGACTCAAGATTTCCTGACATTGTTCCAATCAGTTTGTCTAAAGTTAAAATCTCCTATTAACACATTTTCATATCTAGATGTCTTTTGAATTTCAACCCATAGCAGCTTACTGCACTCCCTATCAACGTTTTGAGGCCTATATATCACACCCAAAATTAATTTTTCATGCCCCTCGAGAAACTGTAGCCAAAGAGATTCCGTGTCCAATGTTTCTAATCTTATATCATGTCTAACACAACAATTTAAATTATCTATGACATACATCGCCACTCCACCACCATTCCTGTTGACCCTATCAGTGTGGAATAGTTTATAACCCTTTATGTTGCATTCAGAAGGCATTTCTCTATCCTTCAAGTTGAACCAGGTCTCAGTTATAGCAATAATATCTATGTTACCTACACTTAATCTTAGCTCATCTATCTTATTTCTTAGACTCCTACTATTTGTATAGTAAACCTTAAGGGAGCTAGTCACTCGTTGTCCTCTACTATCTTTGTTTGTTAATCAGTTCCATCGCCTTTATTAGGAACTTTATTTAAATATTGTCTTTTAAACATATCCCTGAGGTATCCTGGTAATATCTGCTGTTTCCAACAGTAATACTGCAGTTTGATTGTTTTCCACAAACACCCATACCTCTATAATCTATCAGTTTAAGTCCTAGACAAGTCATCAATTACCCCCCCCCCCAATCGAATTGGTTAATGCAACCACTCTAGCCCCAGAGAGATGAACTCCATCTCTTGTATACATATCATGCTTGCCATAGAATTTGTCCCAGTTATCAATGAATGGGACTGCAAGTTCCTTGCAGTACCTGTCTACCCAGTAATTTATACCATTGCCCACTCCCCTTCTAGGCAAGATGCAACATATTACTGGGATTCCTTCCTTAGACCCGACTACTTCTATGGCTGACCTGTACTTATCCAGTAGCTCCTGTCTCCTGCCCTTCCCAATGCCATTTTCACCAGCATAAAAAGAGATAATGGGCTTGTTCCCATTACCTGACCTTATATTATCCAAACTGACCCCAAAACCCTCTCCAGGTAAACTCCAGGTAAACCTGCTGACTATATCAACAACACCAGCTCCTGGGAGGCACACCCTCTGTCTGACTTTTCTATCTCTGTTACAAAAAGCACTGTCCATATATGTTACCTGAGAGTCTCCCACAATCAGAATATTCTTACCTTGATTAGCAGGGGAGTCAGAGGTTCCTTTAACCTCACTAACCACTGAAGTACATTCGTGTTGAAGAACAGAGAATCGATTTCCTACTTTCACATCTTCTTTATTAACCCTCTTTATCTTTCTTCTTTCTGAACTGTGAACCACTTATCATTTAAAGTGGCTGCCACTCTCACTGGTGGTAACCATTTCCTCTTTACCAGCAGCAACTATCTTACACTCGCTCCCAAACCCATCTAGGCGAAGCTTCAACCTCCTGTTTTCCTCCTGAAGAAGTAGAACCTCCTTCTTCAACCCTTTAACCTGAGATTCTAAAATACTACAACAAGCCATGGTACTGGGTAACACCCTACGCTAATACCCAGACAACTCAGGAAAGGTATGACCACACGTGACCACTGACCTCAGGGTACTGATAATGTCATTACTTGGCCTGTTATGTTCGTTACTGGTTGTCAAGGGCACTTGTCGATAGTGTGTGTGTAGACTAAGACTCAGTCACTCAACTCGTCTATCAAAGTTATGCTTCACCTGAGTATATATGATTGATGTATAATGACGGACCTGTTATTATTCACAACACTTCCCATACAATATATTCGGTCATCATACAATTTCCAAAGGATTTTTTTGCATCTGCTTTCATAAATCTTTTATATAAATTCACAAAAAGTATCGGAATTAATTTTGTCAACCAATCACCATCGTCGTCCAAGCTGCGCTAATTCATTCATGAAAATAGTCTTTACTCTTGTGTTTACTACATCTGTGTTGCCTGATAATATTTCTGCCCAGGAGAGAGAGAGAGAGAGAGAGAGAGAGAGAAAGAGAGAGAAAGAGCAGAACTTGAATTCCGCAACTGTGCAATATGCCCCAAGGATATTAATTAACATGGAAGGAATGAGAAAAATAAAATGATCCTAAATGGATGAAGAGAAGATTGAAGCATGTATTTAGAGTGAGAAAGTAATTTATAGATGCATCAAAAGAGGAGAGGATAACATTATTGACCAATATGCCCCATATTAAATGTCAGGTAAAGAAGGGAATTAGTAAGGGTAAACGTGACTATGAAATTAAAGTAGCTAGAGAATGGAAGACAAGTCGAAAAGGGTTCTTTCAAGTGTGTAGGAAAAAAATAGACCACTGAAAATGGAGGTGGGCAGCTTACTGATAGTGAAAGGAAATGTGTTTCTCTTTTAATAATTTTTTTGTTAAGTCCTTTACACAAGAAGACAAAAATAATACCCAGCAATTATTTTCAAGTGCTGAAGAAAAACTGTCACGAGGGACATGGTTATCAAACAAGTAGATAAACTAAAACAAATAGTTCCTCTGACTCCCACGAACTGTTTTCAAGATTACTTAAATAATGCACCTGGGAACCTGCCACTAACGACCTTGTTTAATGCATAATACAAACTAAGGTCTTGTGCCAGAGATGTGGAAGATTGCTAATGTAATTCTTGTAATTAAATCGACTGATTAATGCATTCCAGCAAATTTCTGACCCAATTCACGTACCATGGGAGTGTAGTAAATTCTTGACTCAACCCACGTATCACGGGAGTTGTAGTAGAAATTTCTGTCCCAACTCACGTAGCGTGGGAATGTAGTAAAATTTCTGTCCCAACCCCACGTACGGGGAATGTAGTGAAAATTTCTGTCCCAACTCACGTAGCGTGGGAATGTAGTGAAAATTTCTGTCCCAACTCACGTAGCGTGGGAATGTAGTGAAAATTTCTGTCCCAACTCACGTAGCGTGGGAATGTAGTGAAAATTTCTGTCCCAACTCACATAGCGTGGGAATGTAGTGAAAATTTCTGTCCCAACTCACGTAGCGTGGGAGTGTAGTGAAAATTTGGTGTGGTCATTTGTCAAGTTTAGTTTTTTTTATGAAGGACATGTCATGCATAGTTAAATTACTTACAAATTCGATTTATTATGAACGAATCTAATTTATATAACCCTGAACTAATATTCATATTGAAATTAGTGCTATTTTTTGATGGAACTTAATACAGTTATATTCTTCCAGCCATGGACCTGATTTATACAATTTTCTCAGCCTCTGAGAAATAAATTGCAGGTTTAATATCTCTTACAAGAATAAACAGATTCAAGTATAGTTCTAATGCTATTTCTACTTATGTTCTCGTAATCTTACTTCAAGGTTTTTCCCAGATTGAACATAATAAATTATATGGTAAATTTTACAGGGAATCTTATAAATACAGCCGTCAGCATTCTTGGAAGAATTTTGAGTCAAACTTTATTTTATTGTATCAAGATTTTTAAATACAACTTTTATTTTAAAATTCTTAAGTAGAGAAAGTATATCAAGAAGGTTCTCTTGTGAGGGTAGAACCGACCTATTCCTTTTTTTATATTTTTCTTTGTCTTTTTTTTTTAATTGTGAAATGCTTTTCTGGTAATTTTAAAAGATTTGTCAGCTATTTTTTTTCGGGTATTCTGGATCATTTACAATTTCATAAATCTTTAAACTTTCTTCAACAATGAAATCTGGGCTGCAAATGCACAGAATTCTCAGAAACATATACCTGTAGTGTACCTGGAGAGAGTTCTGGGGGTCAACGCCCACGCGGCCCGGTCTGTGACCAGGCTCATGATGGATCAGAGCCGTGATCAACCAGGCTGTTACTGCTGGGCCGCACTAATCCGACGTTCGAACCACAGCCGGCTGGTCAGGTACTGACTTTAGGTGCCTGTCCAGCACCTGCTTGAAGACAGCCAGGGGTCTATGGCTATCCCCTGATGTATTATGGGAGGCAGTTGAACGGCTTGGGTTCATGGCACTTATTGTGTTGTCTCTTATCGGCTAGTGGCACCCCATGCACCATCTGGGGAGTCTTTTGCTTTCGTAGGGAGTGATTTTCGCGTGTCAATTGGTATTAGTCACTCGAGGATTTTCCAGATGTATATAATCATGTATCTCTCCCTCCTCTGTTCTAGGGAGTACAGGTTTAGGAAGTTCAAGCGTTCCCAGTAATTGAGGTGGTTTATCTCAGTTATTTCTAGCTATGAAAAGTGCTTTTAGTTTTACAGCAACACTCCAGTCTAAATAGAACAAGCGACCTGAAGAGTGTCATCATGGTCTTGGCATCCCTGGTTTTGAAGGTTCTCATTATCCATCCTGTCATTTTTCTAGGAGTTGAAATTGATACAGTGTTGTGGTCCATGAAAATGAGATCCTCTGACATGATCACACCCAAGTCTTTGACATTATTGTTTCGTTCCATTGTGTGGTTGGAATTTGTTTTATACATCGATGAAATTTTAATTTCCTCACGTTTTCCATATTGGAGTAATTGGAATTTCTCATCATTGAACTTCATATTGTTTTCTGCAGACCATTTAAATTTTTGGTTGATGTCCACCTGAAGTCTTACAGTGCAAATCCGGGTATCATCTGCTAAGACACTGCACTGTGGCTTATATTCCTGTCTAAGTCTGATATGAGGATGAGGAACAACATGGGGAAGAGTAATGTGCCTTGTGGAAAACAATCTTTTCACAGTAGCCACCTCAAACTTCACTCTTTTTGACTACTATTTTTTGTGTTCTTTTTGATAGGAAATTACAGATCCATTTACCGATTTTTTCCAGTTGTTCCTTTATCCCGCATTTTGGCACATTACACAAAGGTCACATTTGTCAAAGGTTTTTGCAAAGTCTGTGTACAAACATATTACATCTGCATTCTGTTTGTCTTCTAGAGCACCCAGAACCTTGTCGTAGGGTCCAGTAGTTGGGAAAGAAAAGGAGCGACCTGCTCTAGACCCTTTGCCCTGGATTGTGTAACTGACGATTTATCTAAATGGGAAAGTGGTCTTGCTTCTTAAAACCCCTTTTTCAGAGACTTTTATGATATGGGATGTTTGTGCTATCGGTCTGTAGTTCTTTGCTGTTGCTTTAGTGCCCCTTTGTGAGTGGGGCTATGTCTGTTGTTTTAAATAACTGTGGGACGACCCCAGTGTCCATGCTTCCTCTCCACAGGGTAAAAGCACGTGATAGGAACTTCTTGTAGTTCTTGATTTAACATGAAGTTCCATGAGTCTGGGTCTGGGGTAGAGTGCATGGCATGTCATTTATCGCCTTTTCGAAGTCATTTGGCGTGAGAATAAAGAAATTTAACTCTGTCATTATGTGAAGAATAATAGTGGACATAAGAGCATTTTTTGTTGATTTTCTGTATTTTTGAATTTAAATTTTGGTTCCCCAATAATTTAAACATCCAAACAAACTAATGTGTTTTTTTTTCGTTCAAACTGGTCATTGAACATCGTCCACATATCTCGACCATTTTTCTTTATCAGGAAAAATTCTGTTAAGCAATCTTTCTTCAAAATATTTTAAGTACAAATTGCTAAGGACTGATGAAAGAGGATTTAACATTTGTCAGTATCTCAGGAGTAATGAAAATTCAAATTTTCCAAGTAATGATTGTGATACTTTAAAAATGGTAATAATATTTGAATGTTCTCTTAGAATTGTTAATTTAATATTATGATTGATAAAAATCATTTTGTTGTTTCCCAGGTGTGATAATGACGAGGTGACTTGGCTTCACCCAGGCGACTTCAGGGTGGACATGATGGTAGCACAGAACAAGAACAAACACTTTCATAATGGAATTCAAGTTACCATAAATACTGATACTCTGTTGAACCCTGAAGATTTTTCTCATGTTCTGGTGCACTTATATAAGTAAGTATAAAACTTCCAGTGATAATGCAGTACTAGACGTGTTATTTTGCTTAACAATGAAGCAGGTTCATATTACTTTTCTTTTCTACGTTATTGATGAATGCAGAATCATTATTTACAGTCATTCCCTTCATGAAACAAAACAATATAAACTGAAAAATATCAGGGACTTTTTTAAAATTTCGATTGCAGACAAATATCAGTAAAATTTTTTTTTAAAATTTAAAGAGAAAAAATAGTTTTTTTAGTTTAATTATTGTAAAAAAAATTTATTTTGGAGTTGAAAAGGTCAATTTATAGCTAATTCTTAAATTTTCATGTAAAAAATTGGTTTGAGAATGAAGTACCCAAGGAGAACCTCTACCATCTTATTTTTCTTCACTCAAAATAGCAAGTGTATGGTAATTGGGGACAAATTTTATAAAAATTTCCCTGTGCAACTGTTACTGTTATACCCTTCCCTAGAAAAAAGTATGGTCCTGTAACTTCGAAACATCGACAGCAAAGATTCTGGGTTCATGAAAATTTGTCACCAAATTTAAACGTAAAGGAATGTAAATTCAATGAATAGCTCAGGTTTCCTTTTATGAAAAAAATTTTTTAAGTTTTTTTCCCTGTAAAACACAAAACAAATTTCAGTTTACTTCTTCTCAGCAAATTCACAAAAAAATTACTGATCATCTTTCGGGGATAAAAAACCAGTAAGTTTAGCTAAGCAGAAACAACTTTGTCAATATAAAAAAATCCTTAAAAATCTTGTAATTACTGAGCCAATTCTTCTCAATAAAGTAAAAGCCCCTTCCTTTTAAACCAAAATTGTTGAAGTTTTTTTAAATATCTATTATGCCCCATACCCACCCTTTTGGGGTGGTAGTCAATTACAGAGGAAAAAGGGCCCGGGGGACGGGGCCCCCCAAAGTAATGAACCATTCACACTTTACATCTGTCACAATTGAAATTAGCAAAATCAGGTCATTGTTCCAGAATGGTTTGAAATATACAATGTAGATAAATACTTTGACAATGTAACATTTGAGGAGTTTGTCTCTGAAATTTATTAATTTTATCGCATCCCGTACAAAATGATGCAATGTGTGACAAAAGTCCTTGGCAACCTTTTCTTTCATTCGTTGTCTCTGTCGCCAGCCCGGCGGGCGGGTAGTGACATCCAAGAGTTTGCTTTATTTCTTGATGCACCATAGAATCTTGCTCCCCTTTTTGATAGAATTTGAAAGATGGACTGGGTGGTTTAGTTTCTAAGTCTTAATTAATAAAATTCAAAGAAGTTCTTTTCTTTTTTTGGGTTTTCGAACGCTGATGACAAGCAAAGATTGTGATTTACTCTTTTTTAGCCAATTTATCATTTTTTTTCGGCACTAAAACCCGGGGAGATGGGGTAACAAAGGTGACTGACTCGACTGTCACAATCCCACCTACCTGTGTCTGGTTCTGACAAAAGCATGCCAAAAATTATATTTAAATGAGATGAGGATTTAGGAGACGGACTCCAAATAAAATGTTAACCCTTTGATAAAATAACAAAAAGGACAATCCCTATGGAACGATACCCCAAAAAACCCCCAATAAAAGACGAGCTTACGACACGTTTTTGGTGACTTTGGCCCCTTTACAAAACACACTAAAAGGGGAGGAGCAGGAGGGGTATATATAGGCAGGAAGAGGTGGGGGTAGTAGTAGTGGTAGTAGTAGTAGTAGTAGTAGTAGTACAAGAATTGTATATAATACCGACAGGATGAAATGACACACGCACAACACCCGGGCATCCTCACCGTAGACGTTTCGCCATCCAGCCAGCCACTGGATGGCGAAACGTCCACAACAAAGACAACCAGACGCCGCACATGTGTCTAATTTCATCAGTAGTTTTTAGTAGAAGAAGAAGAGGTAGTGGTAGTGGTAGTGGTAGAAGTGGGAAATAAGGAAGACGAGCCAGTCAAATACAAAGGAAGGGAGCACTGCAAGAGAGCTAGAAACCCACAGAGGGAGAGCAAGCGCACCGAGGTGCGTGAAAGGGGAAGTGGTAAAAAAAAAAAAAAAAAAAAAAAAAAAAAAAAAAAAAAAAAAAAAAAAAAAAAAAAAAGGTGCTCCCCTTCCTTTGTATTTGACTGGCTCGTCTTCCTTATTTCCCACTTCTACCACTACCACTACCACTACCTCTTCTTCTTCTACTACAACTACTGATGAAATTAGACACATGTGCGGCGTCTGGTTGTCTTTGTTGTGGACGTTTCGCCATCCAGTGGCTGGCTGGATGGCGAAACGTCTACAGTGAGGATGCCCGGGTGTTGTGCGTGTGTCATTTCATCCTGTCGGTATTATATACAATTCTTGTACTACTACTACTACTACTACTACCACTACTACTACCTCCACCTCTTCCTGCCTATATATAGCCGTCCTGCTCCTCCCCTGTTAGTGTGACTTTGTCAATGGTCCAAGTCGGACCGAAACGTCGTCGTAAGCTTCTGTCTTTTATGTGCGGGTTATTTTTGTTTAACCTTAGATACTTGGAGACAAGAACTCAGCTGCAAGATCTAAGTGAGGCCATACTAATGATTTACCTGGAGTTTACCTGGAGAGAATCCAGGGGTCAACGCCCCCGCGGCCCGGTCTGTGACCAGGCCTGATGTATAGAGCAATAGTATAACTTCTAAATTCTTGATATAAAATCCCAGTAATTTGTCTTATTACGTACGCTTAGGCACTGCTGTCTTGGTTTTAGGTTCCTGCTTACCATATCTCCTAAGTCCTTTTTGCATTCTGTATGGCTAAGTTCTACATTATTTAGATTATAAGCGCCAGAGTTATGTACTCACACTTCGACAGAAAACCCCTGCACATCACAAATGTGACAGTTCATAGGAGAAAACAATGTCAGATCAATGAATCATCTCTAAGCAATGAGGGAATCTATTGTGAACAATAAACTGATCACCTGCCAGGACTTAAATGAACCTAGACTTATAGAATAACCCAAACAACTGTTGCTGTGTAATACTCCCTCTCGTTTATACTGTTATGATCTTATCATATCTGTCTTAAAGAATTGTGAATACAGGAAGGATGCTTCTCTACTAATTTATGTATGATGTTGGTCACTCCAGCTCTGTGACTCATGCAGTAATAGTGATAATACTCAGTTACACAGCCCATTTCTAAAATTCTCTATAATTTCTTGGAAAAATACTTATATCCCTCTTGTTTTCCTTTTGTTTAAAACTAGACTAATGCAGGGGAAACTCTCCCAAAATTCTGTCTGTTACACAAGAAGTAAGAGTCAATCTAGGGAAAATATAGGAAATATTATTAATTTTTATGTTACAGTGGTAGCGAGCCAGACAATTGCGCCGTACACTACCAAACCTGGTATATACAGCCTGGTACATACAGCTTAGAATATTTCAGCTTGGTATATACAGCCTGGTATATACAGCCTGGTATATACAGCCTGGTACATACAGCTTAGAATATACAGCTTGATATATACAGCCTGGTATATACAATCTGGTATATACAGCCTGGTATATACAGTCTGGTATATATATCCAGGTATATACAGCCAGGTATATACAGCCAGGTATATACAGCCTGGTATATACAGCCTGGTATATACATCCTGGTATATACAGAGATGGAACTAATAAAGTGTGTTAAAAAGGAGTGAACATGAGTTTAATAATATAATGTTAAATTATAAGAATGGTAATATCTATGATGGAATTTAACGAAAAAGTTAATTATAATTTTTGGTTTGGAGTTAATAAGAACATTATTTGAAGAGATGCAGTTTGGGAAGTAATGTTGCTGGTTTGCTGGTCATTATTACATATTGATGTCTTGGCCCTTCTAGACAAAATGTTTTTTAAAGCCACACCACTGGTGGGGTTTAAAACCGCGGTCAGAGTCTCAAAACACCAGTGTATGGTTAGTTTGCAATCTTTGTCATTACTATTTCGTGAGTCATTTTTTTGGCAAGAATCGATTGTCATGTTTAGGATGAACATTTCAATGTGGTCTACTGCGTGTTTTTAGTATTTTTGCCATCATTTTGTGAAGATAAAATTAATGTTTAGGGTTTGTCTTAATAATGGTTTACTGTTCCATGAGAATATTTGTAAGTCATTTTTGTGGGAATAATTAAGTACGTTTCACAAAAAATAAACAAATTCATAATTATTTAAAAAAACATATTATCTTGATTAAAATTTTAAGACAGTTGGAGGTAAATTTAATTAAATAGTGAAATTCTTAGCATCGTTAAAAATATCTTTACCTTATCCAGTGTGAACATGAGAAAAAATAAAATAATTAGTAAAGGGGTTCAGCTGAATATATTCTGGAATATGTTGACAAACATCTTCCTCATATAAATATGAATCTTGGTATAAACTTTTGTAGATCTGATACATTCTGATTTATTCTGGTCCCAGGTATAATTTGGCTTAGTGGAGGAATATTAAGTAATATCAGATGGTGCCACCAATAAACCTGTGACTTTATAAACGAAGGAATTTGGGTAAATTATAAAAATATATCATCCTAATAAATGCCGTCGTTATTTACGTCAGAATTTTTAAAAATTAAAAAGGGGCCCTTTAATTAAACAAACTTGAATTATCTAATGAAAGTAAAAAAATTTTAAAAATTTAAATTTAAAAAACTCTGTTTCACATTTATCAAAAGCAAGGTGGAGAGAGGACCCAAAATTTCTTTTTTTAAATTGGAAAAAGAGTTCATTTTTTCAGTTTTTTTACAAAAATGACAACCATGTAAACCGTTCCACAAATGATCATGCCCGCTTGCCCTGGGGAAGTTTTTTAAGACATTCATCACCAAGACACTCACATTTTCTCAAGACACTCCTCGATTACTCAAGACACTCATCCTTTTTCAAAAAACTCATACTTGCTCAGACATCATCAAATTACTAAAAAAAAAACCCCAAAAACTTTCCAAAACACTCATCACTTTTCTCAAGACACTCATCACTTTTCCACGACACTCATTTTTTTTACCAAAATCTCACACTTACTCAAAAATACTTCACTTACCAAGACACTCAAACTTACCCCAAGGGGCCTCATCACTTTTTCAAACCTCATCACTTACTCAAGAACCTTTTAAATTATCAAGAACTCTCACTTAAAAACAAATCTTTATTTTTCAAAAACTCACACTTACTCAAGATCTCACATTACTCAAAAACTCAACAAATTACTCAAGACACTCACACTTACTCAAGACCCCCATCACTTACCAAAACACTCACACTTCTCCCCAAAACAATCATCACTTACTAAATATCATCACTTTCTCAAGACACTCAACACTTACCAAAACACTTTTCCCCTTCTCAAGACACCCCCCCTTACTCAAACAATCTTTATTTCTCAAACAAATTGTGGAGAAATTTTTTCCAGGAGGGGGGGATCAGCCCCCTTCAGCCCCCCCCCCTTTAGGGCCCTTTTAAACCCCGAGGGACCCCCCTTCAGAAGGGCAAATATTTAGTTTTTCGCTTTCAGCAGTAAATTGACCCAGATGCATACCCCAAATTTTAAAAATTTTTCTTTTTTCAAAGACGAAAGTTTTTGGAAAAAAAGCAATTTTTGTTCTAAATCGTTTCCTTTTTTGCTGGGGGCAAACAACGGCGTGGGGGCGGGGGCTCTTCAAAATTTTGATCTACTGGGAGTGAAAAATGTGCCAGGATAACCCAAAAAAGAAAAGGGTCGTTTCGTTATGGGAAACCCAAAAAGGGCCACAAAACAAATAAAAAACTTACAAGAAGTGTGGTCAGCTTCTTTTGTGATAGGATTTGAACCAAAAAAGACAAATCTTTTGGGAAAATAGTCTACCCGGGGGGGCGGGTTTTTCCCAGGGCTATGGAAGAGGTGGACATCCATGGACACTTCAGCTTCTAAACAAGTCACCGAAAACTGCCCAAGGGGTGAAGGGAAAACCATAAACTCATGCTACAAAGCAAGGTAGGTTTTGGGAAATTTTTTTTAGGTTTCTGGGGGCTGGCAGTTCTTGAGTCACAAGGGTTTGTAATCAAAACTATAGCCGGGAGGAAAGGGGGGGGACTTTTAAATCCCACACAAGTTTAAATTTGTCGCAATCATGAATGAAAAATGCTAAAAAACCACCCCTAGGGGGAAAATTTAAACCCTTTCAAAAATAACCATTTTAGCCCATTGAGGAAAGACTTTGGGCAGCTTTTCAAGAACCCCGCTGCAGGGGCGGCTGGCAGGGAAAATTGTCTTTCTAAGTTAAATTTTTTCCCCATATTTAAACTTTTAAACTGAAAACCCCCTTTTCAACAAAGTTGGGCGTGCCTCGAACCTGTTTTTGGCCCCACTGTGGCCAAATATGTTTACTTCAAATGTACCCCTTAAACCCAAAGAGCCAAGGGGCCTTTCGAAAAAAAAAAGTGGTTTTTTAATTTAAAAATTTAGTATAAAGAGTCCCTCCATAACACGGGGGAGGGGGCCAAAAAAAAACCGGGGGCCCTTCCCCCCCCCCCCCCCCCCCAAAAAAAAGGGGGGTTCCCCCCAAAAGAAAAAAGGGGGGCCCGGGAACTAAGGGACCCGGGCTAAACCAAACGAAGGGGCCGGGGGGGGGTTTTGGTTTTATTAATTTCAATGGGTTTTAATGTTTATAGAAATTAAGAAACAAATTGTGAAAGTTTGTTTCTTATAGATTTACCTGTTATATTAAAGGAAACATTTTTAAAAAAGTGTAAGCCCTTTTAAAAACATATTAACCAGGGACATTTAATATTGTAAAATAATTTCACTGTGATTTTTCAATTTTACAGTGACATTTATAGTGTATAGTGAATAAAAGTGTATAACATCGTTACTTACGATTAATCATCGTGGTCAGGCTGACACAGCAAACTCAAGCCATAAACACCACCATATGTACTCTGTACCCTTTCATGGTCATTGACCCTGAGGTTAATTAAGCTTAATAGGTCAGTAGTGTCTGATCGATTATTGCTGACTTAAGCATAACAAAATCTCAGCTGTTTATAGCAGTACAGTGTTTTTAAACACTCTAAGTGTGGTGCTAGAATTTTCAGTATACCCTTAAAATGGGCTTGTTTGAAAACTCAGTTTCAGTCTTTACAGACCCAAGATTACACAAATTTGAAAATCTAATTTCAGTCTGTATAGGATTAACTCAATATACAAACATAGATTTTTTATGATCTTGAGGTCAAATTTGAATTACTTACCAACGTCTGCAAATAATTAATTCAACTATTCACATTATGAAAATAAATTTCTTGAATCAGATCCATCTGAGGATGAAATTAAAAATGTTTTGGATACTTTTAGTAATCAACAATTAAGGTGGAAAGGAGTACAGGCTATCTGCCGCAAACTCTGTCACAGAGACCTACTGTAACTATGGTCCCAAAAACCTGTTACACCTGTAACAACAACAAATGTCCCATTACCAAGCTTACCTACATTGTCATTACCTATTTTCCAAGGTCATAATTATGAAGAATTCATTAGTGGTTTTCAATCCATAGTAAATTCACGAACTGACATAGATGAGATTGCTAAGTTCAATTATTTTAAATATCTTGTGAAGGGAGAACCCTATGAACTGATTAAGTCATTTCCGGTGGTTAAAGGTAATTATCAAATTGCCTTAAGTGTCTTAGCAGACAATTACTTTGATGCTGACAAGGCCAGAGTTAGACATGCAGTCATAATATCAAGCTTGACCACCCAAACATTGTTTTTCAGACTTACAAGCATTTAGAATCACATTAGACAATAGTCTCAGATCTCTAGGTGCTAAATATGACCTAAGGCAATGTGATTAGTTTATCAGTGGTTTTGTACAGTATAAGTTGTCATCACAAACTATTGAACGATTAAATATTATATTCAATAAACGCTATTTCACTTGTGAAGAAATTAGCAATGGTTTACAAACAATAGTTTCATGCATGCAAGCAACAAGACAAGATGAAAAATCCACAAATCCCGTGGATAATAAACCTTCAACTCAGTATAAAAAGAGTATACCTACTCCCACTTAACCACAGAATGGGAAATCCCATATAGGCATTTATCAAGCTGTGAATACAACAGACAGTAAACAAATTGTCACACATAAACGTACTCCAAAGTGTGTACTTTGTGATGGAACACATTGGGCACAGTATTGTAGTCAATACACATCAATGGAGGCACGTAAACAACGTGTTCATCAGCTGAAAAGGTGCATCAAGTGTTTAGGTGAACACAAGGGAGGAAAATGCTCACTGAAGAAGTGTTTTAAATGCAAGGGCATGCATTATACAGCATTATGCCCAAATACTTTTGCTGAACAGCTGAAGACTTCCACAGAATCAGGAAGTCAACAGGCAACAGCAGTAAATGTGAGAGATAAGTTTAAAGCAACTGCTCTCCTGATAGCTCGAGTTGAGTTATCTAATAAATTACACAAAGCCAATGTGTTAACACTATTTGATCAAGGCTCACAGAGGTCCTTCATAAGAAGAACAGTGTTGCAGAAACTGAATAAAAACCCTATGCCAAAATACAGTTAGATATAGCTGGTTTTTTCCACAATTCTGGTAAATAGATATATGACCTAGCCAGAATCACTGTTGGAATAGGAAACAGGAAAAAGACAGTAGAAACTGTGGTAGAAGATGATTTGCCTAAGTCTGTGCAGATCCAGGGATTAAAAGAAACAGTTGCAGCACTGAAAGCAGCTAAGGTCAAGTTAGCCTGCACTGACATACAGACTGACACAATTAGTCCAATTGATTTAATCATTGGAAGTGATTATTATCACTGTTTTGTTCAAAATTTAGTAAGTAAACATGATGTTCACTTGCTGAAAACAGCAGGAGGCCACTTGACATGTGGTCCCATTTCCTCTCAAAGTGGGAAAGAAGCTGATATTGATTCAGTGGAAAATGTACTAGTTACGAGAATAACTGCTGATCATGTACCACAGCAAAAATTATCATTACTGGAAGAAATGAATTAACCAGTTGATAAGTTGTGGGATTTAGATGCGATAGGTATTGACGTAAATAAACCAAGCCCACAAGAGTCTCAGACTTATAACCAATATTTGGACACTGTCAGATTTAAAGATGGACAGTATTGGGTTAGGTTACAATGGAAATTAAATCCACCACATCTGCCTAGCAATTATCGCATGGCTTTCGGACAGATGAAAGCACAAATACATGAGTCAGGAAGAATCCAGAGTACTGACTGTCTATGATAATATCAATACAAGAACAGTTGGACAATAAATTCATTGAGGAAATAGTCGAAGATAAGTTTAAGACAGAAGCTCATTATCTGCCGCACCATGGAGTCAGAAAAGATTCTGAAACCACTCCACTACGTGTTGTATATAATGTGCAGTGCAGGGCAAATAAAGATGTAGCAAGTCTTAATGACTGTCTGATGACCGGACCCTCACTAACTGAGAACTTGGAGACGTGCTTATAAAATTTTCGCACAAACACATATGCCAACAGGGGGGAAAAATTCCCCTAACTTTCCCCTTAAGATAGGACTACAAGAAATAGATAGAGATTATACCCCCGATTTGGGCCTAAAAACCCACATGTCCTCAAAGTCCTGTGAAAACTTATCTTTTAAAAAACATATTTTTTGGGTGAACTCCCCCCAAATCTTACTAAAGCACTCAAAACACATTTGAAAAACTAAAGCCCCCTTTCAAAGAAATCTTAAAGAAAAGTTTCTATGTGGACAATCTTAAAGGTATTGAAAAAAAAGGGGAGGTTTTAAAACCCTTTATACAGAGAACAAACAAGGAATAAAAGAACAAATATGCCTCAAGGTTTGGGGAATACAATTCAAAGCATTAAGGGAATTATCAAAGAAAATTTCCCTAAGTTAAATTCCTATTGCAACAATATGCGGGACTAATTGGAAAACACAGGAAGAATTTTGAGTCCAAAAAAAAACAATAAATCATGCAGTACACTCACAAAAACGTATTTCTGCAGAGTATCAAAATTTTTTTGATCCTCAGGGACTCGTCTCACCAATTACCAAAAAGGGGGAAAAATTATTTATGCAAGAGCAGGGAAACTAAAAAATTGGATGGGATGAAACTTGCCCCTAAAAAATGGTCAAGCATTTGATAAATACCATGGATTAAAAAACAACTTCATAAAATTTAAAAATTTCCCAGAAAAAAAGGTCAAAGGGAAACAATACACATTACATGTGTCTGTGATGCGTCAACCCAAAGGGTTATGGCCTGTACTTACATGAGTAATGCTGAAAAAAGTACACTAATTCTTAAAAGGCCGGGGGTAGCACCCTTAAGGGCAGAACATACCACAATTGGAACTGACAGCACCTAGTAGGACAAAAAGCTGTCTATCTCAACAAAGTACTTGATCATCCCTAAAAAAAACCGTGATCGGGATGAAAATGAACCCTTTCTCCAGGGAAAAATAAAAAGAGTAAGTTGGGCTTATGACAGAACAGAGTACAGAAAAAAAGAGATGCAGGAGTTTATTTTTTCTCCACTCTCTACCCAAGAAAAATTTCCGCTGACATTTTGTCCCCCGGTGTCCCCTCAAGAAATTTGTGATAAAAATTACCCGGACCAACTGGCTCCTAATGAAAAAACGGCCCAGAAAAAAAGCTCACTTTATCCAAAAAACAGTCTGCTTGAACACAGCAAAATAAGTTGTTAAAACTCAGACAAAACAAAATAGTCATTAGGATAAAACTCCTTTGGTAAACCTTAAGAGTTACCTCTTGTTTTTTAAATTTTTTAAAGGGGAAAAAAACCAATTATAATGTCTTGAACCCATTAAATAGGGGGTGAAACTATTACAGAAAAATTTTTTTCCCTACAGAAAAAAAAATTTTTTCTAAAAACACAAAAAAAACCCCCAAAGAAACCGTTAATTAATTCTTTGGACTTTTATCCGACTCAGAAAATTTATAAGATGTCAGGAAAAATTATAATTCTTCACTACCAAAAAGGGGCCATACATCCAATTTTTGATCCCCAAAATCATTGCTAACAAAACGATTGTCAAAACGCCCACATAACGTGTAAAAGTTGGGGAAAGTGACACACTTTTTCATATACACAATCCTACTGGATACCCCAAGGTCGACAAAGGTGAAAAACAAAAAAGGGGGCTGTATTACTTGTCGTCATACGAATCGAGTATTCAGTACCCGGGTTCACCCCAAACCCCTCTGAAAGGTTTTGTCAATCATTTCCTTTTTTAGGTGCAGTGTAATTACACGGGAACGAAAAATTTTTAACCAAACATTTGACAAATCCCATCAAGGTGTACACTTTTTGTTACTTGTGCACAACTAAATAATCTAAAAGCCCTACATGTCTGCTAAAACCTTTATCAAATTATTCAAAAGGTTTGCAGCCAAAGGGGCATGCCCAGACAAAATTTCAGATAAGCAACGAACTTTGTTGCTGGGCGCTTATATAAGCAAGATTTTTGACAACCAAAGTAAAACAGATGCTGAATCAACGCAGTTTTCTTTGGGAGAACATTCCCCAAATCTCCTGGCACGGGGGATTTGTGAAAAATATCGGGATTGTAAAAAAGTTGTTTAAAAAAGACTCTTCATTGTCAAATAAACGACTTAGAAGAATTCGTACATTGGACAGAATTAGAAAATAGAGTCAAAAACAGACTTCTAACTTAATTTTCCATATCGGACAATTTGAAGTGTTTAAATCCATCTCATTTACTCCAAGGCAGAAATTTTTCGAAACCCGTTTTTCCCCAGAATGACAAAAAACAAGAGATCCCAAATTATTTCGAACCTGAGCAACTAAGAGTAAATTTAAACACCTAAAAAAGTGTTGAACGTTGGGAAAATTTTGGAGAGAAGACTATCTTACCCCAGAAGAGCACTTCTATGGACTGGTGTTCCTGAAATCAAAATCCTTTAAAACCTGTGACTTAGGGGTTTTTACATTGATTCCAAGTCCCATGGCCCAAATTTGGGAAAAATTGGACCATATACCGAGCAAAGGGAAACAACAGGACATTGATGTTTTAAGCAAAAGGGGTGTGAAAAAAGCGACAAAAAAAAAACTATGCCATTAGAATTACACAGTGTTAAAAACAAAATTATGATTCTCCAGAAACCCCAGACTAACCGTTCAGAAAAAAACAAGCAACAGTGGGGGCGAGTGGGGAAAATCAAATTTAAGTTTAATGATGAAATTTTAAACCCGCCGACCCCTCCGCCCCCGCCATTTGGAGAAATTTTCTCCAGGAGGGGGGACACCCCCTTCAAACCCTTCACCCTTTTCAGCCCCGAGGGACCCCCGCCCTCTCAGAGGGGCAAATACTTTTTTTACGCTACAGGGGGGGGGGGGGAATTGACCCCAAACAGTACCAAATACGACCGTTGTCAACGAACCCCACCCTTTCAGTCCATGTTCAGAGTGTATTTTAATAAAGAAGTAAACTCTTTCCTTTTGCTTGGGCAATTAAGGAAAACCCACTCCCCCTTTTTACCATATAAAGATAGTGGGGGTTTTTTTATCTTAAACAGCAAAATTTAAAACATTGCTTTGCTTCATCGAGGAAGTGGCAAGGAAGCAAAAGTACAAGGGCAGCTTTTTCCCTTTTTGCTGGGGGCGCACGCTGGGGGCTGTGGCTCTTCAATTACTTTTTGACTCCAAATGAGAGTGACATAAGCCAGGATAACCAACAAAAAAACGATCTGTCGTTAGTGTGAACAAAGTGCCCCACAAAAAACGAAAACACTTACAGAGAAGTTGGTCAGCTTTTTTTAGTGATAAGATTTTGGGAAAAATAAAGACAAATCTTGGAACAATCTACCAGTGTGCGTTTTCCTAGACTATGGAAGACGTGGACTCCAAGGGGCACTTACTTCATCAAGTCACCAAAATCTGCCAAGTGTGAAAACACCATAGCTCAGCTACAAAGCAAGGGGTTTCGAATTTCTTTAGTACTGGGGACTGAGCAGTTTTTGAGTCACAAGGAGTTTTTTAATCAACCTATAGCGCAGTAAGGGGGGGACTTTTTAAATCCACACAAGTAAGTTTTGTCAGCAATCAGTGAATGAAATATGTGACATAACACCCCCCAGGGGGAATTTTAACTTCAAATTATAACCATTTCACCCCTTGAGGAAAACTCGACACCCTTTTCAAACCTCTCGCAGGGGGGCGTGCAGGCGATGAGTTGTCTTTCTAAATTAAGTTTTTTTCCAAAATTTTAAAAATTTGCTGGGAATTCCCTTTCTCAACAACACTCATCACTTTCTCAAGACACTCTCAAATATCAAGACCCATCACTTACCAGGACACCACACTTCTCAAGACACTCATCATTACTCAAACACTATCAATTTAAACAAAACACTCACACTTACTTAAAACCCATCATTACTCAAGACACTCATCACTTCCCCAGGGCACTCCCCATTTCAAAACACTCATCAAATTTCTCAAGACACCATCACAACTCAAACCTTATCCTTAATCAAACCTATATTCTAAGACAACTATCCTTACTAAGAAACATTTCAAGAAAAATAAATCCACAAAACGACTTTAACCTTTAATTTTTCTTTATCCAAAACCCTTTTAATAATTTTTTTATTTTTTATAAATATACCCAAAAATTTATTTTTGAATCTTTTTCAATGAAAACCTCCCCCAACTTAACCTCAAATAAAAGAAATATAAACAGAGTGTTTTTGTAAATAAAATTGTTAATCCCGGACTTTTTTTAAAGGGAAGTTAAAATTCTTTAGTAATAAAGAGTAAAATTTGGATAAAAAGTTTTATTTTTTAGGAAATTTTCAAACGGTTTTTACCATTCGTTTTCCTTTCACTCTAATTGGCTTTATTTGTACAAAAGAAAATTTGTAAATCATATTAAAAGTTTATGTTTGGATGCTTTAATTAGTAAAATATAATATGGTTTAATATTGAACTATAATAAACGCTAGTAAAACATCAGTGGAAAGTGTAATAAAGGAATTAACAATATGTTGTTGTTATCAGCAAAGTTGAGGTGTTGAGGACATGTTTTCGTCAGCGGGACGACCAGTGGTGGCATTGTTCCATGCCCAAACCTGCCTTAGACTTTAAGGTAAATTATCATTTAATATACACTGTTAGCGATAAAATATGTATACCAGTTGTCGAATATATTTCCTTATATATTATTTTACGCTTTCTGGCCTCTAAATAAAGTTTCGTTTTCACTTGTTTGAAATAGAAGCTTTTCCAGCCATAATATAATGATACACTATATATTGTGTTCACTAAGACGAGTTACCACTTGTCTTCAGCGATATATTATGACGACCTACTCGGATAATTGAAGATTTTGTAAATTTTACTAGATATATTCAAGATTTTTTAGATTTTGCCACCGAAGTGGCTAGTTTATTGTGCAACCCATATCCATCCTGTGGACGGTAGCACAAAAGCATATGGATACACAAAAGACCTAGGAACTAGGCCCCAAAGGGTTAACAGGGGTACATATGGATTTATATCTAAGTGTCTATAGTTCACTTATCTGTTACAAACAAATTTAGGAAATTTGCTTAGTATATCTGGTGTCTTATTTTCATTAATTAGATATCCTGACATGTCACATAGGTTATTATACTGTCTGTCTCTGTATTCCTCAATAAGTGGACAATTAAGCACATAGTGTTCAAGACAGTGACCATATGCCTGATCATATAATTTGCATTTAGTTTGATCATCATCTCTATGTGTCTCCCAAACTGCCAGAAGTACTTGTAACCAAGCCTAAGCCTGTCCACTACAACATCAGTCAGTACTTGTAACCAAACCTAAGCCTGGCCACTACAACATCAGTCAGTCTGTTTCACATTGCACGTTGCTCCATAAACATACTTATCTATGTTCATTTTATCATAGTGGGTTATAGATCTACTCAGGCTTCTAATTGCATTCTTATAACAATCATTTTCATTATTTACTTCTCTCCTAATATTATTCCTAATGCTAGACACAGATATACCGAAGTTATATTCTACATTCTCCTTCTGGGTACTATTCTTGGCTAACATATCAACTTTATCACGAAGGAGTAATCCAATGTGTGATGAGATCCATAGCAATTGTGCATTAATTCCTTTGTCCCTGATTTTTGAGTGTCTACACCTGGCTTTTCCAATGAGCATGTTGTTGAAGTCATTTTATGAGTTAAGAGCATTCAGTGATGACATAGAATCAGTAATGATGATAGAGTAAGGCTCAGTGTCATAAGTTAGCTTTGGCGCCATTACGATTGCAAACAATTCAATTTGCAATGTAGACGCCAAGTTGTAATTTCTTATGCCTAGTTCAACAAGTTTATTATCGTTCATAACTAGGGAGGTGGCAACAAGAGCAGATGCAGCCCTGTCAGAAGACTCCTGTTTAGATCCATCAGTGTATATAATTTGTGATAACTTATTACTACCAGCTAGGCGAGAAATTTCTTCTTGAGCAGTTGTTTTTACAAGTGATTTAAGGAAGGAATTACTAGCAATGAGCTTCTTGGGAGGGACTTTCAGGTATGTGATATTAAATGAGCACATCTTCCATGGAGGGTTGAAATGCTCTTTTTGTCTACAGTGATACAGTTCATGCAGGTTATAAAACTTAATGCAATTGCATGTTTTCACAATCCATTTAGATCTGTGTTTATTAACTTTGAGACACTTAGTAAGGTTCATTGTGACAGTGTCGGGTTCATTTCTTAAAATTCAAAATCCGAGGTAATAAATTTAAAAAATACCAAGCTCCTTCCTCATATTAAGAACCTTTGTAGATTTGGGGAAGCCAAGAATAATTCTGAGAGCTTCATTTTGCATTAACTCCAATCGGAGAGAACTTTCTCTAGCTAATATCAACAGGGGAGCAGCATAATCAATTAAGGACCTAACATAGGCTATGTACATCATTTCTCACGATTCTCACTTTAGAAACATAGTTGGGGTTGTACCACAACAGCTTTGAGAGCATTTAGCCTATCTTTACATTTCTTATTTAGCTCTGGTATAGTGGATTTGTTAAAGGGTACATCTTCACCAAGATATCTGTAATTTTTAACGTAGCTAATGTTTTCACCCTGCAAATGGATGGGTGGGGTATGTCGTTTGTTGTTAATATCTTTTTTTTTAGGGGAAAGATATTATGAGGCCAAAGCCCGATTACAAACTGCTTGAACTTCATTAAGAATGGTACTCATCTTCTTATGCCTTGTTTTGTGGATCATGATGTCATCAGCATAACTTATAGCTATATGTTTAGGTGAGGCAGGTAGAGCATTTAGGAGAGCATTAATCAGAATATTAAATAGCATGGGACTGAGAACTCCTCCTGCGGTGTACCTAGGGATATTTCTTTAGACTCGCTTCTAAAGCCTTGGTAGAGGACAGAGGATAGTCTATTTGACAGGTATCCTATTATCCAGCAGAGTAAGCTACCACCAATATTCATTTTGGCTAGTTCATGTAGTATAACGGTTCTATTCACGATATCAAATTCAGATTTTAGATCAGGAAATGTGGTAAAACTAGGCAGTGAGAAGGTGGAAATACAGTTCTGCACACTTTTACCTTTCATGAACCCATATAGGTAGGGGGAAAGTTGGTGTCTGATTCTGTTGTACATTCTGTTAAGTATCATTCTTTCAAAAGTTTTACAAAGACAACGAAACAAGTAAAATAATGAAAAGCAAATTCAACTTTATTTCTGGAAATAATTTGATATTTAATAACAAATACTACTACTACTACTACTACTACTACTACTACTACTACTACTACTACTACCACTACTACTACTGCTGCCTACTACTTCTACTACTACTACTGCTACTACTATTACTACTACTAGTACTACTACTACTACTAATAATAATAATATTATATAATTATTATTTTATTATTATTATTATTATTATTATTATTAGTTAGTAGTAGTAGTAGTAGTATAGTAGTAGTAGTAGTAGTAGTAGTAGTAGTATGTATGAAGCACGGAGGGAACGAAAGGTCATCCAGTATACTGTAAGCGACCCCAAATATTCCAGTCACATGCAAAATCCAAGCTAAGAAATACCTGTAGAACTGGACCCTGAATGAAAGGAGATTCGTATACTGACGATTAACAGGAAATGAGCGAATTTCTAAAAGAACAATAAGAGTCGGTGTTCAGCATCCCACTAAATGACAGCAGAGTGGAGAATGCAGAAACACTTTTCATTCCATCGGAAGGCAGTGCAGACCAACTAACTGATATTATTACTAATTAAAAAGAATTCGAGAAAGAAATTGAAAACATGTCCACTGACTCAGCACCTTGACCAGAGTCATAGAATTTACTATTCATATAAAAAAAAGTGAGAAATACCACTAGTACGAGACTTCATCATCAAGGTGTAATACCAGAGACCTTAAATAGCCCCTTTGTGTAAAGGAAGAAATAGAGAACTAACTAAAAATTACAGATCAGTAGCCCTAGTTTCCTACATCATAAAATATCTTTGAAAGAGTGATTTTACTCGAGCAATAATGTGCAAACACTTCAGAGTAAAGTTTAACTTGGAATATTAAGAAAACAATTATACGACATTTATAGTATTGACTAAACCAAGCATTTCTTCAACAGTACTGAATGGTTGTCTCAAAATTTGCAAGATGGTTGAACACAGATGAGCTAGAAAACATCTATGGCTAGGAGGGAAGACCACGTTGTCAGTATGGAGGTCAAATACTACTGCTTCACCATCAAAATAATTGCCTGTTGTCAGTATGCAGGTCATATATTAAATACTTACTACTTAGCTTTCTTTTGTGTTCCATCTTATTTCTGTTTTTTCCAGGTGTCGTCATATTAATGACTAGTGGAACTTGAAAATAATCTCTCACTAACAATTTGAAGGACAATTGTTATCTAATTAATACTGATTAAGCATTCCTTTGTGTTTTTATCCTATTCTGGTGAATAAATAACAAATCGTTAATGGGAATCTAGTGAGATTATATTGCAAGTTATGTAATCAAAGTGTTTATTTTTATCAAACTTTTTTGGTTATTCGTTGCAGTTATATAGGGACATTGATTAATTATTTTAGGTTTTATATATCTGATAAAATTATCACGAGTATTTGGATATCAGTAATCTGGGAGAATTGGATTAGTTGACATACATGTATATGTAAGTTTCTCGACAAGATGAATCATGATTCTGTTATATGACTCATTTAAAACACTGTACCAGGTGTTCGTAGCCATAAATACTTCAAGATTACCTTTCATTATCTTCCTGTCATAAAATTTCAGCTTTGTATTAATCTTGTTCATCCTGTCCTTCAGGTTGTTGACGGTCCAGATTCATTAAAAGAATGGCAGGTTATGGTCGACACTAACTTCAACTTGACTGATGGACCACTCTGGCAAGTTCGACTTCTGCCGTCGCCAACCGACACCCCTTGTATCTGGCCGGAATTGAACGAAAAGTTTCCATATAGGAACAAATTGATGTTTAATTTTCATCATGGTGTAATTGATGGTCCTAGTTTGTTTTCAATTACTACGTTGTTTGTGAAGCTTCTTGATGATTACATCAGCAAAAAACCTATTGATAATCAGCAACTTGGACAACTTACAGACCACAGTCAGACAACAGAGATTGAACGACAAGTGAAAGTAGATCTTGAAAAGGATCCCGAAAAGTTGAAATTATTTCTTAATGAACTTAAAAATAATGAACACACACCTCTACTCATAGAAGCATTTGGTACTCCAGAAGCAACTAATGTTACGACAGATTACTTAGAATGTGGCATACTAGACACCTCTGAAGTTAAGAAGTTTATGACATGTGTAGATCTCATGACATCTCTTTTAACTCAGGATTTATTGGTATAGTGAACACTGCATTAGTTGAGCTAGTAAGGGAGGCTGGCGTGTTACGCGACGTCTACAATATTAACAGCTTACATTCCATTGATCTTCGCCGTTACATGACAGGCTATTCCAAAGTGTTGCCAATGGGTTATCATACTTCTGCAGTATCACACACCATATCAACCCCTTACAATGTAAAGGATAACTTCTGGAAGTATGCTAAGCAGTTCGACACTGAATTCCGAGAAAAACTAGAAAACAAGCAAGTATTTAAAGATATAGTGATGAGGAGAATGATTCTCCCAGAGAACGTCTCACTTGATGAACTCTCTGCAGCTCCACCAACTCCTCAATATGATTATTTGTTCTCAAATATGTATTTACCCAAATTTGTTAACTTTGGAGTTGGAAGACATGTTCAGATAACAGGAGCGAAAATTGTTCTTCCCCTAGTAGCCAGTGACTTTCTTTTCTTTTCTGGCATTGGTAATTTGCGTGATAAGGTTCAATTTGATATTTGGCATTCAACTCACTGCATGACCAATGATACTGCACAAAAGTGTTTTGATAAAACTATATCTATCTTTCGTGAAAAGATTAACTAAAATCTGAGGTTAAAGGCTCTTCTGAGCCTAAAAACATGTTAAATAATTGGTTAAAAATGTGTTAAGTAGTCTGCTACATATGCTAGTTGTTTGAAATGATGTGGAAGCGAAATGATACGAGGTATAGTAGTTTTTGAAGTAGATATATAACTTGAGTCTAGCAACAATGAGCTGGAAATGTCACAACTATTAACCAAATGCAGCTTTCATAGTCAAAATATCCATGTAGGCGGTGCATATATGCATTTTTTTTTCATTAACCCATCGGCCGCCTCCTACCAAGACAGGGTGGCCCTAAAAATAAAAACTTTCACAATAACTCACTCCATCCCTTGTTTGCCCGAGGCGCTCTTATGCTACAGTTATAAAACTGCAACACTAACACCCCTCCTTCAGAGTGTAGACACTGTACTTCCCATCTCCAGGACTCAAGTCCGGCCTGCCGGTTTCCCTGAATCCCTTCATAAATGTTACTTTGCTCACACTCGAACAGCATGTCAAATCCTAAAAACCATTTGTTTCCATTCACTCCTATCTAACATGATCACACATGCTTGCTGGAGGTCAAAGCCCCTCGCACACAAAACCTCCTTTACCCCAACCTCAAAAATTTCCTAAACCGACCTCTATGCCACCTTCCCCCCACACTACAGATTTATGCACTCTTGAAGTCAATATATTTTGTTCCATCCTTTCTACATGTCCAAATCACCTCAACAACCTCCCCTTAGCTCTCTGGATAACTGTTATCGTAATCGCATACTTCCTCCTAAACTCCAAACTACAGATTCTCTGCATTGTATTCACACCACACATTGCCTTCAGACATGACTTCTCCACTGCCTCCAGCCTTCTCGTTGCAACATCCACAGCCCATGCTTCACACCCATAAGATCGTTGGTATAACTATACTTTCACACATTCCCCTCTTTAGTTCCATGGATAAAGTTCTGGTCGTGGACCGGGCCGCGGGGGCGTTGCTCCCCTGAATACTCTCCAGATAGACTCTAGGTCTCCAAAGACTCCTCAGTGCACCACTCACCCTTTTTCTCCTTGTCTATTCTATGATTCTCTTCATTTTTCATAGACCCATCTGCTGACACGTCCACTCCCAAATATTTGAATACATTCACCTCCTCCATACTCTCTCCCTCCAGTCTGATATCCAGCCTTTCATTACCTAATATTTTCGTTACCCTCATAGTCTTACTTTTTCCTATATTCACTTTTAATTTCCTTCTTTTACATACTCTACCAATTTCATCCATCAACCTCTGCAATTTCATTTCAGACTCTCCCAAGAGCACAGTGTCATCAGCAAAGAGCAACTGCATCAGCTCCCATTTTGTGTTAGATTCTTTATCTTTTAACCCGCACACCTCTCGCCAACACCCTAGCATTCACTTCTCTTACAACTCCACCTGTAAATATATTGAACAACCATGGTGACATCACACATCCCTGTATGAGGCCTAGGTTTAATGGGAAATAATCCCTGCCACATTGCCCCCTACCCACGCTATCATATGCCTTTTCCAGATCCATAAATACCACAAACCCTCCCTACTCTTATCTAAAAACTGCTCACCTATACGCTTCACTGTAAACACCTGGTCTACACATCCCCTACCCTTCCTAAAGTCTCCTTGTTCATCTGCTATCCTGCTCTTTCTCTTACTTTTAATTCTTTCAGTAATAACTCTGATATTCACTTTTCCAGATACATTCAACAAACATATTTCTCTATAATTTTTACACTCTCTTTTTTCTCCTTCGCCTTTATACAAAGAAACTATGCACGCTCTCTACCTGTCTCTAGGTACCTTACCTCAATTCATTAATCTCACTCCAAAAGTTTTTCTTGTTTCAACAAAATTTGTTGATAACATCTCTCCCACTTTCTCAATTGCTCTCCTTTTACCTTGCTTTGCCACTCTCTTAACCTCACCTTTTCTCTCAATATATTCATCCCTTCCTTTGTAAAAACCTCTCATATGCTAACTTTCTCTCTAACTACACTCTTTACATCATCATTCCACCAATCACTCTTCTTCCCTCCTGCACCCACTTTCCTGTAACCACAAACTTCTTATAAACACTAACACTATATTCTTAAACTTACCCCATTACTCTCATTAGCCCATCTATCCTCCAATTGTTGTTTATATCTTACCCTAACTGCTTCCTCCCTCTCTCTTACTTGCTGCTTCCATTTATGTTGCATCCCATCAACCATTGTAGCTACAACTAAAAAGTGATCTGATATATCTGTGTCCCCTTTATAAACAAGTATATCCTGAAGTCTACAAAACAGGTTTTATCTACTAGTTCATAGTCCAACAAAATGCTGTCATTACGCCCTACATCATATCTTGAATGCTTTTTTATCCTCTTTCTTATGCCTTGATAAGGTTAAAATAAATTACAATCATACATGTTACCTATAATATTTTATTGCAAGTATCTTCAGTAATAGCTCTAATGAAGGTGCTAGACTTTGCATTATCTATTCATCTTACTCATCTTCATCTTCTTTCTACTGTTATTATTGTTATAAATAATATATATATATATATTTATATATATATATATATATATATATATATATTATATTATATATATATATATATATATGTATACAGGAAGGCCCCGCTTTACGGCGTTTCACTTTACGGCGTTCCGCTAATACGGACATTTCAAATTATGACCAAAACTCGCTATATGGCTCCCCCCACCTGACTTTCTGATACGGTCACCGTGCCCCACCCCGTTTGTTTACATTCTCCATGAGCTCAGTAAGCACTAAAGTCTCTCCATTTTGTCTGGAAACTCCAAAATTTCAAATGTTTTTAAAAGTTATTTCATATTTTTATATATACTCTGATAATTATACTTTGTATACTGTACCTAAATAAACTTACATACTGTGCTGGCATGCAGGTACACATTAAAATTGGTAAGTGTCTTATGTCTCCAGACGTCATATTAGTAATGATAATAATAATCATCGAGTCATTTAAATGTCGTATATTGCGTTAATATACACATTTTCATTAATCCATCCATGATATTTTTTTCAAAATTATATAATAAACACGATGCATAACATATAAATAAGATAAATACACCCCACAGTAGAATAAATAAACATAAATGTGAGATGTGGTAGCAGACGACTTGCACAAGTGACGCCATATTAGAAATGATAATAATAATAATAACAATACTCACCGAGTCTCATTAAATGTCGTATATTACGGTAATATACACATTTTCATTAATCCATCCATGATTTTTTTTTCAAAATTATATAATAAACACGATCATAACATATAAATAAGATAAATACACCCACAGTAGAATAAATAAACATAAATGTGAGATGTGGTAGCAGAACGACTTGCACAAGTGACGCCATATTAGAAATGATAATAATAATAATAACAATACTCACCGAGTCTTATTAAATGTCGTATATTACGTTAATATACACATTTTCATTAATCCATAAATGATATTTTTTTTCAAAATTATATAATAAACATGATACATAACATAAAAAGATGATAAATACACCCCACAATAGAATAAATAAACATAAATAAAAGATGTGGGCCACATAAAATTGTACAAGTGATGGCAAAAAATAAATTTTCTAATCAACATAAGAAAA
>NC_069429.1:36160365-36190899 GCF_026875155.1 Cherax quadricarinatus | reverse complement strand
TAAAAGGGAAATTAAAAGTGAATATAGGAAAAAGTAAGACTATGAGGGTAACGAAAATATTAGGTAATGAAAGGCTGGATATCAGACTGGAGGGAGAGAGTATGGAGGAGGTGAATGTATTCAAATATTGGGAGTGGGACGTGTCAGCAGATGGTCTATGAAAAATGAAGAGAATCATAGATAGACAAGGAGAAAAAGGTGAGTGGTGCACTGAGGAGTCTTGGAGACCTAGAGTCTATCTGGAGGGTATTCAGGGGAGCAACGCCCCCGCGGCCCGGTCCACGACCAGAACTTTATCCATGGAACTAAAGAGGGAATGTGTGAAAGTATAGTTATACAACGATCTTATGGGTGTGAAGCATGGGCTGTGGATGTTGCAACGGAGAAGGCTGGAGGCAGTGGAGAAGTCATGTCTGAAGGCAATGTGGGGTTTGTGAATACAATGCAGAGAATCTGTAGTTTGGACTTTAGGAGGAAGTATGCGATTATGATAACAGTTATCCAGATTGCTAAGGGGAGGTTGTTGAGGTGATTTGGACATGTAGAAAGGATGGAACAAAATATATTGACTTCGATAGTGCATAAATCTGTAGTGTGGGGGGAAGGTGGCATAGAGGTCGGTTTAGGAAATTTTTGAGGTTGGGGTAAAGGAGGTTTTGTGTGCGAGGGGCTTTGACCTCCAGCAAGCATGTGTGATCATGTTAGATGGGAGTGAATGGAAACAAATGGTTTTTAGGATTTGACATGCTGTTCGAGTGTGAGCAAAGTAACATTTATGAAAGGATTCAGGGAACCGGCAGGCCAGACTTGAGTCCTGGAGATGGAAGTACAGTGTTACACTCTGAAGGAGGGGTGTTAGTGTTGCAGTTTTATAACTGTAGCATAAGAGCGCCTCGGGCAAACAAGGGATGGAGTGAGTTATTGTGAAAGTTTTTATTTTTAGGGCCACCCTGTCTTGGTAGGAGGCGGCCGATGGTTAATGAAAAAAAAATGCATATATGCACCGCCTACATGGATATTTTGACTATGAAAGCTGCATTTGGTTAATAGTTGTGACATTTCCAGCTCATTGTTGCTAGACTCAAGTTATATATCTAATTCAAAAACTACTATACCTCGTATCATTTCGCTTCCACATCATTTCAAACAACTAGCATATGTAGCAGACTACTTAACACATTTTTAACCAATTATTTAACATGTTTTTAGGCTCAGAAGAGCCTTTAACCTCAGATTTTAGTTAATCTTTTCACGAAAGATAGATATAGTTTTATCAAAACACTTTTGTGCAGTATCATTGGTCATGCAGTGAGTTGAATGCCAAATATCAAATTGAACCTTATCACGCAAATTACCAATGCCAGAAAAGAAAAGAAAAGTCACTGGCTACTAGGGGAAGAACAATTTTCGCTCCTGTTATCTGAACATGTCTTCCAACTCCAAAGTTAACAAATTTGGGTAAATACATATTTGAGAACAAATAATCATATTGAGGAGTTGGTGGAGCTGCAGAGAGTTTCATCAAGTGAGACGTTCTCTGGGAGAATCATTCTCCTCATCACTATATCTTTAAATACTTGCTTGTTTTCTAGTTTTTCTCGGAATTCAGTGTCGAACTGCTTAGCATACTTCCAGAAGTTATCCTTTACATTGTAAGGGGTTGATATGGTGTGTGATACTGCAGAAGTATGATAACCCATTGGCAACACTTTGGAATAGCCTGTCATGTAACGGCGAAGATCAATGGAATGTAAGCTGTTAATATTGTAGACGTCGCGTAACACGCCAGCCTCCCTTACTAGCTCAACTAATGCAGTGTTCACTATACCAATAAATCCTGAGTTAAAAGAGATGTCATGAGATCTACACATGTCATAAAACTTCTTAACTTCAGAGGTGTCTAGTATGCCACATTCTAAGTAATCTGTCGTAACATTAGTTGCTTCTGGAGTACCAAATGCTTCTATGAGTAGAGGTGTGTGTTCATTATTTTTAAGTTCATTAAGAAATAATTTCAACTTTTCGGGATCCTTTTCAAGATCTACTTTCACTTGTCGTTCAATCTCTGTTGTCTGACTGTGGTCTGTAAGTTGTCCAAGTTGCTGATTATCAATAGGTTTTTTGCTGATGTAATCATCAAGAAGCTTCACAAACAACGTAGTAATTGAAAACAAACTAGGACCATCAATTACACCATGATGAAAATTAAACATCAATTTGTTCCTATATGGAAACTTTTCGTTCAATTCCGGCCAGATACAAGGGGTGTCGGTTGGCGACGGCAGAAGTCGAACTTGCCAGAGTGGTCCATCAGTCAAGTTGAAGTTAGTGTCGACCATAACCTGCCATTCTTTTAATGAATCTGGACCGTCAACAACCTGAAGGACAGGATGAACAAGATTAATACAAAGCTGAAATTTTATGACAGGAAGATAATGAAAGGTAATCTTGAAGTATTTATGGCTACGAACACCTGGTACAGTGTTTTAAATGAGTCATATAACAGAATCATGATTCATCTTGTCGAGAAACTTACATATACATGTATGTCAACTAATCCAATTCTCCCAGATTACTGATATCCAAATACTCGTGATAATTTTATCAGATATATAAAACCTAAAGTAATTAATCAATGTTCCTATATAACTGCAACAAATAACCAAAAAAGTTTGATAAAAATAAACACTTTGATTACATAACTTGCAATATAATTCACTAGATTCCCATTAACGTTTTGGGTTATTTATTCACCAGAATGGATAAAAACACAAAGGAATGCTTAATCAGTATTAATTAGATAAATTGTCTTCAAATTGTTAGTGAGAGATTATTTTCAAGTTCCACTAGTCATTAATATGACGACACCTGGAAAAAAAACAGAAATAAGATGGAACACAAAAGAAAGTAAGTAGTAAGTATTTAAAAATTTGACCTGCATACTGACAACGGCAATTATTTTGATGGTGAAGCAGTAGTTTTTAAACCTCCATACTGAAACGTGGTCTTCCCTCCTAGCCATATGTTTTTAGCTCATCTGTGTTCAACCATCTTGCAAATTTTGAGACAACATTCATTTAATGTTGAAGAAATGCTTGGTTTAGTCAATACTATAAATGTCGTATAATTGTTTTCTTAATATTCCAAGTTAAACTTTACTCTGAAGTGTTTGCACATTATTGCTCGAGTAAATCACTCTTTCAAAGATATTTTATGATGTAGGAAACTAGGGGTACTGATCTGTAATTTTTAGTTAGTTCTCTTTTCTTCCTTTACACAAAGGGGCTATTTAAGGTCTCTGGTATTACACCTTGATGATGAAGTCTCGTACTAGTGGTATTTCTCACTTTTTTTTATATGAATAGTAAATTTATGACTCTGGTCAAGGTGCTGAGTCAGTGGACATGTTTTCAATTTCTTTCTCGAATTCTTTTTAATTTGTAATAATATCAGTTAGTTGGTCTGCCTGCCTTCCGATGGAATGAAAAGTGTTTCTGCATTCTCCACTTGCTGTCATTTAGTGGGATGCTGAACACCGACTCTTATTGTCTTTTAGAAATTCGCTCATTTCCCGTTAATCGTCAGATACGAATCTCCTTTCATTCAGGGTCCAGTTTACAGGTATTTCTTAGCTTGGATTTTTCATGTGACTGGAATATTTGGGGTCGCTTACAGTTACTGGATGACCTTTCGTTCCCTCCGTGCTTCATACATTTACTACTACTATCTACTACTACTACTACTTAAAACTACTACTACTACTAATAATAATAATAATAAAAATAATATTAAAATAATAAATTATTATTATTATTATTTTAGTAGTAGTAGTACTAGTGTAGTAATAGTGTAGCAGTAGTAGTAGTAGAAGTAGTAGAGCAGTGGGTGTAGTGGTAGTAGTGTAGTAGTAGTAGTAGTAGTAGTAGTAGTAGTAGTAGTAGTAGTTATTTGTTATTAAATATCAAATTATTTCCAGAAATAAAGTTGAATTTGCTTTTAAATTTTTTTACTTGTTTCGTTTCTTTGTAAACTTTTGAAAGAATGATACTTAACAGAATGTACAACAGAATCAGACACCAACTTTCCCCCTACCTATATGGGTTCATGAAAGGTAAAAGTGTGCAAAACCCTGTATTTTCCACCTTTCTCACTGCTAGTTTTACACATTTCCTGATCTAAAATCTGAATTTGATATCGTGAATAGAACCGTTATACTCATGAACTAGCCAAATAAATATTGGTGGTAGCTTACTCTGCTGGATATAGGATACCTGTCAAATAGACTATCCTCTGTCTCTACCAAGGCTTTAGAAGCGAGTCTAAAGGAAATTTCCCCTAGGTACACCGCATGGGGGGAGTTCTCAGTCCCCATGCTATTTAATATTCTGATTAATGCTCTCCTAAATGCTCTACCTGCCTCACCTAAACATATAGCTATAAGTTATGCTGATGACATCATGATCCACACAACAAGGCATAAGAAGATGAGTACCATTCTTAATGAAGTTCAAGCAGTTTGTAATCGACTAGGCCTCATAATATCTTCCTCTAAAACAAAGATATTAACAAGCAAACGACATACCCCACCCATCCATTTGCAGGGTGAAAACATTAGCTACGTTAAAAATTACAGATATCTTGGTGAAGATGTACCCTTTAACAAATCCACTATACCAGAGCTAAATAAGAAATGTAAAGATAGGCTAAATGCTCTCAAAGCTGTTGCTGGTTACAACCCCAACTATGGTGCTAATGTGAGAATCGTGAGAATGATGTACATAGCCTATGTTAGGTCCTTAATTGATTATGCTGCTCCCATGTTGATATTAGCTAGAGAAAGTTCTCTCTGACACTTGGAGTTAATGCAAAATGAAGCTCTCAGAATTATTCTTGGCTTCCCCAAATCTACAAAGGTTCTTAATATGAGGAAGGAGCTTGGTATTTTTAACACTACTCGGCATTAGAATTTTAAGAAATGAACCAGACACTGTCACAATGAACCTTACTAAGTGTCTCAAAGTTAATAAACACAGATCTAAATGGATTGTGAAAACATGCAATTTCATTAAGTTTTTTAAAACCCGGGATGAAAATGGTTATCACTGTAGACAAAAAGAGCATTTCAAACCCTCCATTTGGAAGATGTGCTCATTTAATATCTGAAAGTCCCTCCCAAGAAGCTCATTGCTAGTAATTCCTTCCTTAAATCACTTGTAAAAACAACTGCTCAAGAAGAAATTTCTCGCCTGCTGGTATAATAAGTTATCACAAATTATTACACTGATTTGGATCTAAACAGGAGTCTTCTGACAGGGCTGCATCTGCTCTTGTGTGCCACCTCCCCCAGTTAAGAACGATAATAAACTTGTTGAAAATAGGGATAAGAAATTACAACTTGGCGTCTACATTGAAAAATTTAATTGTTTGCAATCGTAATGGCGCCAAAGCTAACTTATGACACTGAGCTTGACTCTATCATCATTACTGATTCTATATCATCACTGAATGCTCTTAACTCATAAAATGACTTCAACAACATGCTCATTGGAAAAGCCAGGTGTAGACACTCAAAAATCAGGGACAAAAGGGAAATTTAAAGCACAATTGTATGGATCTCATACACCCTTGGAATACTCCCCTTCATGATAAAGTTGATATGTTAGCCAAGAAGAGTACCCAGAAGGAGAATGTAGAATATAACATCGGTATATCTGTGTCTAGCATTAGGAATAATATTAGGAGAGAAGTAAATAATGAAAATGATTGTTATAAGAATGCAGTTAGAAGCCTGGGTAGATCTATAACCCACTATGATAACATGAACATAGATAAGTATGTTTATGGAGCAATGTGCAATGTGAAACAGACTGACTGATGTTGTAGTGGCCAGGCTTAGGCTTGGTTACAAGTACTGACTGATGTTGTAGTGGCCAGGCTTAGGCTTGGTTACAAGTACTTCTGGCAGTTTGGGAGACACATAGATGATGATCAAACTAAATGCAAATTATATGATCAGGCATATGGTCACTGTCTTGAACACTAAGTGCTTAATTGTCCACTTATTGAGGAATACAGAGACAGACAGTATAATAACCTATGTGACATGTCAAGATATCTAAATTAATGAAAATAAGACACCAGATTTTACTAAGCAAATTTCCCTAAATTTGTTTGTAACAGATAAGTGAACTATAGACACTAGATATAAATCCATATGTACACCTGTTAACCCTTTGGGGCCTAGTTCCTAGGTCTTTTGTGTATCCATATGCTTTTGCACTACAGTCCCAGGATGGATATGGGGGCACAATAAACTAGCCATTTCGGTGGCAAAATCTAAAAAATCTTGAATATATCTAGTAAAATTTACAAAATCTTCAATTATCCGAGTAGGTCGTCATAATATATCGTTTGAAGACAAGTGGTAACTCGTCTTAGTGAACACAATATATAGTGTATCATTATATTATGGCTCGAAAAGCTTCTTTTTCAAACAAGTGAAACGAACTTTATTTAGAGGCCAGAAAGCGTAAAATAATATATAAGGAAATATATTCGACAACTGGTATACATATTATATTGCTAACAGTGTATATTAAATGATAATTTACCTTAAAGTCTAAGGCAGGTTTGGGCATGGAACAATGCCACCACTGGTCGTCCCGCTGACGAAAACATGTCCTCAACACCTCAACTTTGCTGATAACAACAACATATTGTTAATTCCTTTATTACATTTTCCACTGATGTTTTACTAGCGTTTATTATAGTTCAGTATTAAACCATATTATATTTTACTAATTAAAGCATCCAAACATAAACTTTTAATATGATTTACAAATTTTCTTTTGTACAAATAAAGCCAATTAGAGTGAAAGGAAAACGAATGTTGAAATTCGCTTGTAAAGTATTCTCTAATTAAATCAAACTTTTTCGTCACAAATTTTACTCTTTCATTAACATAAAGAATAATAATTAACATTCACACTATAACAAAAGTCCAGGACTTACACAGATTATAAGATGACAAACACTGTAGGTTTATAATGTCAGTTTTATGTGAGGATGAAGATTGTGGGAGGTTTTACATCTGAACAAAATGAATATTCATAATACAAATGTATTATGGAGTATATGTTGATACCATAAGAAAAAATTATAAAAAGAAATTGATAAAGAAAAATTAATGTAACCTTAAAGATCGTTGTTGCCATGGGTACTTATGTCTTGAGTAAGTGATGAGTGTCTTGAGTAAATGATGAGTGTCCTGAGTAAGTGATGAGTGTCTTGAGTAATTGATGAGTGTTTTGAGTAAGTGATGAGTGTCTTGATTAATTGATGAGTGTCTTGAGTAAGTGATGAGTGTCTTGAGTAAGTGATGAGTGTCCTGAGTAAGTGATGAGTGTCTTGAGTAGTTGATGAGTGTCTTGAGAAAGTGATGAGTGTTGTTGAGAAATGGAATTACCAGCTAAGTTTAAATATAGGAAAAACTTAACTTAGAAAGACAACTCATCGCCTGCACAGCCGCCCCTGCAGAAGAGGTCTTGAGAAGCTGTCGAAGTCATTCCTCAATGGGCTGAAATGAGTTATAATTTGTAAGATTATAAATTACCCCTAGGGGGTGTTATGTCAGCATATTTCATTCACTGATTGCTGACAAACTTACTTGTGTGGACTCAAAAGTCCGCCCCTTACTGCCGACTATAGGTTGATTACAAACTCCTTGTGACTCAAGAACTGCTCAGTCCCCAGTACTAAAAGGAATTCGTAACCTACCTTGCTCTTGTAGCATGAGCTATGGTGTTCTTCACACCTTTGGCAGATATCGGTGACTTGATAGAAGCTCAAGTGTCCTTGGATGTCCACGTCTTCCATAGTCTAGGAAAACGCACACTGGTAGACTATGTTCCACAAGATTTGTCTTTATTGTTCACAATCCTATCACTAAAGAAGCTGACCACACTTCTCTGTAAGTGTTTATCGTGTTTTGTGAGACACTTTGTTCACACTAACGCACAGATCGTTCTTTGTTGGTTATCCTGGCATCATTGTCACTCTCAGTAGAGTCAAAAGTAATCTGAAGATGCCACAGCGCCCCATGCCGTTGCTGCCCCCAGCACAAAGGAAAAGCTGACCTAGTACTTTTGCTTCCTTGCCACTTCCTCGATGAAGCAAAGCAGAATGTTTAAATCTTGCTGTCTTAAGCATAGACAACAATGTCCACTATCTTTAGTATGGTAACAAAGTGGGAGTAGGATTTTCCTTAATTGTCCAGCTACGGTAAGAGATGTACTGTCTCTTATTAAAATACACTCTGCAACACTGGACTGCAAGAAGTGGCGGTCGCTTGACCACAGGTCGTATACTAGTACTGCATCTGGGATCAATTACTCGCTGTAGCAGTAAACAAGATATTTGCCCCTTCTGAGAGGGCTGGGTCCCTCAGGGCTGAAAGAGGCTGAAGGGGCTGAAGGGGGCTGATACCCCCCTCCTGGAGAAAATTTCTCCACACTGGCGGGCGGCGGAGGCTCGTTGCAGGTGAACTATTCATCACTTAACATTAATTTGATTTTCTCACTCGCCACCACTGTTGCTTGTCTTTTCTGAACAGCTTTAGTCTGTGTGGTTTCTGGAGAATCACTAATTTTGTTTTCAACACTGTGTAATTCTAATGGCACTAGTTTATTTATTGTCTGCTTATTCACAACACCTTTGCTTAAAACATCAACTGTCCTGATGATTCCATTTGCATCAGGATATATGGTCACAATTTTTCCAATTGGCCATTGGGACCTTGGACCATCAATGTCAATAATCACTATGTCACCAGGTCTTAAGGACTTATGATTTTCAGGAACACCAGCTCCATAGAAGTGCTCTATCAATGAGGTAAGATAGTCTTCTCTCCAAAATTTCTCCCAACGTTCAATCACTTTATTAAGGTGTTTGAATTTACGTCTTAGTTGCTCAGGTTCGAAATAAGTAGGAACCTCTATGATTTCTTTGTCATTCATGGGAGTAACAGGTTCGAGAATTCTGCCATGGAGTAAATGAGATGGACTTAACACTTCTAAATTGTCCAGATCATTGGTAACATAAGTTAGAAGTCTGTTGTTGACTCTATTTTCTAATTCTGTCACAACTGTACGGAATTCTTCTAAGTCGATTATTTGACGATGAAGAGTCTTCCTTAAACAACGTTTTACAATGCCGATCATTCTTTCACAAAATCCGCCGTGCCATGGAGATTTCGGAGGAATGTATCTCCAACGACAACTGCGTTGATTCAGCATCTGTTGTACTTCTGGTTGATCAAAGATCTTGCTTATATAAGCAGCACCAGCAACAAAGTTCGTTGCATTATCTGAAATCATCAGTCTGGGACATGCCCTTCTGGCTGCAAACCTTCTGAATAATTTGATAAAGGTTTCAGCAGACATGTCAGTGGCTACTTCTAGATGTACTGCTCTAGTTGTAGCACAAGTGAACAAACAGATGTACACCTTGATGGGAACTTTGTCAAACTGTTTTGGTTAAAATTATTCGTCCAGTGTAATCTACACCTGTCACCTCAATGGAGTGATATGACAAAACTCTTTCAGAGGGATATGGAGGTGGACCTGGATACTGATATACTCGCATATCGTAGTGACGACAAGTAATACAGTCCCTTATTTGTTTTTTCACACTTTGTCGACCTTGAGGTATCCAGTAGGATTGTCGTATATGACAAAGTGTGTCAGCTACCCCACCATGTAACACGTTACTGTGGGCGTTCTGCACAATCAGTTTTGTTAGCCAATGATTCTTGGGGATCAATATTGGATGTATGGCATCTTTAGGTAGTGAAGAATTATAAATTCTTCCTTGACATCTTATAAACTTTTCTGAGTCGAGATAAAGTCCTAAAGAATTAATCATAACAGGTTTCTTTGGGGATTTATTTTGTGTTTCTAGAAATTTATATTCTGTAGAGAAAACATCTTTCTGTAATAGTTTCACCCAGTATTTAATGGGTACAAGACATTCATAATTAGGTTTTATTCCTTTAATGAATTTAAAGACAAGAGCTGTAACTCTTAAGAGTTTACCCAAAGATGAGTTTTTAGATCCATCAATGACTATTTCTGTTGTGTCTGCAGTATTTACACAACTTATTTCTGCTGTGTTCAAGCAGACTGTTTCTTCTGGCATAATGTGAGCTTTTTGCTGAGACCAGTTATTTTCATTAGAGAGCCAGTTTGGTCCGTGGAGCCATAATTTATTATCCACAAATTTCTTGAGTGGGACACCAGGGGACAACATGTCAGCTGGATTCTCTTGGGTAGAGACGTGGAGAAAGAGATAATCTCTCTGCATCTCTTTTATTTCTGCTACTCTGTTCTGTACATAAGCCAACTTACTCTTATTATTTCTTAACCACTGGAGAACTGCTTCATTATCACTCCAGATCACGGTTTTTTTAATAGTGAGATGATCAAGTACTTTGTTGAGATAGACAGCTAATTTTGTACCTACATAGAGTGCTGTCAGTTCCAATTGTGGTACTGTTCTGACCTTCAAGGATGCTACCCTGGCCTTTGAAGAATTAGTGTACTTTCTTCAGCATTACTCATGTAAGCTACAGCGCCATAACCTCTGGTTGACGCATCACAGAACACATGTAATGTGTACTTGTTTCCCTCTTGACCTTTTTGTCTGGGAATTTTAATTTGATGAAGTTGTTTAAACTCCATGGATATTTCATCAAATGCTTGACTCATTTCTAGAGGCAAGTTCTCATCCCATCCAATTTTGAGTTTCCATGCATCTTGCATAAGTAATTTACCCTTTATGGTAATTGGTGAGACGAGTCCTAGAGGATCAAAACATTGTGATACCTCTGACAGTAAACTACGTTTAGTGAGTGTACTGCATGATTTATTGTTTATCTTTTTGAGACTCAAAGTATCTTCCTGTGTGTTCCAATTAAGTCCCAGCATATTGTTGCAATCAGGAATTTCAACTTCAGGGAAATTTTCTTTGATAAGTTCCCTTAATTGCTTTGAATTAGTATTCCACATCCTTAGAGGCATATTTGCTTCTTTCATCTCCTTGTTAGCTTCTCTGTATAAGGATTTCAAATCCTCCTCTTTATTCACACTACCTTGAAGATTGTCCACATAGAAACTTTTCTTTAAGATTTCTTTGAAGGGACTTTCAGATTTCTTCAAATGTGTATTCAGAGTAGCTTCTAGTAAGAATGGAGAGGATGTTGCACCAAATAATACTGATTTGAAACGATAAGTTTTCACAGGACTTTGAGGATCATGTTGATTTTCAGGCCACAAGAATCGAGTATAATCTCTATCTATTTCTTGTAGTCCTACTCTTAAGAAAGCTTAGGAAATATCAACTGTGTAGGCATATGTGTTTGTGCGAAATTTCATAAGCACGTCTCCAAGCTTCTCAGTTAGTGAGGGTCCGGTCATCAGACAGTCATTAAGACTTGCTACATCTTTATTTGCACCTGCACTGCAATTATATACAACACGTAGTGGAGTGGTTTCAGAATCTTTTCTGACTCCATGGTGCGGCAGATAATGAGCTTCTGTCTTAAACTTATCTTCGACTATTTCCTCAATGAATTTATTGTCCAACTGTTCTTGTATGATATTATCATAGACAGTCAGTAGCTCTGGATTCTTCCTGACCTCATGTATTTGTGCTTTCATCTGTCCGAAAGCCATGCGATAATTGATAGGCAGATGTGGTGGATTTAATTTCCATGGTAACCTAACCCAATACTGTCCATCTTTAAATTTGACAGTGTCCAAATATTGGTTATAAGTCTGAGACTCTTGTGGGCTTGGTTTATTTACATCAATACCTATCGCATCTAAATCCCACAACTTATCAACTGGTTCATTCATTTCTTCCAGTAATGATAATTTTTGCTGTGGTACATGATCAGCGGTTATTCTCGTAACTAGTACATTTTCCACTGAATCAATATCAGCTTCTTTCCCACTTTGAGAGGGAATGGGACCACATATCATGTGGCCTCCTGCTGTTTTGAGCAAGTGAACATCATGTTTACTTACTAAATTTTGAACAAAACAGTGATAATAATCACTTCCAATGATTAAATCAATTGGACTAATTGTGTCAGTCTGTATGTCAGGACAGGCTAACTTGACCTTAGCTGCTTTCAGTGCTGCAACTGTTTCTTTTAATCCCTTGATCTGCACAGACTTAGGCAAATCATCTTCTACCACAGTTTCTACTGTCTTTTTACTGTCTTTTTCCTGTTTCCTATTCCAACAGTGATTCTGGCTAGGTCATATGTCTGTTTACCAGAATTGTGGAAAAAACCAGCTATATCTAACTGTATTTTGGCATAGGGTTTTTATTCAGTTTCTGCAACACTGTTCTTCTTATGAAGGACCTCTGTGAGCCTTGATCAAATAGTGTTAACACACTGGCTTTGTGTAATTTATTAGATAACTCAACTTGAGCTATCAGGAGAGCAGTTGCTTTAAACTTATCTCTCACATTTACTGCTGTTGCCTGTTGATTTCCTGATTCTGTGGAAGTCTTCAGCTGTTCAGCAAAAGTATTTGGGCATAATGCTGTATGATGCATACCCTTGCATTTAAAACACTTCTTCAGTGAGCATTTTCCTCCCTTGTGTTCACCTAAACACTTGATGCACCTTTTCAGCTGATGAACACGTTGTTTACGTGCCTCCATTGATGTGTATTGACTACAATACTGTGCCCAATGTGTTCCATCACAAAATACACACTTTGGAGTATGTTTATGTGTGACAATTTGTTTACTGTCTGTTGTATTCACAGCTTGATAAATGCCTGTACGGGATTTCCCATTCTGTGGTTTAGTGGGAGTAGGTATACTCTTTTTATACTGAGTTGAAGGTTTATTATCCACGAGATTTGTGGATTTTTCATCTTGTCTTGTTGCTTGCATGCATGAAACTATTGTTTGTAAACCATTGCTAATTTCTTCACAAGTGAAATAGCATTTATTGAATATAATATTTAATCGTTCAATAGTTTGTGGTGACAACTTATACTGTACAAAACCACTGATAAACTAATCACATTGCCTTAGGTCATATTTAGCACCTAGAGATCTGAGACTATTGTCTAATGTGATTCTAAATGCTTGTAAGTCTGAAAAACAATGTTTGGGTGGTCAAGCTTGATATTAAGACTGCATGTCTAACTCTGGCCTTGTCAGCATCAAAGTAATTGTCTGCTAAGACACTTAAGGCAATTTGATAATTACCTTTAACCACCGGAAATGACTTAATCAGTTCATAGGGTTCTCCCTTCACAAGACATTTAAAATAATTGAATTTAGCAATCTCATCTATGTCAGTTCGTGAATTTACTATGGATTGAAAACCACTAATGAATTCTTCATAATTATGACCTTGGAAAATAGGTAATGACAATGTAGGTAAGCTTGGTAATGGGACATTTGTTGTTGTTACAGGTGTAACAGGTGTTTGACCACTAGTTACAGTAGGTCTCTGTGACAGAGTTTTGCGGCAGATAGCCTGTGCTCCTGTCCACCTTAATTGTTGATTACTAAAAGTATCCAAAACATTTTTAATTTCATCCTCAGATGGATCTGATTCAAGAAATTTATTTTCATAATGTGTATAGTCTGAATTAATTATTTCCAGACGTTGGGTAAGTAATTCAAATTTGACCTCAAGATCATCAAAATCTATGTTTGTATATTGAGTTAATCCTATACAGACTGAAATTAGATTTTCTAATTGTGTAATCTTAGTCTGTAAACACTGAAACTGAGTTTTCAAACAAGCCATTTTAATGGTATACTGAAAATTCTAGCACCACACTTAGAGTGTTTAAAAACACTGTACTGCTATAAACAGCTGAGTTTTTGTTATGCTTAAGTCAGCAATAATCGAGTCAGACACTACTGACCTATTAAGCTTAATTAACCTCAGGGTCAATGACCATGAAGGGTACAGAGTACATATGGCTGGTGTTTATGGCTTGAGTTTGCTGTGTCAGCCTGACCACGATGATTAATCGTAAATAATGATGTTATACACTTCATTCACTATACACTATAAATGTCACTGTATAACTGTAAATCACACGTGAATATTACTTACACATATATAAATGTCACTGTTAATATGTATTTGAAAGCTTACACTTTATATATAAGTTCCTTTAATATAACAGGTATATCTATAAGAAACAAACTTTAACACAATCTTGTCTCTTAATTTCTATAAACATTATAAACACTATGTATATACACTCAGACAAACCGAACCTCAGTTGGGTTATTGTCGTCTTAGTCAGCGCTTCTTTTCTTTGGGTGAACACTGGGTGAGGGCCCGTTTTCTTTTGGCTGCCCATTCTCTGTGATTGAGTCTGGAGGGACTCATTTATACTGATTTAAATTGTAAAACACTAGTTTTCGAAGGACCTTGGCTCGTAGGTTATTTGTACACTGTAGTACAACATATTTGGACCACAGTGTGGCCTTTATCAGGTTCGAGCACGACCAACATGTTGAGAAATGGGTTATCAGCTAAGTTTAAATATAGGGAAAATTTAACTTAGATAGACAACTCATCGCCTGCACAGCCGCCCCTGCAGACGAGGTCTTGAGAAGCTGTCAAAGTCTTTCCTCAATGGGCTGAAATGAGTTATAATTTGTAAGATTATAAATTACCCCTAGGGGGTGTTATATCAGCATATTTCATTCACTGATTGCTGACAAACTTACTTGTGTGGACTCAAAAGTCCGCCCCTTACTGCCGACTATAGTTTGATTACAAACTCCTTGTGACTCAAGAACTGCTCAGTCCCCAGTACTAAAAGAAATTCCTAACCTACCTTGCTCTTGTAGCATGAGCTATGGTGTTCTTCACACCTTCGACAGATATCGGTGACTTGATAGAAGCTGAAGTGTCCATGGATGTCCACATCTTCCATAGTCTAGGAAAACGCACACTGGTAGACTATGTTCCACAAGATTTGTCTTTATTGTTCACAATCCTATCACTAAAGAAGCTGACCACACTTCTCTGTAAGTGTTTATCGTGTTTTGTGAGACACTTTGTTCACACTAACGCACAGATCGTTCTTTGTTGGTTATCCTGGCATCATTGTCACTCTCAGTAGAGTCAAAAGTAATCTGAAGATGCCACAGCGCCCCACGCCGTTGCTGCCCCCAGCACAAAGGAAAAGCTGACCTAGTACTTTTGCTTCCTTGCCACTTCGTCGATGAAGCAAAGCAGAATGTTTAAATCTGGTACTGCATCTGGGATCAATTACTCGCTGTAGCAGTAAACAAGATATTTGCCCCTTCTGAGAGGGCTGGGTCCCTCAGGGCTGAAAGAGGCTGAAGGGGCTGAAGGAGGCTGATACCCCCCTCCTGGAGAAAATTTCTCCACAAGTGTCTTGAGTAAGTGATGAGTGTCTTGAGTAAGTGATGGGTGTCTTGAGTAAGTGATGAGTGTCTTGAGTAAGTGATGAGTGTCTTGAGTAAGTGATGAGTATCTTGAGTAAGTGATGAGTGTCTTGAGTAAGTGATGAGTGTCTTGAGTAAGTGATGAGTGTCTTGAGTAAGTGATGAGTGTCTTGAGTAAGTGATGAGTATCTTGAGTAAGTGATGAGAGTCTTGAGTAAGTGATGAGTGTCTTGAGTAAGTGATGAGTGTCTTAAGTGATGAGTATCTTGAGTAAGTGATGAGTGTCTTGAGTAAGTGATGAGTGTCTTGAGTAAGTGATGAGTGTCTTGAGTAAGTTATGAGTGTCTTGAGTAAGTGATGAGTATCTTGAGTAAGTGATGAGAGTCTTGAGTAAGTAATGAGTGTCGTGAGTAAGTGATGAGTGTCTTGAGTAAGTGATGAGTGTCTTGAGTAAGTAATGAGTGTCTTTAGTAAGTGATGAGTGTCTTGAGCAAGTGATGAGTATTTTGAATAAGTGATGAGTGTCTTGAGTAATCGATGAGTGTCTTGAGTAAGTGATGAGTGTCTTGAGTGATGAATGTCTTCAAAACTTCACCAGGGACAAGCTGCATGATCACTGTGGAACTGTTTACATGGTTGTCACTCTCATTGTAAACAACTGAAGAATGAACTCTCTTTCCATATTTAAATAATGTAATTTGGTCCTCTCTCACACCTTGCATTTGCATAAATGTGTATCAGAGATTTTTAAATTTAATTGTTAATATTTTACATCATTAAGATAATTGCAAGTTTGCATATTCAATGTACTCTATTTAATGTTTAAATTCTGACGTAAATAACGACGGCATTTATTAGGATGATATAATAGTTTATAATTTACCCAAATTCCTTCGTTATAAAGTCACAGGTTTATTGGTGGCACCATCTGATATTACTTAATATTCCTCCACTAAGCCAAATTATACCTGGGACCAGAATAAATCAGAATGTATCAGATCTACAAAAGTTTATACCAAGATTCTATTTATATGAGGAAGATGTTTGTCAACATATTCCAGAATATATTCAGCTGAACTCCTTACTAATTATTATATTTTTTCTCACGTTCACACTGGATTAAGGTAAAGATATTTTTAACGGATGCTAAGAATTTCACTATTTAATTAAATTTACCTCCTAACTGTCTTTAAAATTTTAATCAAGATAAATATGATTTTTTTAAATAATTATGAATTTGTTTATTTTTTGTGAAACGTACTTAATTATTCCCACAAAAATGACTTACAATATTCTCATGGAACAGTAGAACCATTATTAAGACAAACCCTAAACTATTAATTTTATCTTCACAAAATGATGGCAGATACTAAAAACACGCAGTAGACCACATTGAAAGTTCGTCCTAACATGACAATCGATTCTTGCCAAAACATGACTCACGAAATAGTAATGACACGATTGCAAACTAACCATACCACTGGTGTTTTGAGACTATGACCGCGGGTTCAAACCCCACCAGTGGTGTGGCTTTAAAAAACATTTTGTCTAGAAGGGCCAAGACATCAATATGTAATAATGACCAGCAAACAGCAACATTACTACCCAAACTGCATCTCTTCAAATAATGTTCTTATTAACTCCAAACCAAAAATTATAATTAACTTTTTCATTAAATTCCATCATAGATATTACCATTCTTATAATTTAACATTATATTATTAAACTCATGTTCACTCCTATTTAACACACTTTATTAGTTCCATCTCTGTATATACCAGGCTGTATATACCAGGCTGCATATAGTAGGCTGTATATACCAGGCTGTATATACCAGGCTGTATATACCTGGCTGTATATACCTGGCTGTATGTACCTGGATATATATACCAGACTGTATATACCAGGCTGTATATACCAGATTGTATATACCAGGCTGTATATATCAAGCTGTATATTCTAAGGTGTATGTACCAGGCTGTATATACCAGGCTGTATATACCAGGCTGTATATACCAAGCTGTATATTCTAAGCTGTATGTACCAGGCTGTATATACCAGGCTGGTAGTGTACGGCGCAATTGTCTGGTTCGCTACCACTGTAACATAAAAATTAATAATATTTCCTACATTTTCCCTAGATTGACTCTTACTTCTTGTGTAACAGACAGAATTTTGGGAGAGTTTCCTCTGCATTAGTCTAGTTTTAAACAAAAGGAAAACAAGAGGGATATAAGTATTTTTCCAAGAAATTATAGAGAATTTTAGAAATGGGCTGTGTAACTGAGTATTATCACTATTACTGCACGAGTCACAGAGCTGGAGTGACCAACATCATACATAAATTAGTAGAGAAGCAGCCTTCCTGTATTCACAATTCTTTAAGACAGATGTGATAAGATCATAACAGTATAAATGAGAGGGAGTATCACACAGCAACAGTTGTTTGGGTTATTCTATAAGTCTAGGTTCATTTAAGTCCTGGCAGGTGATCAGTTTATTGTTCACAATAGATTCCCTCATTGCTTAGAGATGATTCATTGATCTGACATTGTTTTCTCCTATGAATTGTCACATTTGTGATGTGCAGGGGTTTTCTGTCGAAGTGTGAGTACATAACTCTGGCGCTTATAATCTAAATAATGTAGAACTTAGCCATACAGAATGCAAAAAGGACTTAGGAGATATGGTAAGCAGGAACCTAAAACCAAGACAGCAGTGCCTAAGTGTACGTAATAAGACAAATTACTGGGATTTTATATCAAGAATCTAGAAGTTATACTATAGCTCTATACATCAGGCCTGGTCACAGACCGGGCCGCGGGGGCGTTGACCCCTGGAATTCTCTCCAGGTAAACTCCAGGTAAATCATTAGTATGGCCTCACTTAGATCTTGCAGCTGAGTTCTTGTCTCCAAGTATCTAAGGTTAACATTTTATTTGCGAGTCTCTGTCATCCATAAATGCTCTCAACTCATTTAAATATGAACTTTGGCAAAGCTTGTGTCAGGAAGCCAGGACACAGGTATGGTAAAGGGTTGTGGACAGTGGATCAGAGTGCACCTTCTGTTGATTCCATCTCACACTGGTCTTCAGATGCACGACAAAACTGATGAATTGGCTAAAAAGAGAGTACATCACAATCTTTGCTTGTCAGTCAGCAGTTCCAGAACAATAATAAGAAAAGAACTTCAATTGAACTTTATTAACTTAAGACTTAGAGAGACTGACACCAGTCAGTCCATCTGTCATAATTCTATAATGAAGGAGGAGCAAGATATCTATGGTGCATCTAAGAAAATAAGCAAACTCTTGGATGTCACTACTGCCCGGCTCTGGCTGGGCGACAGAGACAACGAGACGAAATGTAAAGGTTGCCAAATGGACTATTGTCACACATTGCATCATTTTGTACTGGAATGCGATAAAATTAATGAATTCAGAGACAACTCGCTCAGAAATGTTACATATGTCAAAGTATTTTATCTACAGTTGTATATTACAAACCATTCTGGAACAATGACCTGATTTTGCTAATTTCAATTGTGATCAGATGTAGACGTGTGAATGGTTCATTACCTTTGGGGCCCAGTCCCTGGACCCATTATGTACCTCTGTAATGTGACTACCACCCACAGGATGGGTATGGGGTGCATAATATAGATATTAAACTAACTTCAACAACTTTGGTTAAAAGGAAGGAGCTCTAGCTTATTGAGAAAGAATCTGGCTCAGTAATTACAAGATTTTTAAGGATTATTTTATATTGACAAAGTTGTTTCTGCTTAGCTAAACTTACTGTGTTTATATCCTGACCGAAAGATGGATCAGTAATTTAGTGATGAAGTCGCTGAGAAGAAGTAAACTGAAATTTGTTTAGTGTGATTTATCAGGAATAAAACTTAAAAATATTTTAAACATAAAATAGGAAACCTGAGTCTATTCACTTGAATTTCACATTCCTTCAGCGCTTAATTAGGTGACAAATTTTCATGAACCTATGAATCTTCGCTGTCGATGGTTTCAGAAGTTACAGGGACCATACTAGTATTCTAGGAGAGGATATAACAGTAACAGTTGCACAGGCAATTGTTATAAGAGTTTGTCCCAAATTACCATACACTTGCTAGTTGTGAGTGAAGAAAATAAGATGGTAGAGGTTCTCCTTCGTGGATACTTCATTCTCAAGCCAATTATTTACATGAAAACTTTAAGAATTAGCTATAAATTCGACCTTTGCAACTCCAAAATATTTTTATACATATAATTAATCTACATATACAACTAGTTATTTACTCTTAATTATAATAAAATATGTACTGATATTTGTCTGAATATCGTAATTAACAAAGTCCCTGAGTAGTTTATCAGTTTATATTGTTTTGTTTCATGAAGGGAATGACTGTAAATAATGATTCTGCATTCATCAATAACGTAGAAAAGAAAAGTAATATGAACCTGCTTCATTGTTAAGCAAAATAACACGTCTAGTACTGCATTATCACTGGAAGTTTTATACTTACTTATATAAGTGCACCAGAACATGAGAAAAATCTTCAGGGTTCAACAGAGTATCAGTATTTATGGTAACTTGAATTCCATTATGAAAGTGTTTGTTTTGTTTCTGTGCTATCATCATGTCCACCCTGAAGTCGCCTGGGTGAAAGCCAAGTCACCTCGTCATTATCACACCTGGGAAAACAACAAAATGATTTTTATCAATCATAATATTAAATTAACAATTCTAAGAGAACATTCAAATATTATTACCATTTTTAAAGTATCACAATCATTACTTGGAAAATTTGAATTTTCATTACTCCTGAGATACTGACAAATGTTAAATCCTCTTTCATCAGTCCTTAGCAATTTGTACTTAAAATATTTTGAAGAAAGATTGCTTAACAGAATTTTTCCTGATAAAGAAAAATGGTCGAGATATGTGGACGATGTTCAATGACCAGTTTGAACGAAAAAAAACACATTAGTTTGTTTGAGATGTTTAAATTATTAGGGGAACCAAAAATTTAAATTCAAAATACAGAAAATCAACAAAAAACTGCTCTTATGTCCACTATTATTCTTCACATAATGACAGAGTTAAATTTCTTTATTCTCACGCCAAATGACTTCGAAAAGGCGATAAATGACATGCCATGCACTCTACCCCAGACCCAGACTCATGGAACTTCATGTTCATCAAGAACTACAAGAAGTTCCTATCACGTGCTTTTATCCTGTGGAGAGGAAGCATGGACACTGGGGTCGTCCCACAGTTATTTAAAACAACAGACATAGCCCCACTCCACAAAGGGGGCACTAAAGCAACAGCAAAGAACTACAGACCGATAGCACAAACATCCCATATCATAAAGTCTCTGAAAGGGTTCTAAGAAGCAAGACCACTACCCATTTAGATACTCGTCAGTTACACAATCCAGGGCATGGGTCTAGAGCAGGTCGCTCCTGTCTTTCCCAACTACTGGACCACTACGACAAGGTTCTGGGTGCTCTAGAAGACAAACAGAATGCAGATGTAATATGTTTGTACACAGACTTTGCAAAAACCTTTGACAAATGTGACCTTTGTGTAATAGTGCACAAAATGCGGATAAAGGAACAACTGGAAAAGTCGGTAAATGGATCTGTAATTTCCTATCAAATAGAACACAAAAAATAGTAGTCAACAGAGTGAAGTTTGAGGTGGCTACTGTGAAAAGATCTGTTCCACAAGGCACATTACTCTTCCCCATGTTGTTCCTCATCCTCATATCAGACTTAGACAGGAATATAAGCCACAGTGCAGTGTCTTAGCAGATGATACCCGGATTTGCACTGTAAGACTTCAGGTGGACATCAACCAAAAATTTAAATGGTCTGCAGAAAACAATATGAAGTTCAATGATGAGAAATTCCAATTACTCCAATATGGAAAACGTGAGGAAATTAAAATTTCATCGATGTATAAAACAAATTCCAACCACACAATGGAACGAAACAATAATGTCAAAGACTTGGGTGTGATCATGTCAGAGGATCTCATTTTCATGGACCACAACACTGTATCAATTTCAACTCCTAGAAAAATGACAGGATGGATAATGAGAACCTTCAAAACCAGGGATGCCAAGACCATGATGACACTCTTCAGGTCGCTTGTTCTATTTAGACTGGAGTGTTGCTGTAAACTAAAAGCACTTTTCATAGCTAGTGAAATAACTGAGATAAACCACCTCAATTACTGGGAACGCTTGAACTTCCTAAACCTGTACTCCCTAGAACAGAGGAGGGAGAGATACATGATTATATACATCTGGAAAATCCTCGAGTGACTAATACCAAATTGACACGCGAAAATCACTCCCTACGAAAGCAAAAGACTCCCCAGATGGTGCAGGGGTGCCACTAGCACGATAAGAGACAACACAATAAGTGCCATGAACCCAAGGCCGTTCAACTGCCTCCCATAATACATCAGGGGGATTGCCAATAGACCCCTGGCTGTCTTCAAGCAGGTGCTGGACAGGCACCTAAAGTCAGTACCTGACCAGCCGGGCTGTGGTTCGAACGTCGGATTATGTGCGGCCCAGCAGTAACAGCCTGGTTGATCAGGCTCTGATCCATCATGAGGCCTGGTCACAGACCGGGCCGCGTGGGCGTTGACCCCCAGAACTCTCTCCAGGTACACTACAGGTATATGTTTCTGAGAATTCTGTGCATTTGCAGCCCAGATTTCATTGTTGAAGAAATTTTAAAGATTTATGAAATTGTAAATGATCCAGAATACCCGAAAAAAAAAATAGCTGACAAATCTTTTAAAATTACCAGAAAAGCATTTCACAATTAAAAAAAAAAGACAAAGAAAAATATAAAAAAAGGAATAGGTCGGTTCTACCCTCACAAGAGAACCTTCTTGATATACTTTCTCTACTTAAGAATTTTAAAATAAAAGTTGTATTTAAAAATCTTGATACAATAAAATAAAGTTTGACTCAAAATTCTTCCAAGAATGCTGACGGCTTTTATTTATAAGATTCCCTGTAAAATTTACCATATAATTTATTATGTTCAATCTGGGAAAAACCTTGAAGTAAGATTACGAGAAACATAAGTAGAAATAGCATTAGAACTATACTTGAATCTGTTTATTCTTGTAAGAGATATTAAACCTGCAATTTATTTCTCAGAGGCTGAGAAAATTGTAATAAATCAGGGCCATGGCTGGAAGAATATAACTGTATTAAGTTCCATCAAAAAATAGCACTAATTTCAATATGAATATTAGTTCAGGGTTATATAAATTAGATTCGTTCATAATAAATCGAATTTGTAAGTAATTTAACTATGCATGACATGTCCTTCATAAAAAAAACTAAACTTGACAAATGACCACACCAAATTTTCACTACACTCCCACGCTACGTGAGTTGGGACAGAAATTTTCACTACATTCCCACGCTATGTGAGTTGGGACAGAAATTTTCACTACATTCCCACGCTACGTGAGTTGGGACAGAAATTTTCACTACATTCCCACGCTACGTGAGTTGGGACAGAAATTTTCACTACATCCCACGCTACGTGAGTTGGGACAGAAATTTTCACTACATATCCACGCTACGTGAGTTGGGACAGAAATTTTCACTACATTCCCACGCTACGTGAGTTGGGACAGAAATTTTCACTACACTCCCGTGATACGTGGGTTGAGTCAGAAAGTTTTACTACACTCCCATGGTACGTGAATTGGGTCAGAAATTTGCTGGAACTGACTTAATCTCTGATTTAATTACAAGAATTTCATTAGCAATCTTCCACATCTCTGGCACAAGACCAGTTTGGATAGATGCATTAAACAAGGTCGTTAGTGGCAGGTTCCCAGGTGCATTATTTAAGTAATCTTGAAAACAGTTCGTCGGGAGTCAAAGGACTTATTATGTTTTAGTTTATTACTGTTTGATAACCATGTCCCTCGTGACGGGTTTTCTTCAGCACTTGAATAATTAATTGCTGGGGTATTATTTTTTTTTCTTGTGTAAAGCTAAAAAGAAAAAAATTATTAAAAAGAGAACACATTTCCTTCTCACTATCAGTAAGCTGCCCACCTCCAGTTTTCAGTGGTCCTATTTTTTCCTACACACTTGAAAGAACCCTTTTCGATTGTCCCTTTCCCTTCTCTGCTACTTTAAATTTCATTGTCACGGTTTACCCTTACTAATTCCCTTCTTTACCCGACATTTAATATGGACATATTGGTCAATAATGTTATCCTCTCCTCTTTTGATGCATCTATAAATTACTTTCCACTCTAAATACATGCTTCAATCTTCTCTTCATCCCCTTTAGGATCATTTTATTTTTTCTTCCTTCCATGTTAATTAATATCTTGGGGCATATTGCACAGTTGCGGAATTCAAGTTCTGCTCTTTCTCTCTCTTTCTCTCTCTCTCTCTCTCTCTCTCTCTCTCCTGGGCAGAAATATTATCAGGCAACAAGATGTAGTAAAACACAAGAGTAAAGATATTTTATGAATGAATTAGCGCAGCTTGGACGACGATGGTGATTGGTTGACAAATTAATTCGATACTTTTTGTGAATTTTATAAAAATTTTAAAGAATAAAAAATCCTTTGAAATTGTATGATGCCCGAATATATTGTAGGGGAAGTGTTGTAAATAAAAAAACGGTGTCATTATAATCAATCTTATTCTCGGGTGAACATAACTTTGATAGACGGTTGAGTGACTGAGTCTTTTTTTTACCACACACTATCGCAAGTGCCTTGAAAACCCAGTAACGAAATAACAGGCCAATATTAATTATCATCCCTGAGGTCGGGGTCACGTGTGGTCATACCTTTCCGATTTGTCTGGGTATTAGCGGGGTGTTACCCAGCCCCATGGTTTGTTGAGTATTTTAGAATTCGGTTAAAGGGTTAAAGAAGGAGGTTCTACTTTTCAGGGGAAAACAGGAGGTTGAAGTTTCCCCTAAGGGGTTTGGGGGAGTGTAAATAGTTGTGCTGGTAAAGGGGAAATGGTTACCACCAGGGGTGGCAGCCACTTAATGATAAGGGTTCACAGTTCAAAAAGAAAAAAGAAAAGAGGGTTAAAAAAGAAGATTGAAAGTAGGAAATCGATTCTTGTTTTTTCAACACGAATGACTTCAGGGTTAGTGAGGAAAAGGGAACCTCGATCCCCGCAATCAAGGTAAAAAATATTTGATTGTGGGAGACTCTCAGGTAAAAAATAGGGGACAGGCTTTTTGAAACAGAGAAAAAAAAAAAGCAGACAGAGGGTTGCCCCCCAGGAGTGGTTGTTATATAGTGCATTTTTACCTGGAGTTTCCCCTGGAGGGGGTTTTTGGGGGGTCATTTTGGATAATAAAAGGGTCGGTAAGGGGAACAAGCCCTTTAAAATTCTTTTTATGCGGGTTAAAGGGCTTTGGGGAAGGGCAGGAGACGGACTACTGGATAAGTACAGGTCAGCCATAGAAGTGGGTGGTCAAAGGGAAGGATCCCAGAATATGTTGCATCTTGCCTAGAAGGGGAGGGGGGAATGGTATAAATTAGGGTAAAAGGGGTACTGAAGGAACTTGCAGCCCCATTCATTGAAACTGGGAAAATTCTATGGCCTTGTTGTATAAAGAGATGGATTCATCTCTCGGGGGCAGAGGGGTTGCTTTAACCCAATTCGTTTGGGGGGGGGGGGGTAATTGTGATTTGTAGGTTTTAAACTGATAATTATGAGGATGGGTGTTTGTGGGAAAACAATCAAACTGAGTATTTTGTTGGAAACAAGATATTACCGGATCCCTCGGGGATATTTTTAAAAAGAAATATTTAAAAAAAGTTCCTAAAAAAGGGCGAAAAACTGTTAACAAAAAAAGATAGTAGAGGACAACGAGTACTAGCTCCCTTAAGGTTTCTTAAAAATGTAGGAGTTAAAAAATAAGATGATGAGCAAAATTAAAATGTAGGTAAAATGTTTAAAATTTCTATAACTGAGACCTGGTTTAACTTGAAGGATAGGAAATGCCTTCTGAATGAAAAAAAAGGGGTTTTAAAAATTCCCCTGATAGGGTAACAGGAATGGTGGTGGAGTGGCGATGTATGAAAAGATAATTTTAAAATTTTTGGTTAGCATGTTTTAAGATTAAAACATGGAACGGATCTCTTTGGCTACAGTTTTTTCGGGGGCTGAAAAAAAATTTAATTTTGGGTGGTATATAGCCTCAAAACGTTTTTTGGGATGCAGTAAGCTGCTATGGGTTAAAATTTAAAAGACATTAGATATGAAAAAAGTTTTTAATAGGGGATTTTTTCCTTAACAAACGTTGGAACAATGTTTAAAATTTTTAGTCTAGTGGCTTTTCTTGATACGATTTAGGAAACAATCGCTGGGAAAGGTTCTTTCAAAAAAAAAACTAATTTAAAAAATCTGAGGGTTTTGATGGTTGGGGAAAAAGTATACAAATCATTAGTTTTAAATATTATGGAATTACCCAATAAAAAGCAGCAAGCTCTGCCCAGACTTTTGCTTGGCCGATTTCGGGGGCTGAAAAATTACCTGGGTGGGGTAATAAATTGGATGATCTGACTTGAATCGGTAGCTGGTGTTGGTTTCCGTATCACATTTTTGGAGCACAGTTTTAGCTGTTTTAGTCAATTTTTTTCCGAGTAGGAAATTAGATCTAACAAAAATGGTCCCAAAAGAGAGATTTTTAGGCGTATCAAAGGGGGATGGGGGATAAAAGAAATCAATAATTCAATTAAAAAAGGGAAATTAAAAAAAAAAAGAATAAAAAAAGCAAAAAGGAAATTTTGAGGCTAAGGTCATTCACAAAAGAAAGATTGAGACAAAAATTTTGGGTTTCCTTAAGAGTACTCAGGTCAGATCACTGACAGTAGGTTAAATTTGTTTATTATGCACCCAAACCCCCTGTGGGCGGTAGTAAAAGATTACAGGGTACATAATTGGCCCGGGATGGACAGTGATAGGGATTTTGTGAAATTTTAAAATTTTTATTCCCCCCAGTTTTATCAGGGAAAATACTAGCAAATTCGAAAAAAAATTACTAGAACAAGACGATAATAAAAACTATGCAAAAAGGAGAAAAAAAAAATTAAAAACTAACAAATCCCCAGCCTGGTGAAACTGTTTTTCCAAGGGGGTTAAAGGAAGTAAAGAGGAACTTGGGAACCTTTGGTAATATTTTTAACATATACCTAAAAAGGATAGTTTTATGTGGAAAAATGTTGAAAAGAGGAGGGGGCAAAGATAAAATCATTGACTCCTGTGTTGTTGGGGGTTTTGGGGGCTTAAACCTCCTCAACTAATCCGGACATTGAAACTTTACCTCAACCCCGGTTACTCGTACCCCGGGACCAAGACTCAAAACCCAAAAACCAACACCCCCGTTATTTTTGCCACCTTTCACCCCCAAACCCCCCCCCCAAAAAAACCAAAACCCGACCAACACCCCCGGGCTTCCTTAAACACAGTCACCAAAGACAAAATTAGACCGGGAACATTATGAAAAAACCCTGGACAACGCCCAAAGTATAGTCGAAAAAAGGTTAACCGAAGAAAAAACCCAAAAGGAAAGTTACCTAAGCCAAATTTAAGGGGCCCTCAAACCCTTTCTACACCCCCCCCAAACCCCCCAAAAACCAAAATGACCCAAACCCTGATTGCTTCACTTAATGAAAAAAAGGTTTTTTTAATTTACCCCTGCCCCAAAACCCTTCACCAAATTTTTTTTAAAAAACCGAAACATCTTACCTTTAAACGAATCTAAAACCCCCAAAACCTCAAAAGGGCAACTTTTCCACATGCCAAGAGAGACTTAAAAAAGACTCAAGAGGGCTCCATCACCAGCGAAGTGTAGCCAAACACAACACACAACGTGAGCCTCCCGACCCCTGACGCCCCAAATCAGCCCTTCACTCCCCTAAAGCATATCAGCCAGCGACACTGGGCTGCAGCGCTCTGTCCTCTTGGGCCTCAACATTTCCCTCTCTACACTTGCCTCGCCCGTGCCCCGAAGTGGGGTTAGCCCTGGGTCCCTTTCCCTCTACAAATCAAAACCTTCCCCTCACCGACTATTCTTGCGTCCACACTTCCCCCTCACCACAAGCCCCTAAAGAAGACCTGTTTATGTGTGTTCTCAATGTCTGCCCCATGATCAAACTTAGTTGCTGGATCAAGCCCTGGCTCATTTCTAAAACTAAGAACACTCCTCTCCAGCACTATTCTTCGACTGTCCCGTCTTCCCCGCTCATCCCATTTGGGATCTTACCTGAACTTCGTTCGTTCGTTCCCCCTGTATGTTAAAAAGTGATCTAGGTCCCAGGATCGAAAGGGTTTTCTAATAAATATGTCATAGTGTTTCCTTACGAGTCTTTCTAAACCAACTTGTCGGTATTTATTACCAAGGTATTTTATACCCCCGATAAGCCTTACCTCCATAGTGGGAAAATTTATGGAAAAATTAATTGCCGGGGCCAATTCGTAGCCATCTTGATAGGCATAAACGAAATGAATCTCAACACGGTTTTACTAAGGGGCGTTCCTGTCTTAACGAATTTACTAACTTTTTCACTAAGATGTTTCAGAAGGTAGATCATGGTAATGAATATGATATTGTGTATATGGACTTCAGTAAGGCTTTCGATAGAGTTCCACATCAGAGATTTTGGGAAACTTAAGGCACACGGAATAGGGAAAATTTTTCTAGGGCAGAGGCGTGGTGACAAATAGGCAGCAGAGAGTTTGCATAAATGGGGAGAAATCAGAATAGGGGAACGTCATGAGTGGTATTCCAGAGGGGTCAGTGCTGGGTCCCCTTTTTGTTCAGCAACATAAGCAAATTTGACGATGACACCAAAATAGGCCGCCCAATTCATTCTATTGAGAACATTAGTGCTTTCCAGGATGATTTGAATAGACTGGTGCAATGGTCGGAGAAGTAGCAGATGCAGTTTAGCATAGACAAATGCAAAGTTCTAAACGTTGGAAAGGAAAATAACCATGCCACATATAAACTAAATAAATGTAGATCTTAATATTATGGATTGCGAAAAGGATTTAGGATTCTGGTTAGCAGTAGCCCAAAACCAAGACAACAGTGCATTAGTGTTCGCAATAAAGCTAACAGAATCCTTGGCCTCATATCAAGAAGTATAAATAATAGAAGTCCTCAGGTTGTTCTTCAACTCTATATATCATTTGTTAGGCCTCATTTAAAGTATGCTGCACAGTTCTGGTCACTGGAAAACATACAGAGGAGGATGACAAAGCTGATCCCATGTATCAGAAATCTTCCCTATGAGGATAGACTGAGGTCACTGAATCTGCACTCTCTTAGAAAGCATAGAAATATGGGCGATATGACTGAGGTGTATAAATGGAAAACAGGAATAAATAAAGGTGATATAAATAGCGTGCTGCAAATATCCAGCCGAGACAGGACTCGTAGCAATGGTTTCAAGTTTGAAATGTTCAGATTCGGGAAGGACATAGGAAAGCACTGGTTTGGTGGATGAGTGGAACAAACCCATGAGTACCATCATAGAAGCTAAGACCTTGTGTAGCTTTAAAAATAGGTTGGATAAATACATGAATGGGTGTGGGTAGGTGTGAGTTGGACCTGACTAGCTTGTGCTACCAGGTCTGGTGCCGTGCTCCTTCCTTAAGTGGAAGTGACCTGACTAGGTGGTCATTGTTCTAAGCCAGTGGTGGCATGGACCTGCTTCGCATGGGTCAGTAGGTCTGTTGTAGTGTTCCTTCTTTCTTATATTCTTATGTTCTTATTATCATCTCAGAGAAATTAAGTTATTCAGTCACACAAACACTTTCTCATGCACTCTCAAATTCTCTCTCACATACACTCGCACTCTCATACTAACACTTTCTCAAACTAACACACACTCGTAAATTTTTACACTCTCACTCTCATACACACACTCACACTCACAAGAGGGAGGTGAGAACCACAATTTTATAAGACAACTTGAAAGTCATATTACTAAAAGAAGATGGAGGCAAAGGCCTAGTGTGTTGTACGTGGTGTTGCCACATGTCATCATAAGAGGGAGGCAGAGGCCTAGTGTGTTGTAGGTGGTGTTGCCACATGTCATCATAAGAGGGAGGCAGAGGCCTAGTGTGTTGTACGTGGTGTTGCCACATGTCATCATAAGAAAGAGGCAGAGGCCTAGTGTTATACGTGGTGTTGCCACATGTCATCATAAGAGGGAGGCAGAGGCCTAGTGTGTTGTAGGTGGTGTTGCCACATGTCAGAGGTGACCTGTACTTAGCTCAGAGGTGACCTGTACTTAGCAGAGGTGACCTGTACTTAGCTCAGAGGTGACCTGTACTAGCCAGTGAGGACGTGTTGACGGGTGTGCCATCCACGACTGAACAAGAGCCTCCATTGAGCACTTTACCAACAGCATAAGGAAGAATTGAGGATGGGAGATAAGATCGGCACATGCGAGGAAAACAAGAGATTCGCAGAGCCCTCCTATTTTGAGGTCCTATAGTCAAAAAGGAAACTGGCAGGGCTGACAGCTAGTGGACGAAGTTGACGATCAAGAAGAGCAATGGAAAGGTAGAAAGTTTTGAAGAAGAAAGAGACGCTGTGGAAACTGTTGTGTGGAAACATCTAATACATTTTCAGTGCTACCCGACAAATGTGTCGACTATCTGGGAACGTCACGACGATGACACCAAGGAAGGTAAGAATATTGTTGTGATGGAGATAAACAAGTTAGGTATGTGGATAGGGCGTTCCCTGCTTGAAGGACAGAGTAGGAGACAACGGTTTGCTTCCGTGGAGTGGAGATGGAGATATTGTTACCACTGGTACACGAGGAGAGTAATGGAGCAATCCCTATATTTAGTCCTAGTGCTGAAGGAACGATGTTGGCAGACGTAGAGTTGAAGACCTGATAGCGCAGGATAGGTCAGAACTAGAAATAATTAGGAGGAAGGGTGGAACCCCTGTCATATGTGTATTTTAGCCATGGAAGAGAGTTGGAAATGAATGGTTGTAGGGCAATTGGTTAAAA
>NC_069429.1:36128303-36159865 GCF_026875155.1 Cherax quadricarinatus | reverse complement strand
CCCTTTAGTTTTTTTTCCGGGTCAGTAAATTATTAAGCGCTTGCTAGCAAGCATCTCACTTGAGCAGTAAATTGGAGGTTAGAGACAGTGGTAATGTTGAAACTATCAGGATACGATAAGTTCCGTTCATGACATCTCCAATTGAATTAACATTGTCATAAATTTGTACAGTGGTTCTGGATGAACATCAGTGTTAAAGGCAAATACTGGTGATAATTTGTGTGGATTTAACTTAGAATAAGCCAACAACGTCAGTGTGTGTTACGAATATTTTGAAGACTGATAAGAAATAAGTGGGTGGTAGAACGGCTTGAGTTTTCCCTGAGGTACGTTTATTGTCTTCTCTGAGGATGAGGTTCCCCATTCCAGCTATAGAGGTGGTACTTAGCTATATATATTATATATATATATATATATATATATATATCATATATATATATATATATATATCAATATAGCGGAGGGGAAAAGGGGGTTGTTGAGACGTTTTGATCACGCAGAAAGGATGGAACAAGATATGTTGATTCAGAGGATGAATATAGGGAGACGTAGACGATGTCAAAGGTTGCGTTGGAATGTGTGTTTTCGAATGAGAGAACAAAAAGACAGTTACGAAATTACATGGAGGAAAAAGAGGTAAAAAATACCTTGTCTAGGGGGTATATATATATAAAGTTATTTAGAAAATAAGCCACCCTGAACCCCCATGCTTCGTAAACTAAACAGTATATTAAGCAGGGTGTCAATAAGTTAGGTTTGATTACCAGGAAGGCCAAGTAAATTCTCCTTTGAAAAATACCCATATATTATCAGTAACAATATATACAACACAAAATCCGTTTTCACCACATTTCATATTTTACAAAACACCCTAGTATACCACTACTAGTTAATTAAGATTAGGACATAGAAGAAAAATCAACAATACTCGAGGTACAAGCGGGTCACCACAACCATACTCGCTTAGTCGGTTTCTAGCCTTCTGTTAAATGAGCAATTATTGCAGAATCTTGCCTGGTCACAGACGCCCACCTCAAACAACAGGGCCAAACCCATACCAGGGCCCAAGTGAGCATAAATATAAACCCAAAACTAGTGTACGGCCTGAGAATTATAACAAAATAATCCAAGGTATTTAACTCCATGCTGCCTTCATCACGCTACACCACCTCTGAAGACGCTGTCACAGTACCCACACCGCTACAGTATTCACGTTGTGACCTAAATCCTTCAGTTATCTTATTTTTATCCTCTGACATTAAAATTAACTTTAAACACTGTAATGTAATGCATTACACTTTCTTTAGATAAGGAATTCAAGGCGAATTTAAGAAAAATATTTGTGCTATCGGCGCAGGTGCTGGAAATTGAAATAACATTTTTTCACACATAAAATCGACGTTATCAGAAACAATTCTACCATATAACAATGAATTTTCTGAAAATTGCTTCAGTGTGAGCTTTCACGAATCCTAGTACGAGTTGAGTACTTCTCTAAATCATCGTAAATCTTATGTAAGAGAGCCACATAGATTTTTGTGGATGTTAAGAGGATGTTGTGGTATTAAGATGTGTTTCCGCTCACAATTACGGGCAAAATGAAACGTATGGGCAAGTCTCCTTACGACGGTTGCCCATCATGTAGCAGTAAATAGTTACCTGGGTATTAGTGAACTATTGTAAGGGGCATCGTGAGGAGTGGTAGTATACCTTTCATAGGACTTGAGTTTTGGACTTTGAGATAATCTAAGATAGCCTGGTAAGTTGGCCTTCAAGTTGGACTGTAGTAAACTCAGTGTATATACTTCGAGAGGTTTACCTGCTTTTATGGTATAAGAAATCTGGAGTACACTAACACATGTGTAAGTACAATTTTCTGCATAACTGTATCAGGATATACAATATATCAAAAAGTGTATGTATATATACCAAGAGGTTATTGGGTTAAAAATATTCTTGACTAGTGACGAACAGGTTACATTCAGTCTTAATGACCCTCGTTTAGTTGATAGGCTGTAAACTCAATTAACCTTGAAATCAACCACCATTCAGGGTGGTTACATCGCCCACCCACAACCATCATGATGAGTTACCCTCACCAACCTGACAGTGTGGGTGAAGGAAGAGCAGTGTGACCAATAGTTTTTGTTGACCAATACTTTGCGCTGACCCACACACATTGTGTTGACGCACACCTTGCGTTGACGCACACCTTGCGTTGACGCTCACCTTGCGTTGACGCGCACTTCTGAAGGTTAGACTCGCCTGTTCTTAATATTAGATTACGTTCCCATGTACTTAACAAGAATATGTTTGGTTTATTACATTCCTTTATTAATATTCTGGTATAATGAGGTAATAGTCATTGTACTCTCGTATAGGGTAATATACATCATACTTTGGTATGATAACACACTTCATTATACTCTAGTCTGTATGCCATTGGTGGTTTAGCGCTTAGCTTTGATTATAATAATAATAATTATACTCTAGTATAATGGGGTGATATACTCCATTATACTTAAGTATGCTGAGGTATTAATCAAGTTATGAGAGCAACAAAAAGTCTAGGCAGTGAAATATTAGTTATGAGAGTGGCGGGAGAGAGTGAATATATTCAGATATTTAGGCGTAGACGGCTGAAATACCAATGGGTTTAGCACTCTCCCCGAAAATAGTAATTGAGAGCGGTCGAGTCGGCAGATAGATGTATGGAAGACGAGGTAATTCTTAAGAGTAGACGAGAGAAAGAGGTAGATGGTGTGTGTGTTAAAGCATGTGGAAAGGAACAAGGTAATCTGTGGAGGTAAAAAGGGAGAATGTAGCAGAGTACAGCAGTATCATTACTGATATATGAACGTTGGGTTATAATCGTTGCAGCGAGGAAGAGGCTGGAGGCTGTGATATCACGTTGGAGAGCACTGTGTGAATATTATGCATAGGATTCAGAGCACAGACATTAAAATACTGAGTGGGGTTGCTGAGGTGGTTTTGATATTTAGAATTTCTTGGTGTGCTTTATAAGATGCGGGTTCTGTAGGGGTGCCGCTGGAACTAATAACTAATGTATGTCGTATAGAAGGTCGCAGATGATTCTGTTGAGATTCCAGCTGTTCTCCCACTCGTCTTCTGATTATCTTCTCCATTACCTTGCATGGTATGGATATCAGTGATACTGGTCTGTAGTTCAACACTTCCTGTTCGTCTCCTTTTTTAAATATAGGGACACAATGAATCAGCTAGATTCATCTAGGTTGAGGCACTGGTAAGCTCAAGATAGTTCAAGTCTTCTCCAGACTACACTCGCTGTCTTCCAGCTCTGTGGGCAGTTGTTCCATGCCCTTTAAACCCTTTTTTTTGTAGATCTTAGTGGATCAGTGTTTCTGCTTCCTCTCTTGTCACTACCACTGAAATTGGATATACCCACCTTCATCAAAAGTGTTTTTAATCTCTTTGTTTTGCGTGTGGTGTGTGTGTGTGTGTGTGATGTCCATACCTGCTGGTGTAACCGTTTTCTTGGGGTTTTCTCAGCGTTGTATGACCCTTGGGGGTTTATCACCGAAGTTATGTTTATAATAATGCTCGGGTTTCTGGTATTGCCGCGGGTTCCCACTTTGAAGTCCTTTTTAAAAAGTTTGTTCACTTCATAGACTTTTTTTTTTGTTTTTCTAATGTAAACTATAAAGCCATTTGGATCAAACTTGGCCATTGTTTCTATGTCATTTTCGGATTGTCTCGACCTCTCTCCTCATTCTTTCATATTCGTTTCAGGCTAATCTTTCTCACTTCTTTGTTTTCGTTTGTCCTTCGCTTCTTATACACTGTTTTTGCTTCTCTGCATTTGGTTGAAGCAAGGGCTCCCTGTTCTTGCTATTTCTCCTCTTCGTGTTGTGCAGGAAGCATTGCCAGCCCTCCCGGCACTCTCCACCTGGATCCCCCATCTCATCTGCTTACTTTCCTTCCTGTTTGTGTGGTAGTTTTTCATGTCCTTATTTTTTTTAGATAAAATGTGGTTTTTTAGCATTCACGTCTGTGGAGAAATTTTTTTCCAGGGGGGGGGTATCAGCCCCTTCAGCCCCTTTCAGCCTGAGGGGCCATAGCCCTCTCAGAAGGGGCAGGTTTTGCTCACTGTAAACAGTAAAAAAGACGCTCGCCCCCTTTTGAGAGGCTTGGTCCCCCAGGGCTGAAAGGGACTGAAAAGGGGTTTAAGGGGGCTGATACCCCCTCCTGGAGAAAATTTCTCCACACGGGGGGCGGGGAGGTTTCGCTGCAGGTGAACTATTCATCACTTAAAAATTAATTTAATTTTCTCACTCGCCACCATGCGCTTGTCTTTTCTGAACAGCATTAGTCTGTGGTTCTGGAGAATCACTAAAATTTTTTTTTCAACACGGTTTTAATCTAACGCACTAGTTTATTTATTGTCTGCTTATTCACTACACCTTCGTTTAAAACATCAACTGTCCTGATGATTCCATTTGCATCAGGATATATGGTCACAATTTTTCCAAGTCGCTATTGGACCTCGGACCATCATTGTCAATAATCACTATGTCACCAGGTCTTAGGACTTATGATTTTCAGGAACACCAGCTCCATAAAAAGTTTCTCTCAATGAGGTGAGATAGTCTTCTCGCCAAATTTTCTCCCAACGTTCAATCACTTTATTAAGGTGTGTGAATTTACGTCTTAGTTGCTCAAGTTCGAATAAGTAGGAACTCTATGATTTTTCTTGTCATTTCATGGGAAGTAACAGTGTTCGAGAATTCTGCCTTGGAGTAAATGAGATGGACTTAAACACTTCTAAATTGTCCAGTCATTGGTACATAAGTTAGAAGTCTTGTTGTTGACTCGATTTTGCTAATTCAGTCACAACTGTACGGAATTCTTCTAAGTCGATGTATTTGACGATGAAGAGTCTTCCTTAAAACAAGTTTTTTCAATGCCGATCATTCTTTCACAAAAATCGCGTGCCATGGAGATTTCGGAGGAAGGAAGTATTCTCCAACGACAACTGAGTTGATTCGAGCATTGTTGTACTTCTGTTGATCAAAGATCTTGCTTATATAAGCAGCACCAGCAACCAAAGTTCGTTGCATTATTCTGAAAATTTCTCAGTCTGGGACATTGACCTTCTGGCTGCAAACATTCTGAATAATTTGTTAAAGGTTTCACAAGACATGTCAGATGGATACTTCTAGATGTACTGCTCTAGTTTGTAGCACAGTGAACAAACAGATGTACACCTTGATGGGAACTTGTCAACTGTTTTGGTTTAATATTATTCGTCCAGTGTAATCTATCACCTGTCACTCAAATGAGTGATATGACAAACTCTTTCAGAGGGATATGGAGGTGGCTGGATAATGATATACTGGCATTCGTAGTGACGACAAGTAATACAGTCCCTTATTTGTTTTTTCAGCACTTTGGTCGACCCTTGAGGTATCCAGTAGGATTGTCGTATATGACAAAGTGGTCAGCTACCCCACCGCATGTAACACGTTATGTGAGGGTTTCTGCACAATCAGTTTTGTTAGCCAATGATTCTTGGGGGTTCAATATTGGATGTATGGCATCTTTAGGTAGTGAAGAATTATAAATTCTTCCTTGACATCTTATAAATTTTCTGAGTCGAGATAAAGTCTAAAGAATTAATATAATAGGTTTCTTTGGGGATTTATTTGTTGTTTTATTAGAAATTTATATTCTGTAGAGAAAACATCTTGTCTGTAATAGGTTCACCCAGTATTTAGTGGGTACAAGGACATTCATAATTAGGTTTTATTCCTTTAATGAATTTAAAGACAGGCTGTAACTCTTAAGGAGTTTAGCCAAAGTTGAGTTTTTTAGATCTTCATTGACTATTTCTGTTGTTGTCTGCAGTATTTACACAACTTATTTTGCTGTGTTCAAGCAGACTGTTTCTTCTGGCATAATTGTGAGCTTTTTGCTGGCCAGTTATTTTCATTAGAGAGCCTGTTGGTCCGGGGAGCCTTAATTTATTATCCACAAATTTCTTGCGTGGGACTACCGGGGACAACATGTCAGCTGGATTCTCTTGGGTAGAGCGTTGGAGAAAGAGATAATCTCTCTGACATCTCTTTCTATTTCTGCTACTCGTTCTAGTACATAAGCCAACTTACTTCTTATTATTTCTTAACCATGGGAAACTGCATTCATTATCACTCCCAGAATCACTGGTTTTTTTAATAGTGAGATGATAAGTTACTTTGTGAGATAGACAGCTAATTTTGTACTACATAGAGTGCTGTCAGTTCCAATTGTGGTTACTGTTCTGACCTTCAAGATGCTTAGACCCTGGCCTTGAAGAAATTAGTGTACTCTTTTCTTCAGCATTACTCATGTAAGCTAAGGCCATAAACCTCTGGGTGACGCATACGAACACATGTATTGTGTACTTGTTTCCTTGCCCTTTTTGTCTGGGAATTTTAATGTTGATGTAAGTTGTTTAAACTCCATGGTTTCTTTCATCAAATGCTTTGACTAATTTCTTAGAGGCAAGTTCTCATCCCATCCAATTTGTGTGTTTCACTGCATCGTGGCATAAGTTATTTAGCCCTTTTATGGTAATTGGTGGAGACGAGGTCCTAGTGGATCAAAAACATTGTGGATACTTGACAGACAAACTACGTTTAGTGAGTGTATCTGCCTGATTTTATTGTTTATCTTTTGAGACTCAAAGTATTTCCTGTGTGTTCAATTAAGTCCCTGCATATTGTTGCCAAATTCAGGAATTTCAACTTCAGTGAGGAAATTTCTTTGATGAAAGTTCCCTTAATTGCTTTGATTAGTATTCCACCTTCCTTAGAGGCTATTTTTGCTTCTTTCATCTCCTTGTTAGCTTCTCTGTATAAGGATTTCCAAATCCTCCTCTTTATTCACTACTTGAAGAAGGTTGTCACATAGAAACTTTTCTTTAAGATTTGTTTGAAGGGACTTTCAGATTTCTTCAAAGTGTATTCAGGTAGCTTCTAGTAATAATGGAGAGGATTGTTGCACACCAAATAATTCTGTGATTTTGAAAACGATAAGTTTTACAGGACTGCTTGAGGAATCATGTTGATTTTTCAGGCCACAAGAATCGAGTATATCTTCTATCTATTTCTTGTAGTCCCTACTCTTAAGAAAGCTTAGGAAATAATCCAACTGGTGTTAGGCATATGTGTTTGTGCGACGAAATTTCATAGCACGTCTCCAAGCTTCGTCCTGTTGTGAGGGTTTACATTCCGGGCATTCAGACTTGGTCATTAAGCTTTGCACATCTCTATATTTCTGCACCTGAACATGCAATTATATTAAAACACGTAGTGGATTTAGTGGTTTCAGAATCTTTTCTGACTCATGTGCGGCAGGATAATGAGCTTTCTGTCTTAAACTTATCTTCGACTATTTCCTCAATGAAATTTTGTCCAATGTTCTTGTATGATATTATCAGATAGGTGACATTTTGTAGGCAAAATTTTATATCTCCGCAAGTTACTTGTCAGTAGCTGTCCTGGATTCTTCTGACCTCATGTATCTTGTGATTTCATCTGTCCGAAGCCATGACGCATAATTGATAGGCAGATGTGGTGTGATTAATTTCCATGGTACCTAACCAATACTGTTCTCATGCTTTAAAACTTTGACAGCGCCAAATATTGGTTATAAGTCTGCGACTCTTGTGGGCTTGGTTGATGTAGACATCTCATACTCTATTGCAATCTAACATCACCCACAACTTGATCAACTGGTTAAGATTCATTTCTTCAGGTTAATGATAATTTTTGCTTGCTTGGTACATGAATCAAGCGGTTATTCTCGTAAAACTAGTACATTTCTACCACTGAATCAATATCAGCTTTCTTTCCCCACTTTGAGAGGAAATGGGACCACATATATGTGCCTCTGCGTGTTCTTGGCAAGTGAACATAATGTTTTACTTACTAAATTTTTGAACAAAACAGTGATAATAATCATTTCCAATGATTAAATCAAAAATTGGAACTAATTGTGTCAGTCTGTATGTCAGGACAGGCTAAACTTGACCTTAGCTGCTTTCAGTGCTGCAACTTGTTTCTTTTAATCCCTGATCTTGCACAGACTTGGTGCAAATTCATTTCTACCACAAGTTTCTATGTTCTTTTTACTGTCTTTTTCTCGGTGTTCTATTCCAACAGTGATTACTGGCTAGGTCATAGTCTGTTTACGCCAGAATTTGTGGAAAAAACCAGCTATATCTAACTTTATTTTGGCATAGGGTTTTTATTCAGTTTTCTGCAACACTGTTACTTCTTATGAAGGACCCTCAGTGAGCTTGCATCAAATAGTGTTACCTCACTGGCTTTGTGAATTTTTAGATACTCATCGTGAGCTATCAGGACGAAGCAGTTGTCTTTAAACGTTGTTTATCTCTCACAGTTACTTACTGTTGCCTGTTGATTTCCTGATTCTCTGGGAAGTCTTCAGCTGCTTCAGCAAAAGTAATTTGGGCATTAATGCTGTATGATGCATACCCTTTGCATTTAGAAAAACTTCTTCATACAAAGTGAGGCTTTTTCCTCCCTTAGTGTTCACCTAGAAACACTTGATGCAACCTTTTATCGCTGAATGACATCACGTTGTTTTAGTGCCATCATTGAATTGTATTTGAACTACAATACTGTGGCCAATGTGTTCCATCACAAAATATACACACTTGGAGTATGTTTATGTTGTGTCAATTTGCTTTACTGTTTGTTGTATTCACAGCTTGATAAATGCCTTGGATTTCCCATTCTTGGTTTAGTGGGAGTAGGTATACTCTTTATATACGGAGTTGAAGGTTTATTATCCACGAGATTTGTGGATTTTTCATTATTTGTCGTTGCTTGCATGCATGAAAAACTATTGGTTTGTAAACCATTGCAAATTTTCTTCAAAGTGTGAAATAGCATTTATTGAATATAATATTTAATCGTTCAATGTTTGTTGGTGACAACTTATCACTGTACTAATAACCACTGATATAAAACTAATCACATTGCCTTAGGTCATATTAGCACCTAGAGATCTAGTAGGGATCTTTTGTTCTAATGGGATTCTAAATGCTTGTAGTGCCTGAAAAAACAATGTTTGTGGGTGGTCAGGCTTGATATTAAAGAACTGCTTTGATCTCACATCTTGCGCCTTGTTAGCATCATAGAAGTAATTGCTCTCTGCTAAGACACTTAATGCAATTTGATATCTACCTTTTTTAACCACCTGGGAAATGACCCTCTTAATCGTTCATAGGGTTTTTCCGCCTTCACAAGACATTTAAAATAAATTGGAATTTAGCAATCTCATCTATGTCGTTCGTGAAATTTACTATGGATGAAAACCGCACTATGAATTCCTTACCATAATTATGACCTTGGGAAATAGGGAGTGCAATGCAATATAGGTATGCTCTATGTAGGTAAGTGGGGACATTGGTTGTTTTAAAGGCTGTTAGAACAGGTGTTTGACCCATTCCAGTTTACAGTAGGTCTCTGTGACAGAGTTTTGCGGACAGATAGCTCATACTTGCTCCTGTCCACCTTAATTGTTGATTACTAAAAAGTATCTAAAAACTTTTTAGTTTCGCATCCTCAGATGAGATCTGATTCAAGAAATTATTTTCATAATGTGTTTAGTCTGAATTAATTATTTTCCAAGACGATTGGTGTAGTAATTCAAATTCTGACTCAAGATCATCAAAATCTTGTTGTTTGTATATTGAGGTTAATCTATACAGACTGAAATTAGATTTTCCTAATTGTGTAATCCTTGTCTGTTAAACACTGAAACTGAGTTTTCAAAAGAAGCCATTTTAATGGTATACTGAAATTTCTAGCACCACACTTAGATGTGTTTTTAAAAGAACACTGTACTGCTATAAACAGCTGAGTTTTTGTTATGCTTCAAGTCAGCAATAATCGGAGTCAGCACTACTGACCTTATTAGCTTAATTACCTCAGGGTCAATGCACCCATGAATGGGTACAGAGTACTATGGCATGGTTGTTTATGGCTTGAGTTTGCTGTGTCAGCCTTTTGACCACTCGTTGATTAATCGTAAATAATGATGTTATACAACTTCATTCACTATACACTATAAATGTCACTGTATAACTGTAAATACACTGTAGAATATTACTTAGACACAAGTATATAAAGTGTCACTGTTTAGATGTATTTGAATGCTTAACTTTATATATAAAGTTCTTTAATCTAAGAGGTTATATCTATAAGAAACAAGAACCTCTTTAACACAATTTGTCTCTTTTTAATTTCTATAAACATTAAAACTACTATGTATATACACCCTCAGACAAACCGAACTCTAGTTGGGTTATTGTCGTCTTAGTCAGCCGCTTCTTTTCTTTGGGGAGAACAGATCTGGGTGGAGGCACGTTATTTCTTTTGGCTGCCCATTCTCTGTGATTGAGTCTGGCAGTGACTCTCATTTATACTGATTTTAATTGTAAAACACTAGTTTTCCGAATGACCTGGGCTAGTAGGTCTATTTGTACACTGTAGTAAACATATTTGGACCACAGTGTGGCCTTTATCAGGTTAGAGCCACGACCAACATGTTGAGAAATGGGTTATCTTAAGCTAAGTTTAAAATATAGGGAAAATTTAACTTAGATAGACATCCATCGCCTGCACAGCCGCCCTCTGCAGAGAGGTCTTGAGAAGCTGTCGCAAAGTTGTTTCCTCAATGGGCTGAAATGAGTTATAATTTGTTAAGTTATAAATTACCCCTAGGGGGTGTTGTTATATCAAGCATATTTATTCACTGATTGCTGACAAATATACTTTCTGTGTGATGGATCAAAAGTCCGCCCCTTACTGCTCACTGACATATAGTTTGATTATAACAAACTCCTATGTGAGACTCAAGAACTGCTCACACGTCACCCCAGTACTAAAAGAAATTCCTGAACCTACCTTGCATCTTGTTGCATGAGCTATGGTAGATTCTTCACACCTTCGACAGATATCGGCGTGACTTGATAGAAGTGAAGTGTCCATGGATGTTCCACATTTCTAGTCTAGGAAAAGCCCAACACTGGTAGGACTATGTTCTCACGCAAGATTTGTCTCTTTATTGTGTTCACTGATCCTGTATTTACTAAAGAAGCTGAACTCCACACTTCTCTGATAAGTGTTTATCGTGTTTGTGAGACTAGACTTTGTTAACACTAAAACGCACTGTATCGTATCCTTTGTTGGTAATCCTTGGCATACATTGTCACCTCTCTGTAGAGTCAAAAAGTAATTGTAGATGTCACAGCGCCCACGCCGTTGCTGCCACCAGCACAAAGGAAAAGCTTGACCCGTAAGTACTTTTGCTTCCTTGCCACTTCGTCGATGAAGCAAAGCAGATTGTTTAATCTGGTACTGCATCTGGGATCAATTACTCGCTGAGCCAGTAAACAAGTTATTTGCCCCTCTGAGAGGCTGGGTCCCTCAAGGCTGGAAAGAGGCTGAAGGGGCAACTGAAGAGGTGATACCCCCTCTCCTTGACCAAGAGAAAAATTTCTCCACAAGTGTCTGAGTAGTGATGAGTGGTTTGAGTAAGTGATGGGTTTGTCTTGAGTAAGTGATGAAGTGTCTTGAGTAGTGATGACGTGACTTGAGTAAATTGATGAGTATCTTGAGTAAGGGAAATGAGTGTTCTGAGTAAGTGATGAGTGTCTTGAGTAGAGTGATGAGTGTCTTGGTAAGTGATTGAGTGTCTTGGAGTAAAGTGATGAGTATCGTGAGTAAGTGATGAGAGTCTTGAGTAAGTGATGGTGTCTTGAGTAAGGTGGATGAGTGTCGTTAAGTGACTGAGTATCTTGAGTAAGTGATGAGTGTCATTGAGTTAGTGGATGAGTGTCTTGAGTAATTAGTGATGAGTGTCTTGAGTAAGTTTGGAGTGTCGCTGAGTATGTGATGAGACTTGAGGTAAGTGATTGAGAGTTCTTGATAAGATGATGAGTCGTCGGTGAGTAAGTGATGTGTGTCTTGAGGTAAGGGTAAGTTGTCTTGAGCTAAGTGAATGGATGAGTGCTTTTAGAAAGTGTGAGTGTCTTGTAGCAAGTGATGAGTATTTTGAATTAAGTGATGAGTGTCTTGAGTAATTCGAAATTGAGTGTCTTGAGTAAGTGTTGAGTTTGTCTTGGAGTGATGAATGTTGTTCAAAACTTCACCAAGGACAAGCTTGCAATGTATCTCTAGTGGAACTGTTTACCATGGTGTCACTCTCATTGTAAACAACTGAAGAGAAATGAAACTCTCTTTCCATTATTTAAATAATGTAATTTTGGTCCTCTCTGTACTCACCTTGCATTTGCATAATGTGTATCAGTGATTTTTAATTTAAATGTTAATTTTTACATTCATTAGATAATTGCAAGTTATGCCATATTCAATGTACTCTATTTATGTTTAAAATTCTGACGTATAAATAACGACGGGCATTTATTTGATGATATATAGTTTATGTATTTACCCTAATTCCTTCGTTATAAAGTCACAGGTTTATTGGTTAGGCACCTTCTGATATTACTTAATATTCCTCTACCTAAGCCAATATTATACCTGGGTCCACAATTAAAATCAGAAATGTATCAGATTACAAAAGTTTATACTCCAAGATTCTTATTTTTTGAGGAAGAGGTTTGTAACATATTCCATGGAATATATTCAGCTGGAACTCATTAAATTATTATATTTTTTCTAACGGTTACACTGGCCCACTCACGGATTAAGAGTAAAGATATTTTTATCGGAATGCTAAGAAGATTTCACTATTTAATTGAATTTACCTCCTTAACTGTCTTTAAAATTTTAATCAAGATAAATATGATTTTTTTTAATATAAATTATGAAATTTGTTTATTTTTGTGAAACTTAATTTGTTTAATTATTCCAGAACAAAAATGAACTTACTCATATTGTTCCATGGAAAATCAGTGGTAGTACCATTATTAGACAAAAACCCTAAACTATTAATTATGATCTTCACCAAAAATGATGGCAAGAGATACTGCAAAAACACGCAGTGAGTTCCACATTGAAAAGTTCGTCCTAACATGACAATCAGATTCTCTGCCAAAACATGACTCACGAATTAGTAATGAACACGATTGCCAAACTAACCGATACCACTGGTGTTTTGAGACTCTATGACCGCGGCGGGTTCAAACCCACAGTGGTGTGGCACTTTAAAAAACATTTTGTCTAGAAGGAGCGCCAAGAATCAATAATGTGAATAATGACACAGGCATACAGAGAGCAACACATTCTACCAAACATGCATCTCTTCAAATAATGTTCTTAATAACTCCCAAACAAAAATTATAATTGAACTTTTTCATTAAATTCCATCATAGATATTACCATTCTTATAATTTAACATTTTTATTATTAAACTCATGTTCACTCCTATTAACACACTTTTTTTGTTCCATCTCTGTATATACCAGGCTTTTATATACCAGGCTGCTTTATAGTAGGCTGTATATACCGGCTGTATATACCAGGCTGTTTATACCTGGCTGTATATACCTGGGTGTATGTACCGGTATTATATACCATCTGTATTTATACCAGGCTGTATTATTCCGATTTGTATATACAGGCTGTATATTTCAAGCTGTAAAATTCTAAGGTGTATGTTACAGGCTGTAAATAATCCAGGCTGTATTACCAGGCTGTATATTACCAACTGTTATTCTAAGCTGTATGTACCGGCTGTATAAAACCGGCTGGTAGTTACGGCGCAATTGTTGGTTCGCTACACTGTAACATAAAAATTAATAATATTTCCTAAATTTTCCCTAGATTGAACTCTTACTTCTTTGTGTAACAGACGGGAATTTTGGGAGAGGTTTCCTTTTCATTAGTCTAGTTTTAAAACAAAGGAAAAAAACAAGGGGGAAATTAAGTATTTTTCAAAAAAATTGATTAAGAGAATTTAAGAAATGGGTGTGTAACTAAAGTATTATCCACTATTACTGCACGAGTCACAAGAGCTGGAGTGACCAACATCATACATAAATTAGTAGAGAAGCAGCCTTCCTGTTATTTCACATTCTTTAAGACAGATGTGATAGTCATAAAGGGGAATAGGAAGAGGGGTATCACACAGAACAGTTGTTTTGGGTTATTCTTAATTTCTAGTTCATTTGTCCTGGAGGTGATCGTTTATTGTTCACAATGATTCCCCCATTGCTTAGAGGGTTCATTGATCTGACATTTGTTTTCCCTTTGAATTGTCCATTTTGTGATGTGCAGGGGTTTTCTGTCGAAGTTTTGATTCCCATAACTGCGCTTTTAATTTTAAATAATGTAGAACTTAGCCATACGATGCAAAAGGGGCTTAGGAGTTGGTAGCAAGGAACCCTAAACCAAGCAGCGTGCCTAAGTGTACTTTTAATTAGACAAATTACTGGGATTTTATTCAAGTTCTAGAAGTTATACTATAGCTCTAAAACATCAGGCCTGGTCACGACCGGGCCGCGGGGCGTTGACCCCTGGATTCTTCCAGGGTAAAACCCCAGGTAATCTATTATTTATGGCTCTACTTAGATCTTGCAAGCTGAGTTTTGTCCCCAAGTATTAAGGTTAACATTTTATTTGTGAGTCTCTGTCATCCATAAATGCTCTCATCTCATTTAAATATGAACTTTGGCATGCTTTGTGTCAGAAGCCAGACACAGGTATGGTAGGATTGTGGACAGTGGAGTCAGAGTGCACCTTCTGTTGATTCCATCTCACACTGGTCTTCAGATGCACGACAAAACTGATGAATTGGCTAAAAAGAGAGTAATCACAATCTTTGCTTGTCAGTCAGCAGTTCGAGAACAATAATAAGAAAAGAACTTCAATTGAACTTTATTAACTTAAGACTTAGAGAGACTGACACCAGTCAGTCCATCTGTCATAATTCTATAATGAAGGAGGAGCAAGATATCTATGGTGCATCTAAGAAAATAAGCAAACTCTTGGATGTCACTACTGCCCGGCTCTGGCTGGGCGACAGAGACAACGAGACGAAATGTAAAGGTTGCCAAATGGACTATTGTCACACATTGCATCATTTTGTATGGAATGCGATTAAAATTAATGGGAATTCAGAGACAACTCGCTCAGAAATGTTACATATGTCAAAGTATTTTATCTACAGTTGTATATTACAAACCATTCTGGAACAATGACCTGATTTTGCTAATTTCAATTGTGATCAGATGTAGACGTGTGAATGGTTCATTACCTTTGGGGCCCAGTCCCTGGACCCATTATGTACCTCTGTAATGTGACTACCACCCACAGGATGGGTATGGGGTGCATAATATAGATATTAAACTAACTTCAACAACTTTGGTTAAAAGGAAGGAGCTCTAGCTTATTGAGAAAGAATCTGGCTCAGTAATTACAAGATTTTTAAGGATTATTTTATATTGACAAAGTTGTTTCTGCTTAGCTAAACTTACTGTGTTTATATCCTGACCGAAAGATGGATCAGTAATTTAGTGATGAAGTCGCTGAGAAGAAGTAAACTGAAATTTGTTTAGTGTGATTTATCAGGAATAAAACTTAAAAATATTTTAAACATAAAATAGGAAACCTGAGTCTATTCACTTGAATTTCACATTCCTTCAGCGCTTAATTAGGTGACAAATTTTCATGAACCTATGAATCTTCGCTGTCGATGGTTTCAGAAGTTACAGGGACCTTATGTATTCTAGGAGGGTATAACAGTAACAGTTGCCCCCAAAGGCCCAAATTTTTATAAAAGTTTGTCCCAAATTACCATTTTAATTGCTAGTTGTGAGTGAAGAAAATAAGATGGTAGAGGTTCTCCTTCGTGGGGTACTTCATTCTAAGCCAAATTATTTACATGAAAACTTTAAGAATTAGTATAAATTCGACCTTTGCAACTCCAAAATATTTTTATCATATAATTAATTCAATATACAACTAGTTATTTACTCTTAATTATAATAAAATATTTTACTGATATTTGTCTGAATATCGTAATTAACAAAGTCCCTGAGTAGTTTATCAGTTTATATTGTTTTGTTTCATGAAGGGAATGACTGTTTAAAAAATGATTCTGCATTCATCAATAACGTAGAAAGAAAAGTAATATGAACCTGCTTCATTGTTAAGCAAAATAAACGGGCTAGTACTGCATTATCACTGGAAGTTTTATACTTTACTTATTAAAGGCACCAGAACATGAGAAAAAATCTTCAGGGTTCAACAGAGTATCAGTATTTATGGTAACTTGAATTCCATTATGAAAGTGTTTGTTCTTGTTCTGTGCTATCATCATGTCCACCTGAAGTCGCCTGGGTGAAGCCAAGTCCCTCGTCATTATCACACCTGGGAAAACAACAAAATGATTTTTATCAATTTATAATATTAAATTAACAATTCTAAGAGAACATTCAAATATTATTACCATTTTTAAAGTATCGCAATCATTACTTGGAAAATTTGAATTTTCATTACTCCTGAGATATGACAAAAAGTTAAATCCTCTTTCATTCAGTCCTTAGCAATTTGTACTTAAAATATTTTAAAGCAAGATTGCTTAACAGAATTTTTCCTGATAAAGCAAAATGGTCGAGATATGTGGACGATGTTCCATGATTAATGTCCAAGAATGTAGATATAAACCACTTCCTTTTTGAATTAAAATTAACTCCCTTTTATAAAGTTCAATGACCAGTTTGAAGATAAAAACACATTAGTTTGTTTAGAGTTTAAAATTTTTGGGGGAACCCAAAAAAAATTTAAATTCAAAATACAGGAAAAAAACAAAAAAATCTCTTATGTCCACTATTATTTTTCACTAATGCAGAGTTAAATTTCTGTTTCTCACGCCAAAAGACTTCGAAAAGGCGTAAAGACATGCCATGCACTCTACCCAGACCCAGACTCATGGAAATTCGGGGTTTATCAAGAACTAGAAGAAATCCTATACGTGTTTTATCCTGTGGGGAAAGGGAAACATGGACACTGGGGTCGTCCCCCATTTTTTTAAAACAACAGACATAGCCCCACTCCACAAAGGGGGAGTAAGCAACAGCAAAAACTACAGACCCCATAGCGCAAACATCCCCTTCTAAAGTCTCTAAAGGGTTCTAAAAGCAAGATCACCACCCTTTAGATACTCGCAGTTAACAATCCAGGGGGATGGGGGCTGAGCAGGTCGCTCCGTTTTCCCAACTACTGGACCACTACGACAAGGGGCCGGGTGCCTAGAAGACAAAAAGAAAGCAGATTAATATGTTTTTACAAGACTTTTTCAAAAACCCTTTGACAAAAGTGACCTTTGTGTAATGTGCACAAAATGCGGATAAAGGGAACAACTGGAAAAGTCGGGAAAGGATCTGTAATTTTCCCATCAAATAGAACACAAAAAATAGTACAACAGATGAAGTTTGAGGTGCCTACTGTAAAAGATCTGTTCCACAAGGCACATTACTCGTCCCCATGTTGTTCCTCATCCTTATATCAGACTTAGACAGGAATATAAGCCACAGTGCAGTGTCTTAGCAGATGACTACCCGGATTTGCACTGTAAGACTTCAGGTGGACATCAACCAAAAATTTAAATGGCTGCAGAAACAATATGAAGTTCAATGATGAGAAATTCCAATTACTCCAATATGGAAAACGTGAGGAAATTAAAATTTCATCGATATATAAAACAAATTCCAACCACACAATGGAACGAAACACTAATGTCAAAGACTTGGGTGTGATCATGTCAGAGGATCTCATTTTCATGGACCACAACACTGTATCAATTTCAACTCCTAGAAAAATGACAGGATGGATAATGAGAACCTTCAAAACCAAGGATGCCAAGACCATGATGACACTCTTCAGGTCGCTTGTTCTATTTAGACTGGAGTGTTGCTGTAAACTAAAAGCACTTTTCATGGCTAGTGAAATAACTGAGATAAACCACCTCAATTACTGGGAACGCTTGAACTTCCTAAACCTGTACTCCCTAGAACGGAGGAGGGAGAGATACATGATTATATACATCTGGAAAATCCTCGAGTGACTAATACCAAATTGACACGCGAAAATCACTCCCTACAAAAGCAAAAGACTCCCCAGATGGTGCAGGGGTGCCACTAGCACGATAAGAGACAACACAATAAGTGCCATGGACCCAAGGCCGTTCAACTGCCTCCCAGAATACATCAGGGGGATTACCAATAGACCCCTGGCTGTCTTCAAGCAGGTGCTGGACAGGCACCTAAAGTCAGTACCTGACCAGCTGGGCTGTGGTTCGAACGTCGGATTATGTGCGGCCCAGCAGTAACAGCCTGGTTGATCAGGCTCTGATCCATCATGAGGCCTGGTCACAGACCGGGCCGCGGGGGTGTTGACCCCCAGAACTCTCTCCAGGTACACTACAGGTATATGTTTCTGAGAATTCTGTGCATTTGCAGCCCAGATTTCATTGTTGAAGAAAGTTTAAAGATTTATGAAATTGTAAATGATCCAGAATACCCGAAAAAAAATAGCTGACAAATTCTTTAAAATTACCAGAAAAGCATTTCACAATTAAAAAAAAAAAGACAAAGAAAAATATAAAAAAGGAATAGGTCGGTTCTACCCTCACAAGAGAACCTTCTTGATATACTTTCTCTACTTAAGAATTTTAAAATAAAAGTTGTATTTAAAAATCTTGATACAATAAAATAAAGTTTGACTCAAAATTCTTCCAAGAATGCTGACGGCTGTATTTATAAGATTCCCTGTAAAATTTACCATATAATTTATTATGTTCAATCTGGGAAAAACCTTGAAGTAAGATTACGAAGAACATAAGTAGAAATAGCATTAGAACTATACTTGAATCTGTTTATTCTTGTAAGAGATATTAAACCTGCAATTTATTTCTCAGAGGCTGAGAAAATTGTATAAATCAGGTCCATGGCTGAAGAATATAACTGTATTAAGTTCCATCAAAAAATAGCACTAATTTCAATATGAATATTAGTTCAGGGTTATATAAATTAGATTCGTTCATAATTAAATCGAATTTGTAAGTAATTTAACTATGCATGACATGTCCTTCATAAAAAAAACTAAACTTGACAAATGACCACACCAAATTTTCACTACACTCCCAGCTCGTGAGTTGGGACAGAAATTTTCACTACATTCCCGTGATTTGGGACAGAAATTTTCCTACATTCCCACGTACGTGAGTTGGGACAGAAATTTTCACTACATTCCCACGCTACGTGAGTTGGGACAGAAATTTTCACTACATTCCCAACGCGACCTCGGTGAGTTGGGACAGAAATTTTCACTACATTCCCACGCTACGTGAGTTGGGACAGAAATTTTCACTACACTCCCGTGATACGTGGGTTGAGTCAGAAAGTTTTACTACACTCCCATGGTACGTGAATTGGGTCAGAAATTTGCTGGAACTGACTTAATCTCTGATTTAATTACAAGAATTACATTAGCAATCTTCCACATCTCTGGCACAAGACCAGTTTGGATAGATGCATTAAACAAGGTCGTTAGTGGCAGGTTCCCAGGTGCATTATTTAAGTAATCTTGAAAACAGTTCGTCGGGAGTCAGAGGACTTATTATGTTTTAGTTTATCTACTTGTTTGATAACCATGTCCCTCGTGACAGTTTTCTTCAGCACTTGAATAATTAATTGCTGGGGTATTATTTTTGTCTTCTTGTGTAAAGACTAACAAGAAAAAATTATTAAAAAGAGAACACATTTCCTTCTCACTATCAGTAAGCTGCCCACCTCCAGTTTTCAGTGGTCCTATTTTTTCCTACACACTTGAAAGAACCCTTTTCGACTTGTCTTCCATTCTCTAGCTACTTTAATTTCATAGTCACGTTTACCCTTACTAATTCCCTTCTTTACCTGACATTTAATATGGACATATTGGTCAATAATGTTATCCTCTCCTCTTTTGATGCATCTATAAATTACTTTCTCACTCTAAATACATGCTTCAATCTTCTCTTCATCCATTTAGGATCATTTTATTTTTCTCATTCCTTCCATGTTAATTAATATCCTTGGGGCATATTGCACAGTTGCGGAATTCAAGTTCTGCTCTTTCTCTCTCTTTCTCTCTCTCTCTCTCTCTCTCTCTCTCTCCTGGGCAGAAATATTATCAGGCAACACAGATGTAGTAAACACAAGAGTAAAGACTATTTTCATGAATGAATTAGCGTAGCTTGGACGACGATGGTGATTGGTTGGCAAAATTAATTCCGATACTTTTTGTGAATTTATATAAAAGATTTATGAATGCAGATGCAAAAAAAATCCTTTGGAAATTGTATGATGACCGAATATATTGTATGGGAAGTGTTGTGAATAATAACAGGTCCGTCATTATACATCAATCATATTTACTCAGGTGAAGCATAACTTTGATAGACGAGTTGAGTGACTGAGTCTTAGTCTACACACACACTATCGACAAGTGCCCTTGACAACCAGTAACGAACATAACAGGCCAAGTAATGACATTATCAGTACCCTGAGGTCAGTGGTCACGTGTGGTCATACCTTTCCTGAGTTGTCTGGGTATTAGCATAGGGTGTTACCCAGTACCATGGCTTGTTGTAGTATTTTAGAATCTCAGGTTAAAGGGTTGAAGAAGGAGGTTCTACTTCTTCAGGAGGAAAACAGGAGGTTGAAGCTTCGCCTAGATGGGTTTGGGAGCGAGTGTAAGATAGTTGCTGCTGGTAAAGAGGAAATGGTTACCACCAGTGAGAGTGGCAGCCACTTTAAGTGATAAGTGGTTCACAGTTCAGAAAGAAGAAAGACAAAGAGGGTTAATAAGAAGATGTGAAAGTAGGAAATCGATTCTCTGTTCTCCAACACGAATGTACTTCAGTGGTTAGTGAGGTTAAAGGAACCTCAGACTCCCCTGCTAATCAAGGTAAGAATATTCTGATTGTGGGAGACTCTCAGGTAACATATATAGACAGTGCTTTTTGTAACAGAGATAGAAAAGTCAGACAGAGGGTGTGCCTCCCAGGAGCTGGTGTTGTTGATATAGTCAGCAGGTTTACCTGGAGTTTACCTGGAGAGGGTTTTGGGGTCAGTTTGGATAATATAAGGTCAGGTAATGGGAACAAGCCCATTATCTCTTTTTATGCTGGTGGAAATGGCATTGGCAAGGGCAGGAGACAGGAGCTACTGGATAAGTACAGGTCAGCCATAGAAGTAGTCGGGTCTAAGGACGGAATTCCAGTAATATGTTGCATCTTGCCTAGAAGGGGAGTGGGCAATGGTATAAATTACTGGGTAGACATGTACTGCAAGGAACTTGCAGTCCCATTCATTGATAACTGGGACAAATTCTATGGCAAGCATGATATGTATACAAGAGATGGAGTTCATCTCTCTGGGGCTAGAGTGGTTGCATTAACCAATTCGATTGGGGGGGGGGGGGTAATTGATGACTTGTCTAGGACTTAAACTGATAGATTATAGAGGTATGGGTGTTTGTGGAAAACAATCAAACTGCAGTATTACTGTTGGAAACAGCAGATATTACCAGGATACCTCAGGGATATGTTTAAAAGACAATATTTAAATAAAGTTCCTAATAAAGGCGAAGCAACTGATTAACAAACAAAGATAGTAGAGGACAACGAGTGACTAGCTCCTTAAGGTTTGCTATACAAATAGTAGGAGTCTAAGAAATAAGATAGATGAGCTAAGATTAAGTGTAGGTAACATAGATATTATTGCTATAACTGAGACCTGGTTCATCTTGAAGGATAGAGAAATGCCTTCTGAATGCAACATAAAGGGTTTATAAAACGATTCCACACTGATAGGGTCAAAAGGAATGGTGGTGGAGTGGCGATGTCATGTCATAGACTAATTTAAATTGTTGTGTTAGACATGATATAAGATTAGAAACATTGGACACGGAATCTCTTTGGCTACAGTTTCTCGAGGGGCATGAAAAATTAATTTTGGGCTGTGATAAATAGGCCTCAAAAAACGTTGATAGGGAGTTTGCAGTAAGCTGCTATGGGTTTGAAATTCAAAGGACATCAGATATGAAAATGTTGTTAATAGGAGCACTTTTAACCTTAGACAAACTGATTGGAACAATCGTCAGAAACTCTTGAGTCTAGTGGTTTTCTTGATACGATTCAGGATACAATCTGCTGGAATTGGTTCTTTCCAAAAAAAGATTCACTAATTAATAATCTTGAGGTAATGATGAGCTGGGCGAAAGTGATCACAAAATCACTTAGTTTCAATATATTCATGGAATTACCCAATAATCTGCAGTCAAGTCTCTGTCCCAGAACTTATGCTTGGCGATTTCAGGGGACTGAAAAAATTACCTGGGTGGGCTAATAAATTGGCATGATCTGACTATGAATCAGGGTGTGGTTGTTGGTTGCAGTATCAATTTTTTGGTGAGCACAAGTTATAGCTGTTCAGTCAAACTTTTCGTTCCGAGTAGGGAAATTAGATCTAACAAAAATGGCTCCCAAAAAGTGAGGGCATTTTTGCGTATCAAAAGAGGGGATGGGCAGTAAGAAATCAATATATTCAATTAAAGAGAGAATTTAAAAAAAAAAAGAATAAAAAAAGCAAAAAAGGATTATGAGGCTAAGGTCATCACAAGAAAGATTAGAGACAAGAATAAGGTTCACTTAAGAGTAGCATCAGGTCAGATCACTGACAGTAGCGTATAATATGTTTTATTATGCACCCATACCATCCTGTGGGCGGTAGTCAAAAGATTACAGAGGTACATAATTGGTCCAGGGACTGGACAGTGATAGGGATATGTGTGAAATTTTCAATTCTTACTTCCTCCAGTTTTTACTCAGGAAGATACTAGCGAAATTCAGAAATAAAATGAAATTACATAGAACAAGACGATAATAAACTATGCACGATTAGGGTAGCTAGTGACATGGTCTTCAGACAAATAGAGAAATTAAAAGCTAACAAATCCCCAGGCCCTGGTGAACTGTTTGCAAGGGTGTTAAAGGAATGTAAAGAGGAACTTGGCATACCTTTGTGTAATATTTTCAACATTATCACATAAATGGCAATAGTGCCTGATAAGTGGAAAATGGCAAATGTAATACCTATTTACAAGGCAGGAGACAGGTCCTTAGCTTCGAACTATAGACCAATAAGCCTTGGTTTAGAAAGACACGTAAGCAGACACTATGACATATTTATTAGAAAACGTTTCGGTAATGGGACCTTGATCACATTCTAACATACAGCAGGGTAGAAAGACTTATAATAAGGCAGAGAGTGGGGTGCGACGGTGACGCACGGTGACCTGAAGAATGTCATGTTGAGATGAGGAGGGCAGACGATGGAATCATGTGACTCCTGTGTTGTTGGCGATTTGTTGGTGCTTAAGACCTCCTCAAGCTAATCACAGACATTGCTAACTTTAACTCAACCCCTGCGTCCTACTGTATCTCTGACCAAGACTCTATCCAGAACCAACAACCACTGTCTACTGCCACCCCCCTTTCACCACCCACCACCAGCCAACAAACCACAACCGACCAACACTCCCTGCTTCCTTCACACAGTCACAGAAGACGAAATAGTACCAGAACATTATGAACAACCCTCGGACAACGACGAAGTAGTAGTCGAAGAAGTACCGAGAAGAAACCACAGGCAACAGTTACCTAAGCCAAACCTTTAATGGGCCTCAACCTTCTACACCACCCCCAACCTTTCCCAACCGAAAATGAGCGCAAGCTTGATATGCTTCACTTAATGAAGAAAGAGTTGTTACGTAACACCTGCACCAAACCCTCACCAAATTCCTTTTGAAAACGCACTTCTTACCTCTTGACGAATCTGAATGCTTCCAACCTCAGAATGCTACTATTCCACATGTCCAAGAGAGGGGGACTTTCAAAAGACTCAAGAAGTGGCTCCATCACCAGCCGAAGTGTAGCCAAACACACAAAACGTGAAGGCCTTCCCTGACACCTGAGTCCAAATCAGCTCTTCATCAGCCTGAAGATATCAGCAGCGAGCACTGTCTGCAGGTCTGCTCCAATGTCCTCTATGATCCTCAACATGCCCTCTCTACACTGCCTCGCAGTGCCACGAAGCTGGGATTAGCCTGGCTCTTTCATCTACAAATCTCATGACCTTCCTCTCACCGACTATTCTTCGTCTGTCCAATCCCCACTCACCCACCAGAGTCCTAACAGAAGAGCCTGCCTATGTGTGTTCTCAATGTCTGCCCCATGATCGACTTAGTTGCTGGGTCAAGCCGGCTCTATTTCTTAAACTAAGAACACTCCTCTCCAGCACTATTCTTCGACTGTCCCGTCTTCCCACGCTCATCCCATTTGGGTTCTTACCTGAACTTTCGTTCGATCGTTCCTCTGTATGTTAGAAGTGATCTAGGCCCCGGATCGAAACGTTTTTTAAAAAATATGTCTTGTGTTTCCTTACGGGGGGTCTTTCTAAACCAATTTGTCGGTTTTATTCCCAAGGTATTTTTTACCCCCGATAAGCCTTCCCTCCATAGGGGAAAAAATTTAGGGAAAATATTAATTGGAGGAAAATTCGTACCCTTTTATGGCTAAACTGAAAAAAATTAAACCCGGTTTTATAAGGGGCGTTCCTGTTCGAATTTACTAACTTTTTTCACTAAGTGTTTCAAAAGGTTTGATCTGGTAATGAATATGATATTGTGTATATGGATTTTCAGTAAGGTTTCGATAGGTTCCACATCAGAGATTTTTGGGGAAACTTTAAGGCACAGGGAATGGGGAAAAAATTTTTCGGGGCAAGGGCGGGGTTTGCAAATAGGCAGGGGAAAGTTTGCAAAAAGGGGGGGAGAAATCAGAATAGGGGACGTCATGAGTGGTTTCCCAGAGGGGTCAGTGCTGGGCCCCTTTTTTGTTCGAAATAAGCAAATTTGCGATGCCCCAAAAATGGGCCCGCCAATTCTTCTTTGAAAACATTAGTGCTTTCCGGATTTTTTTTAAATTAGATGGGAAAAATGGTCGGAGAAGTAGCAGATGCAGTTTAGCATAGAAAAAATGCAAAGTTCAAAAACTTTGGAAAGGAAAAAAACATGCCACATAAAATAAATAATGTAGTCTTAAATTTTTGGATTGCGAAAAGGATTTGGTTTTGGTTAGCAGTCCCCAAAACCAAGACAAATGCTTTAGTGTTCGCAATAAAGCAAACAGAATTTTGGGCCTCATATAAAAGAAGTTAAAAAATAGAAGTCCTAGGTTGTTCTTCAACTTATATATATTTGTTGGCCTCATTTAAAGTATGGCACGTTCTGGTCCGGGAAAAAAACAGAGGGGGAGACAAAGTGATCCATGTATCAGAAATTTCCCTATGAGGTAGACTGAGGTACTGAACTGCCTCTCTAGAAGGCTAGTTATGGGCGTTTGACTGGGGGTTATAAAAAAAAACAGGAATAAATAAAGGTGATATAAATGCGTGCGCAAATACCCAGCCGAGACGGATCGTGCAATGGTTTAAAGTTTTGAATGTTAGTTCGGGAAGGACATGGGAAAAGATGGTTTGGTGGATGGGGGAAACAAAACCATGAGTCCATCATAGAAGCTAAACCTTGTGTAGTTTTAAAAAAAATGGGTTTGGATAAATACATGAATGGTGTGGGGGGTAGGGTGAGTTGGGGGGACCTGACTAGCTTGTGCCAGGTTGGTCCGTGCCCCTTCCCTTAAAGGGGAATGCCCGACTGGTGGTCATTGTTCTAAGCCAGGGGTTTGGCTTGGACCTGCTTCGCATGGGTAGTAGGTCTGTTGTGTGTTCTTCTTTTTATTTCTTTGTTCTTTTTTATCTCTCAGAGAAATTAAGTTTTCAGTACACAAAACTTTCTCAGACCCCAAAATTTCTCTCTCAATACCTCGCACTCTATACTAACACTTTCTAAAACTAACAACACTCGTAAATTTTTTACTTCACTCTCATACACACACTACATCACAAGGGGAGGTGAGAACAAAAATTTTATAAGAAAAACTTGAAATCTATTACTAAAAAAAGATGGAGGAAAGGGTAGTGTGTTGTCCCCCTTGTGTTCCCACATGTAAACATAAGAGGGGGGCGGGCCTTGTGTGTTGTAGGTAGTGGTTGCCACATGTCATATGGGGAGGCAGGGGCCCTAGTTTTTTTGTAGTGTGTTGCCACATGTATCATAAGAAAGAGGCAGGGCCCCTGGGTGTGTTAACGGGTTGTTTCCACATGTCATCATAAGAGGGAGGCAGGGCCTAGTGTGTTGTAGGTGGTGTTGCCACTGTCAGGGTGATGTACTTAGCTCAGAGGTGCCTGTACTTAGCAGAGGGACCTGTATTAGTAGAGGTGACTGTATTAGTCGTGAGGACGTGTTGAGCGTGTCCCCACGGACTGAACCAAAAGGATGCCCCCCACGAGCAATTTCCCAACGCTTAAGGAAGAATTGGGTGGCAAAGATAGGATTCGGCGACTGCCCGGGAAAAAAGAAGTTGCAGTAGTCTCCTTTTTGGTTTAGGCCAAAAAAGGGAAAAATGGTCAGGGCTGGCAGCGGGAACAAAGTTGACGATCAAAAAGACGAATGGAAAAAGGGAGGAAAAGTTGAAAAAGAAAGAGACTGCTTGGAAACGTTTTGGAAACATTAATACATTTTCAGTGTACCCCACAAATGGATCGACTATGGGAACGTCACGACGAAAGACACCCAAAGGAGGTAAGAATTTGTTTTTGAGGGGATAAACAAGTAGGTATATGGATGGGGGTTCTGCTTGAAGGACAGGAGTAGGAGCAGAGGGTTTGCTTTCCGGAGCTGGAATGGAGGATATTTTTAGCCTTGGATGAATAGGAGAGGGGAAAGGGAGCAATCCTATTTCTGTCTCAGTGTGGAGGAACGTGTTGGCAACGTAGGGTGAAGACCGATTAGCAGGTATAGGTCAGCAAAGAATTTTAATGGGGGAAGGGTGGGAACCCTGTATTGTGGATTTTGCCTGGAGGGAGTTGGAAATGAATGGTTGCCAGGGAATTTGGGGTCAATTGCGGCGGACAAATACTGTAAGGAAAATTTTGGTTACATTTATTGACAACTGGGACTTCTATGGAGAAATGAAGTATGCAGGGATGGGGTTCCTTTCTAGGTCTGGGGTGGGAGTACTGACAAATGCGTGGAGAGAGTTTAGGTCTTTTAAACTAGGAATATTAGGGTTGGGTTTTGGCCCAAAAAAAACAGTGAAATCCAGTGTGTAATATTATTTTTAGTTCTTGGGGGGCTAGTAATAATCGAACGAGGTAGTTTGAAAAGCCGTGCATAGGTGATAAGGACAGTAATAGGTTAAAATAAAAAAGAAATGAGCAGGAAGGGTAAAGAGAAAGGAGAGTCTTTAACGTTTATTATTCTAAATTTCCTAGTCTAGGAAAAAGATGGACGAGTTGGCTAGTTGAGTGAGGTAATTATGTATTTGCCTTAACTGAGACGTGGTTTAATTCAAAAAACGGGGGCATGCTGCGAAGACACATTCAGGGTTTTAAAATTTTTCCAAGTAGATAGAAGTGTCGGGAAGGGGGGGGTGGGTGGCATTGTATGTCCGAATTGCTTGAAAATGTTGAAAAAAGGGTATTAATTTGAAGTAAAACATAAGGTCTGTTTGGGTAGAATTTTCAGAGGGGTGAAAAATTAATTTTAGGTGTGTTTACGTCCCCAAACTTAGATGGGACACGGGAGAAATACTTGGGAGGAAATTGTTAGGGCACAAGGCACGATAATGTAGTAATTCTAGGAGACTTTACTTTAGTATATTGATTTGGAAAATTTTTTGTGGGAATTTAGTTTCCCCGACTTCTTAGGTAGTTCAGGATTGTTTTTTTAAGCAGTTTGTGAAGAAACCTACAAGGGGGAATAAAAATGCTTGACTTAGTTCTGGCAACCAATGAATTTTTTAATAAAATTTTGAAGTTTAGAGGAATGGGTGCTAGCGACCACAAAACAATTACATTTACATTGAAGGAAATATGAAGTGGGAAAAATCGTAACGTCCCCGATTTCGTTAGCAGATTCGATGGGCTTGAGAAAACTTTCATCTGTTGACTGGGGGAACGAAGAGAGTATCAATAGACAGTTTTCTGAACACAAACATGCTGCTTTAAAGAACGTTTTTGTTTAAAGAAATTGATCAAATAGAAATGACCCCAAAAAGGGAAAAATAGGCTGAAATATCTACTTGGGGTAAAAAGGGAATTTATAGGGGTATCAAAAAAGGGGGAGGGTCATCTTTGAATCAGTATTTGACATTAAGAGGGGTGTTAAAAAAGGGGTAGAAAAACTAAAAGGGGCTATGAAATTAAGTTGCTAAGGGGTTAAAAAAAGACCGAAAAAATTTTTTCCAGGTCTTGAACAAAAGGGTTGAGAAAAGATAGGTCCCTTAAAAAAAGTAGGGCTCTTACTGAAAAGGAAAATGAAATGTGCCGATTTTAAATAATTATTTTCTCTGGGTTTTAACGGAAAAGACATTCAGTATCCCAGTAATTAATTTTTTTAAGGGGGCCCTGAAAAAGAAAAATTATGTAACTCACAGTCACTAGTGAAAGATTATAAAAACATTAGACCGACTGAAGCAAAATAAGTCCCCGGGTTCTTGATGGGTTTTTAAAGGGTTTCTTAAGGAATGCAAAATGGAACTCGGGAAAACCTTTTAATACTTTTTAATTTATCTCTTAAAAAGGGTTTTTTGTGTTGTTGGGGAAGATGGTTAATGTAATTTATATTTTAAAGCGGGGACAAGTCGTTACTGTCAAATTCCGCCCAAAAGCCTGCCCTCAATTGTAGGCAATTACTAGACCCAAATTTAGTCAAATTATAAAAACCCTTTCGATACACATGCTTGATTAATGATACTCGCTGGTTTAAACGAAAGGGCGTTTTGTTTACTAATTTTTTAAAATTTTCTTCATTTAAAGCTTTGAGGCTGTTGATTACGTAAAAAATTTTATTATTTACTTAGATTTTAGTGGGCTTTTGATAATTTTCTGCACCAATGACTGTTAAAGAAAGTTTGCGCCCCTGGCTGCAAAAAGTGCTCTCTGGATCGAGTCATGGCTAAAGACAGGAAGAGAGGGCCCATAAAGGGATTTAAAAATCCGAATGGGAGATCTGTAACAAGTGGCGTCCCAAGGGTAGTTTTTTGGCCCGTTGTTGTTTATAATTTTAATCAATGACCTTGATGAGGGTTTTTATAGTAAAATGAGCAAATTCGCCGATGACCAAAGATAGGTGGGAAAATTGTTAAAATGAGATGTTAGGGAACTTTTCCGGAGGATTTTTGCAAATCATTTTTGGTCAGAAAAAAATGGAGATGCAGTTCAATGTAGTAAATGCAAGGTTCTGAAGTCGGGGAGGGGTATTTTTCCCCAGCACTTATAAAATTAATAATTAAGAAAGGCCAAGTGCAAAATAAAGTGACATTTTATTTGGAATGTACGTTTCGCTCCCAGGGGGCTTTATCAAACCATTAAAACAATAATGAAAAACAGGGGGTTATAAGGCTCAAAAATGAGGGCCCCAAAATTGCGAGGTCCATTTCGATGTTCAGTGTGGTAGTAGTAGTAGTAGTGTGTGTAGTAGTGACAAAAGTTTTTAGTTTACAATATGGTTAAAAGCAAATTTTTCGTACATGGTAAAAGGATATAAAAGCTATTTTTGGGAAAATAAAAAAAGGTTGGGCAAATATGACTGTAATTGCTTGTTGTATAACTTTCCCTTCTGTCTCTTTCCCCTCTCTCTCTCTCTCTCTCTCTCTCTCTCTCTCTCTCTCTCTCTCTCTCTTTCTCTCTTCTCTCTCTCTCTCTCTTTCTCTCTCTCTCTTCTCCTTCTCTCTCTCTCTCTTCTCTCTCTCTCTCCTCCTTTCTCTCTCTCTCTCTCTCTTCTTTTCTTCTTCTTCTCTCTCTCTCTCTTCTCCCCTCTCTTTCTCTTTCCCCCTCTCTCTCTCTTCTCTCTCTTCCCCTTTTTCCCCTTTTCACTCTCCGCCTCTATCTCTCCTTTTACCTTTCCCTTCTCTCCTTTCTTTTCTCTTTTACACCTTTTTTTTTCTAAAAAAAAAGGGGGGGAGTGGGGGAAACAGGGGTCAGTGAGAAAGGGTTTTGGTGGGAGGGTGGATGGAGGGCATGGAAATGGATGGAACAAGAGTGGGGGGAAAAAAATTAAAGAAGTCTTTCTGAAAACAGGGGGAAGGCTTTTTTTGAAATTGGAAAGAGGTTGGGAGAAGGAGAAGAATAATTTGGAGGACAAGTCAAAACTGGGAGTAGCCAAGATAAGGGTCCTAGAAGATGAGTAAAAAGGTGAAGGATTAAGGGGATTGCTGAGAAGCACAGCTATTAAGCTGAGAGGCCAAAAGGAAAAGGAAAGGGGTTTGAATTATGTTAAGGTCATTAGCCTCCCAAAAAGGCCAAGGAGTAAAGGGGAAGCAGCGGGGGCAGATGGGAGGGGATAGGTCAAATGCAGAGGCCAACCATGCTAAAGGGCTACTGGAAAAAGAAATGGAGAAATGACTGTACAGCAGACACGGTCACAGAGGGAAAGGAAATGGGAGGGGAAAGGGCAGAGTCAGTGTTTATCCCTGGGCTTAGGGGGGAGAGAGAGGAAAAGAACACACTGAAAGACGGCGGCAGAAAGAAAAGGGACTTGGAAACTTTACAAAATAGGTGAAGGAAATGAGAGTTTTTAAATTTTTTAGAGATAGGGGGACTTGAAGGGGAGGGGAAAAAAACCAATCAGTGTTTTCAGGTAGAAAAAGTGCGAACGGATCCCCCAAGAGAAACCACAGTGAAGTACTCGGCAGAGTACAAAAAAGGGTTCCCAGCAGAGACAGAACACAAACAGAATACAGCGTGAGAGGACAAAAAAGCGAAAGGAGCTATGAAGGGGGGAAAGGATGGAATCAGCAAAGGTCAATCAGAGCGGAAGAGTAGCAAAGGGGAAGACACACAGAACCATCCCAACAACCCAACAAACCCATCACACCATCCCAGCACAAATACAATCAATACTCCACTTTCACCCCAAAGCCCCCGCAATAGGGAAACCCCCAAATATGCTACCAGGTTCCCCCCAACAGGGGCCCCAAACACAGGTTTGGGGAGGAAAATGAAGGTATGGTACACAAACGTGATGGAATAAAATTAAGTGGGAGGAGTGGCACGAAAGAGTCAAAGGACTCACAGGAATCATAGCTTCACAGAAACCAAGGGGTTAAGGTATGATAACAAATGCCAACTTTCCAATGGGATACCCGCCCGAGGGCAGACGAGGGGAACAGAGGGGGGGTGGAGGAGTGGGACTGCTGATCAAAAGCCAATGGGGTTTTGATGGTGGGAGGGAGAAACAGAGAAAAGCGATTACATAGCGGAAGCTTCACCCTGGAGGGGCCCAAAGGGTAAATTTCAGGTGTATAAAACCCCACAGAAGCGGAGGCCAAGGGAAGTGATTGAGAGCGTAGAGCGTGTTTGACACACTGGCTGCAGGGCC
>NC_069429.1:36093848-36127803 GCF_026875155.1 Cherax quadricarinatus | reverse complement strand
TTTATAGAATAATAAGAAAATATATAACCTTTATATTAAATAATAAGGTAAAAGGACCCTAATGGAAATAAGTCACTCTGTCTGACTTTTTTGGGTTATCCTAGGTTCTCTACACATATGCTGCTATGTATGATAATTCTATGTAACTGTATTGTGTATACCTGAATAAATTTACTTACTTACTTACTTACTTACTTATTCTCAGAGCGTTGCCTCGGGAATAAAAGATTCCCATCGTCAGGGACGGGCTTCCATTCTCCTTCTTTCACCGCCAGGGTCCTTATATTAAAGAAAACGAACATGGGGTAACTATGATATACACTCGTAATGCTGAGAAAAATGTTATTTTCTCGAAAAAAAAAAAAATTGGTCGTCCGGCTGTTTCGCGGATTATCTCGGAAGTAAGTTATTCACATATATGAGCCATTATATTCGTTAATAATAGCAGGAATGTAATGAAATTCACAGAGAACATAAAGGAAATATTGTTTTACAAGCAAATGGACAGTTTTTGAGATACCATAATTTGTTTTTTATTTTTTGTGAGGGCAGAAGTCAGATATTTGGCTGAATGTCAAAACCATACAAACTTTATTTTTTTAAGAATGAAGAAAGGATAGATTACAGTTTTGGAAATTGTTATAAATATAGTTTAGCATTGTTTTATGCGTAGATAATGCCAAAACAGCTTCTCCAAGTCCCATTACGAAAATACTGTTCAATATGTATGATTATTAGTAAATAATTTTTTTCTCAGTTGTTTTTTGAGCTATCTTATTGAAACTTGGTCACATTACTATTGAAAGGTGCTTCTTTACGTACAAAAAAAAAATGAAAGAAATCGAACGATAAATAAAAAAGTTCAGTTGCGAACGTTACATTATCCCTAAAGGACCTTGATACCGTAAAGACAATGGGACCAGACAACATCTCTTCGTGGGTCCTTAGAGAAGGAGCAGAAATTCTGTGTGTGCCACTAACCACAATCTTCAATACGTCCCTTGAAACTGGGCAACTACCTGAGGTATGGAAGACAGCAAATGTAGTACCCATATTTAAAAAAAGAGACAGAAAAGAGGCACAAAACTATAGCCCAGTGTCACTGACTTGCATAGTATGCAAAGTAATGGAGAAGCTTATCAGGAAGGAGGAGAGTAGTGGAGCACATGGAACAGAACAAGAGTATGAATGCCAACCAGCACAGATTTATGGAAGGCAAATCCTGTGTCATAAAACTACAGGAGTTTTATGATAAAGTGACAGAAGACATGAGAGAGAGGGGTGGTTTGATTGCATCTTCTTGTGGACTGCAAGAAGGCCTTCGACACAGTTCTCACAGGAGATTAGTGCAGAAGCCAGAGGATCAGGCATGCATAACAGGAAGAGCACTGCAATGGATCCAGAGAAAGATCTTGGGGTGCGTTAACACCGAGTCACGTCTCCGGAAACGTACATCAACAGATAACTGTTGCAGCATATGGGCGCCTGGCAAACCTGAGAAAAGCATTCCGATGCCCTTAGTAAAGAATCGTTTCAAGACACAGTACACCGAGTACGCAGCTGAGCCCATGTTTGAGTATGCAGCTCCTGTTTGGAACCCACACTTGATCAAACACGTCCAAGAAATTAGAGAAAGTGCTAAGGTTTGCAACAAGGATGTTTCCTACTAAAAGTTAAGGGACATTGCCTGATTGACACTGGGGACAAGGAAGGTTAGGGGAGACATGATAACAACATACAAAATACTGCATGGAATAGACAGGTACAGAGACGGAATGTGTTCCAGAGAGGAACACAGAAACAATGGTCACAATTGGAAGTTGAAGACCCAGATGAGTCAAAGGGATGTTAGGAAGTATTTCTTCAGTCATAGAGTAATCAGGAAGCAGAAAGCCTAGACAAGTGAGGAGTGGAAGCAGGAACCATACATAGCCTTTTAAAGATTGAGGTATGATAAAGCTCATGGAGCAGGGAGAGAGAGGACCTAGTAGGCACTTAGTGAAGAGGTGGGCCAGGAGCTGAGTATCACCCCTGCGGCCACGACTGGAGAGTACAATTAGGTGAGAACACACACGTACACACACACAGGCGACAAGTCTAGGGGGCAGAGACATACAAACCTCACCAAAAGAAAAAGGATCATGGCTGAGTAACACCAGAACATCTCCTGAGGCGCAACATCAAAGAAATAACTGGAGCAGCATATGGGTGCCTAGCAAAACCTAAGAACAGCATTCCACCATATTTAATAGGAATCGTTCAGGACCCTGTACACTGTGTAAACATAAAGGCCCATATTGGATATGCGGCACCAGTTTGGAACCCACATCCAGCGAAGCACGTAAAGAAACTAGAAAAGTACAAAGGTTTGCACAATAGCAAGTCCCAGATCTGTGAGTTAATAATATCCTACGAGGATTGCTTGAAGAAATCGATCTGACGACACAGAAAGACAAGAGATAGGGGGGGACATATTACCGACATATATTATACTGAAGAGGAATTACAAGGGTAGACAGAGACAGAAGTTCCTGAGATGAGACACCAGCAACTAGAGGACAGAGTGGGAAGTTGAAGACACAGATGAATCTCAAAGATTTAGGAAGTATTCTTCAGTCACAAGTAGTGAGGAAGTGGAATATTTGGGAAGTGATGTAGTGGAGCCAGGATCCATTCATAGGTTTAAAAGAGGTAGGATAAAGCTCATGGTGCAGGGAGAGCCCCTGTAGCTGCCAGTGAAGAGGTGGGGCAAGGAGCTATGAATCGACCCCTGCAACCACAACTAGGTGAGTACACTAATTAGTATACACACAGCACCGGGACCAGAACTTTGGAATCGACTCCTTCAAATTTCAGCTAGGTGAGTACACAGCAATAATCAGTGGTAGTGACAACGTCAGTGAATACAATCCTACGAGTGATAACCAGATTATTAGTTAAAACAAGTCGAGAGGTAGCCTGGAATCAGTAATATCTCAAAATGACAAACCGTTGTGGTCTACTAGGCACTGTTACCACCTCAGATTCAATATACAAAGGTCAAAGCGAGTGTGGAAGCGGAGTCAAGATTACCAGCGTTTGGTTAACAAGTGTAGATGTGGGGCACCAACAGTGAAGGTAAAAGGTAAAAAAAAAAAAAGAGAAAGGAAAAATAAAATATACACGGAAGGTGGAGTCGTAGTCCTGCTGAGCAGTGACGTACAACAAGTTTGTGTGCCATTATACATATAAAGGAAGCATATAAAGTGTTATACTATCATAAGTGAAAAGTGATATCGTGTGATGAACGGGGGATGTATGAGCATATATGGTTAAAAACATAGTGAAAGAAGGCCTAAGTACGACGAACTACGTCATCATGCATCGTGGCAACTTGTCAACCACATCCGCAACACCGTGCAATCAAGTACTTCATCACCTATTGTGGGTTTGCATGTTGCCATCCTGGCGTCTGGCCTGCATCCACGTAGATACTGGTCACTCACTCCTGCAAGCTATTACCAGATTTAAGTAGAAATAGCATATTTAAAGTGACGACAGAGATGAGGGCGAGGGTGAGGTGTAGAGCAGACTACGAGGGGTAACGTAGGGTAAGGCCAGTGTATCTACCGGATAGTTATTAGCATTTAAGAAATACTTAGGAGCTAGGAAGTCCTCTAACAATTTAACAAGGAATGATAATAACAGCAATAATTGATACCTTAAATCCAGAAGGCAATAAGTGGAGAAGTAGCATTACTTGGAAAGATCGCCGAGTTAAATTTGAGGCGCTGACACGACAGAGAGGTATAACGGATCTTTCACCACACCACCTAACCCCCCTTCCTAACCCATCCCTCCCCTCACACATACGACACACACACACAAGGGCAGACACGTCATAGAAGCTTTTAGACCCTAGTAGAAAAGCTCCACTTTTTATAACCCCGAATTACTGGTATATCTTAGCATATCTCCCCCTCACACCTCCCCCCACACACACAACACACACATATAAACGCATACACACACATACACCACACTCTGCACTAGGAACAATATGGTACTAACTAGGCGAATACACACACACACACACACACACATGCGCACACACACACAGACACAACACCACACACACAACACACACACACATGCACACACATGCCACACAACACATACACAAGCACAAATACACTTGACACAAACACATACCCCTCCCTCCCATAACCACCCTATCCCCTCCTTCCCTAACCACCTCACTTAGCCACCTGCCCTCCCCAAACCATTAACCCCTCCCCCATACCATCTAACCCATCCCCCAAATACCTCCCCCTCCAATAACCACCGTCCCCCTCTCTATAACCATCCTCCCTCTCTCACTCCAGCACGTACTCCCCACCTCCCCCTAACCACCCTCTCCCCCCTTCCCTAACCACCTCACCCTAGCCACCTACTACCCCTCCCCCACACCATCTAACCCCTCCCCCAAACCACTTAACCCCCTCATCAACTACCTTACCCCCTCCAATAACCATCCTCCGCCCCTCCCCATAACCATCTATCCCTCTCCCCAACCATCTATTTCCCCTCCCCTAACCATCCCCTCCCCCTTCCATCTGTGAGCAACGGGGAACCTAGCAACTAGAGAACAAGGGGCTTGAAGGACGAATCTGGGGGGAGACTGGGAAGCAGAGCTCAAAAAAAAGGAGGAAGACTGGGGAAGAGACTAGAGGAGCTGCAAGGAAGATGGAAAGAGAGTTAAAGCAGAAAATGCAGAAGGTGGAAAGCAACAAGCCCACAACAGCAGAAAAACAAATAGAGATTAGAAGAGGAGCTGACACATCTGAAAACAGCATAAGAGCAATGATATTACAGAATAGCATCGGCAGATGGCTACATCAGACACCAGACAACGGGTCAGAAGGAGCATGAAACTAAAAACTGCATGCAGAGGGTCCTGTCAAACCCACATGGTGCTAAAACAAAACAGGGAAGCACACTAGGACAAAAATGTGAGATTGATAAGACATTGAAGGACTAGGACATGTGCAAGCAGGGAACCTTACCAGACACCTGTTGGGGCCAGGAACAGGTGAGCAGGAAGGAGAAACCAAGGAGGATAGGGGCCATATCTAGGGAAGGGACTGAGAAGGAACACGTTCCATGGGAAGGAACTAAAACACATCAGAGGATGCAATGGAATCACAGTGGAGGTGGAAAGGGAGAGATCAGTGTTTGTCTATGGGCTATACAAGCTAAAGGGGAAACTTATTGAGGAAAGAAAACAGGAGGAAGAAAAAAGGATTGAAGATCAAGAAGGTGATAGGCGAGGGGGAAATGACCGCCCAGGTGGCAAATTTTCGGAGAATCGGGTGGTTCACACAAGAGAAAAGAATCGGCCTTCATCAAAGTAATTTCAAGGCAGAATCAACCCGAACCATGATCCTGCAGGAGAAAGCCACGGCTGAGAGGCAGGCAGAAGTTCATGAGTGGTACCCCTCGATCGAGACAAACATAGGAAGGAAAGGAGGACGATGAAAGAGAGAGTTCAGAAAACGAAAGGAAATGGGAGGAAATGAAAAAGGAGAGCAGAATAAAACCGAACAATGAAAGGACAAGCACACTCCCCCAGAAACACCTGCAGAAGGACACCCAGGCCACGACACTCCCAAGGCAACTGAACAATCCAAACCATCCATCACACATCCCGATCACCTCTGTTCCCACCCTCCGCCCCCCCCGCACCCACAGTTACAGTATTAGAACGAGAAGTTGGAGGTTTGGTACACAAATGCAGATGGATAGCGAAATAAACATAGGAATGGCAAGAAAGAATCAATAAAAAGTCCCCCCAGACATCATAGCATACAGAGACATCAACTCATGGGGCAATAACAGATGCAATCCTTCCCACCAGGATACCAATCTGAGGACAGATAGAATGGCAGAGGGGGAGGTGGGGTTGCTCTCTATTAAAAACAGATGGAAAATCGAGAAAATGGAAGCTAAGCATAGGAGAGGAGGTAGGAGAGAGAAGGAGGTTAAGAGAAGTAGAGATAGAGAGGGAGAGAGGAGAAAAGAAGAAGAGAGAAGAGAAGAGAGGAAGAGAGGAAGGGAGAGAGAGAGAAGAGTAGTAAAGGAAGATAAGAAAAGGAGAAGGAGAGGAGAGAAAAGTAAGAAGTAAGTAGAGAGGAGGAGAAGATAGAGAGAAGGAAGTGGGAGAGTAGTAGGAGGAGTAGATTAAGAAGAGATAGGGAGAAGAGAGGAGAAAGAGGAGAGGAGTAGAGAGGAGAGAGAGGAGAGAGAGAGGGTTGAAGAGGAGAAAGAATAGAAGGAGAGAAAGTAGAGAGAGAGTGAGAAAGAGAAGAAGGAGTAAGAGATAAAGAAGAAGAGTAAAGAGGAGAGAGAAGAGATAAGATAGAGAGGTAGAGAGAGGAGAGAAGAGAAGAGTTGAGGAAAAACCAGAAAAAAAGGGGGATGGGGGGGGGGAAAAACCCCGGGGAGGGGGGAAAGGAGGAGGAAAAAGAAGGGAAAAAATAGGGAAAAAAAAGAGGGGGGGGAAAAAGGGTTTTAAAAGGGAAAGAAAAAAGGGAAGAAGAAAAGTGGAAAAGAGGGGGGGGAAAAAAAAGTAAAAAGGGAAAAAAAAAAGAAAAAAAAAAGGAGAGGAAGAGGAAATAAAGGAAAGGGAAGGGGGAAGTGGGAAAATGAATGATCTCGCCCCGAAACTTTTTTACCTGGGGGCCATCCCATTGGGGGCGGGGGAAAATCCTTCCAATTTAATCGGGTTTTTAAAATTTTTTTCTTAAAGGGGGGGTTTGGGTCTCAAAACTCGTAAATTCCTCATTTTTCTCCCCCAAAACCCCCCCCCCCTCTTTCCCTTTCCCTAAAAGCTTCAAACCTCTCCCCTTCTTGGGGCCCCCCTTTTTGCCCCCTTTCCACTTTTCCCTTTCCTTTTCCTACTAAAGGGGCCTTTCCCATTTTAAAAAACAAAGGGGCCCTCTTCCCCCGGGGTATTTAAATTGCTTCTTTTCCTCCCCCTTTGTATCCCTTTTCCCCAAAACTTCAAAACGTTTTTTTCAAAAAACTCACTTTGGGGGAAATTTTTGGGGGGCTAACTTTAAATTTTTCCCTAAACCTTTTTTAATCGTTTTAAAAAATCTTTTTTCCCCCCCTTTTTTTTCCCCCCCCCCCCAAAAAAAATTTTGTGCCTTTACTCCCCAACCTTCCCCATTTTAAAGGGGCCTTTTCCCCCTCCCCCCCTTTTTCCCCTTTTTTCCTCCTTTCAGCAAATTACCCCTTATTTGGGGGGCCCAAAAAACTCCCCCTTTTTCCCCCTTTTTACTACCCAAATCTAAAATTTTACCCCAAAAAGGGGGAAAAATTCCAAGAAATGACCAGGAGGTATGTGAGGAGCTAAACAGGAGATTTAAGGAAGTTTTTACAGTAGAGACAGGAAGGGCTTTGGGAAGTCAGTACAGAAGGGAACATCAAGTGGGAATATACCATCAAGTGTTGGATGACATACGAACAACCGAGGAGGAGGTGTGAAGAAGCTGCTGACCTTGATACCTCAAAGACGATTGGGCCGAACAACATCTCCCCATGGGTCCTTAGAGAAGGAGCAGAGATGCTGTGTGTGTCCCCTAACCACAATCTTCAACACATCCCTTGAACTGGGCAACTACCTGAGAAATGGAAGACAGCAAATGTAGTCCCCATTTTAAGAAAGGAAACAGAAACGAGGCACTAAACTTGGAGGCCCAGCGACAGTATGAAAATGACATAGCTTCAAAAATCAAGACTGACCCGAAACTGTTGTATAGCCACATCAGGAGGAAGACAACTGTCAAAGACCAGGTGATCAGATTAAGGACAGAAGGGGGAGAACTCACAAGAAATGACGAGGAGGTATGTGAGGAGCTAAACAGGAGATTTAAGGAAGTTTTTACAGTAGAGACAGGAAGGGCTGTGGGAAGTCAGTACAGAAGGGAACATCAAGAGGGAATATACCACCAAGTGTTGGATGACATACGAACAACCGAGGAGGAGGTGAAGAAGCTGCTAAGTGACCTTGATACCTCAAAGGCGATGGGGCCGAACAACATCTCCCCATGGGTCCTTAGAGAAGGAGCAGAGATGCTGTGTGTGCCCCTAACCACAATCTTCAACACATCCCTTGAAACTGGGCAACTACCTGAGAAATGGAAGACAGCAAATGTAGTCCCCATATTTAAGAAAGGAAACAGAAACGAGGCACTAAACTGCAGACCTGTGTCTCTGACATGTATACTATGCAAAGTCATGGAGAAGATTATCAGGAGGAGAGTGGTGGAACACCTGGAAAGGAACAAGATTATAAATGAAAACCAGCAAGGGTTCATGGAAGGCAAATCCTGTGTCACAAACCTTCTCGAGTTTTATGACAAGGTAATAGAAGTAAGACGCGAGAGAGAGGGGTGGGTTGATTGCATTTTCCTGGACTGCAGGAAGGCCTTTGACACAGTTCTTCACAAGAGATTAGTGCAGAAGCTGGAGGATCAGGTGCATATAACAGGGAGAGCATTGCAATGGATTAGGGAATACCTGACAGGGAGGCAACAACGAGTCATGGTACGTAGAGAGGTATCACAGTGGACGCCTGTGATGAGTGGGGTCCCACAGGGGTCAGTTCTAGGACCAGTGTATTTTTGATATACGCGAACGACATGATAGAAGGAATAGACTCTGAAGTGTCCCTATTTGCAGTGATGTGAAGCTGATGAGAAGAATTAAATTGGATGAGGATGAGGCAGGGATGCAAAGAGACCTGGACAGGTGGACAGTGGTCAGAACGGGGTTCTCAAATTAAACCCCTCCCAAAATGCAAAGTATTAAATTGGGGAGGTTCAAAGAAGACCGCAGATAGAGTATGGTAGGTGGACAAAGACTCAGCCCTCAATTAGGGAAAGATCTTGGGGGGCCCATAACACCGGATATCACCGGAGGCACACATCAACCAAATAATGCTGCGCATACGGGCACCTGGAAACTGAGAATAGCATCCATCCTTAATGGGATCGTTCGGGACACTGTACACTGTGTATTTGGCCCATACTTGAGTATGTAGATAAATTGGAATCCACACCTGGTCGCAGTCAAAAAGCTAGAGAAAGTCAAGGTTTGCAAAAAGACTAGTTCAAGCTCAGGGAAATGTGTACGGGGAAAAGGTTGGGGGAAATCGGACTGACGCCCTGGAGGCAGAAGGGTCAGGGGAGTGATAACGAATTCAAGATACTGGGGGAATAAAAAAGGGTTGAACGGGAAAAGGGGCTATTCCAGAAAGGGACACAGAAAAAAGGGGGTACAATTGGAAGCTGAAGATATTCGAGCCCAAGGGACGTTAGGAATATTTTTTTCAGTCATGAGTTGTCGGAAGGGGAATAGCCTGCAAGTGAAGTAGTGGGGGAGGAACCATACAAATTTTAAGAAGGGATGACAAAGTCGGGAAGCAGAGGGGGAGGACCTGTAGCGATCAGTAAAGAGGCAGAGCCAGGAGCTGAGTCCGCCCCCTGAAACCCACAATTTAGGTGGTAAAATTAGGTGAGTACACCCAAACGCACACACCACACACACATAAACGGGCCCTTTTTTAAAAGGGTAACAAACACACACTACACACATACAAAGACAGTACAATTGAGAAGAAGATTGGGTCACATGTAGTAAAAGGGTAGTAAAAAACTGGGTGAAAAAAAAGATTGTTAAAAACGCTAGTATTATAATTTATTAGAATTACTCTCAGTTTTAAGGGTTTTTCTTATTAGTAAGGATGCACAGAGGTGAATGTATTTCTGGGGGCAATAAAAACTGACGTGCTCACACATCACGCGTACACACATACCCACCGGGGCCAGGAGCGATCTCGACCCCGAAACAAAAAAACTAGTGAGTAACATACCCACTCATTACAAGTGATCCTTTGGAATTCGACCGGTCCCCTCCCCACCCCAACCTTCCCCCCCCCATGACCTTTCCCCTCCCCGCTCTTGCCCTTTCCTCCCTCCTCACTCTATCTTTTCTCTCCCCCCCCCTCGCATTTCTCTCTCCATAGCCCTTTTTCCCCACCCTTCCCCCTCTCTCTCTTTCTTTCCTCTCTCTCTCTCTCTCTCTTTTCTCTCTCTCTCTCTCTTCTCTCTCTCTCTCCTCTCTCTCCCTCACTCCAAACCCCATCCCCCACCCTCCCCTCTCTTTGGGTTCTTCTCCTCCCTTTTTCTAATTTTTTACCCCTCCTCGCATTTCCTCTTTTAAACCTTTTCCCTCACCCCCCTTTCTCTCTCTCCTTCTCTCTCTCTCTCCTCTCTCTCTCTCTCTCTCTCTTCTCTTCTCTCTCTCTCTCTCTCTCTCTCTTCCCTCTCTTTCTCCCCTTTTTTACCCTTTTTCTCCCCCCCACATTTTTCTTCCCCCTTGGTTTATCCCCCACCCATACTCTCTCCTCTCTCTCCCTTTTCTCCCTTTCTCTTCCTCTTCTCCCTCTTTTTACCTTTTTTCCCCCCCCTTCACCCTCTCTCTCTCTGCTTCTGTCTGTGGGAAAAAAAAAAAAAAAAAAAAAAAAAAAAAAAAAAAAAAAAAAAAAAAAAAAAAAAAATGGGTGGCCCTAGAGGGCGGAAAACCCGAGATTGGTAGCGAACCAGGGAGGAAAAACTGGGAGTTAGAGCTTCAAAAAAGGGAGGAAGAGTGGGGAAGGAAGATAGTAGAGCTTGGGAAGAAAAGGAGGAGCGGATAGCTGAGGTCAGGAAGGGAAGTACAGGGGCTTAGCAGCAGAGCTAGGATACGTGTTAAAGAGAAACTGCAAAGCCTGAAACAGATTAGAGAGGAAAAATACAATTCAGATGTGACATCGGGAAAATTCAATGCCAGGCCAGACAAGGGGACGTAAGCAACAACGGAGAATCCCGTAGGAAGGCCCTATCGCCCCCACGTGGGGCAAGGGAAAAGGGACGAGGGACACTAAAATAAATGAAGGTAAAAAGAAAAGAAGTATGCTATACGCAGAGATTCAAACACCCAAAACTGCAGTAGCAAGGGACAGGGTATAAAAGCGTTCACTGAGAATAGAAGTTTCAGATATGACGGGGATGAAGGCAAGAACATGTCAATGGAAGGAATAAAAGCCCAGAGGAAGCAGATGGGACTCGTTGGGGGGAAAAGGGGGTTGGGGGTAGTTTTTGGTCGGGCTCCTAGAACCCAAAGGGGGGGGACAACTTTGAAAAAATAAAACAGGAGGAGAAAAAAATGATTAAAGGGCTCATGACAAAATAGGGGGGCGATTGCCCCAGGCGACAATTTTCAGAAAATTGGGGGTTTGCGAGTGGAAGGATATGGCCTTTGTCAAAGTAACTTTAAAGGAAGAAAAGTTGAACCGGTTCTGCAAGAGAAAGCAAAACTGAGGGGCAAACAGGGGTACCAGAGAGTATACCTCGACTGCGCAGAAAACCAAAAAGAAGGGGCTACACTGAAAAAAGGGGGGTACAGAGACGCAAGGAGGACGGAGGCTGACGAAAATGAGCAGGACCCCGACACAGGAGGAAAGGGGAAACACACCCACAGCATTCCCCCCAAAAGACTCCACCGCAACATTCCCCAAAGAAATGGGAAAATATACTACAACCCACTCACTGTTCCCTCTGCCCCCAACCCCCATTCACAAAACCCCACCCCCCAAAAGCGTCCCCCTTTGGGATTCTGACCCCCCCCCCTCATCACATACCCCACTTCATCACAGCCCCATATAGGCCCCACCAAGGCTTCGCTCCCCAACCCCCTATTCTTGCTGTAAAAAATGATAGAAAAAAAAACTGAAAGTTTGGTACACAAACGCGGGGGAATAACGAATAAAAATGAGGGGGTGGAACGAAAACAGTGAAAAACCCAGCATCTAGCAGCCCCAGAAACAAAATCCTGAGACATTTTAAAAGAAAAATCTTCCCAAAGGATATCAGACCTGAGGAAAAAATAGGGAGTAGAGGGGGGGAGGGGTTGCTGCTCATAAAAAAACAAATGGGGGAATTTAGGGGAATGGAAGGTGGACATGATTTGGGGAAAGAGATCTTGTAGGGACAAATTCGTCCGGAGAACATAAAGTAGTCATCGGGGGATGTATAACCCAAAACAGAATGCGGGGGCCCAAGAGGGGAGTCGAAGAAAAAAAGGGTGTGGTGGAACAATGGCTGGGGTGGCAAAAAGGCTCACTAAAGCAGAGAAATTTATTGGTAATGGGCGTTTCAAACAGGGAGATCGACGGGGAAAAGGAGCCACAGGGGGGTCCCGAAACATGGAGAGCCCAAAAGATGGATGTGGTACTTGAAAACCCCTGCATACATGTCAGGGACACAACCAGAGAGAGAGGGGGGGATGAGCCAGCAAACGGGTCTTGTTTTCACCCGAGCATTTTCAGCATTGGGGACTCATTTACGAGAGGCCCCTTGGGAGTAGGATAGGGGGTTCTGATTTTTGATTATATAGAAGACAGTGGAGAAGGTGCGGAACTAAAGGGGGACGGCCAAACTAAAAAAAGGGGGGGAACAGGTATGAGAAACTTCCTGCAGGAGGTTCGTGGACAGAGAAATGAGGAAAATCAGTAAACGGAGATGAATATTTGGCAACAAAGTGCAAGGAGGCAGGGGAAAGGTTTGTTCCCAAGGGAAACGGAAATAATAGGAAGACCAAAACGAGCCCTTGGTTTACCCGAAGATGTAGGGAGGAAAAAAACTAAGTGCAACAGAAAAAGGGAAAAAAGGTACAGGAGGCATGGACCCGGGAAAAAACAAGGGTTTTTAAAAGACCCAAAAAAACGAGTATGCACAGTAAGGGAGGGAGGCCCAGCGACAGTATAAAAAAGCATAGCATCAAAAGTAAAATCGACCCAAAATGCTAATGCCACATTGGAGGAAGACAAACAGTCAAGGACGGGTGAAAAGGTGAGGAAGAAGGTGGGAATCACAAGAAACGATCAAGAGGTATGGGGGGCTCAACACGAGTTTTTAAAAGTATTTACATAGAGACGGGAAGGACTTGGGGGGACAGATCAGAGGGGGAACCAGCAAGGAAAACACCAAAATTTGGAACTACATACAGATGAGGAGAGGGGGAAGAAATGCAAAGGGACATCTATACATCAAAGGCAATGGGACGGGGAAAACATCCCCCCATGGGTCCTAAGAGGGGAGCAGATATGTTGTGCATGCCACTTCCCAAAATCTTCAACACGCCCCTGGAAACTGGGCAAATACTGGGGTATGGAAGAGGCAATGTAGCCCCTTTTTTAAAAAAAAGGAGACGAAAGGGGCACTAAACTATAACCTGTGTCATTGATGTATAGTATGCAAATTTATGGAGAAAATTATCATAGGAGAGTGGTGGAGCCCGGGAAGAACAAGAGTAAAAATGCCAACCCGTGTCACAAAACCTCTGGAGTTTTTTGATAAAATAAAGAAGTAAAAACCATGAGAGAGAGGGGTGGGTTATTGCATCTTTTTGGGAGTGCAAGAAGGCCTTGAACAGTTCCCACAAGAGATTAGTGCAGAAGCTAGAGCATCAGGGCATTAAGGGGGGGGGCACTGCAATGGATCAGAGAATCCTGACGGGAGAAAAAACGAGTCTGGTCGTAAAGATGTAACACAGTGGGACCCGTGGGGCGGGGTCCCCCAGGGGTCGGTCTAAAACCATTGCTATTTTGGTATATGTGAACGACTGTGGGAAGGGTTAACTCAGAAGTGTCCCTGTTTGCAGATGTGTGAAGTTAATGAGGAGAATTTAAATGATGAGGGGCCAGGGAGGACTTCAAAGAGACCTGGACAGATGGACATGGCCAGCAAATGGTTCTCAAAATTTTTAAACCCGCCCAAAAGCAAATATGAAGATGGGGGAAAAAGGGCCAGAAGAACAACGAGTATGGCTAGTGGCCAAAAGACGCAAACCCCTCAAGGAAAAGTCTTGGGGTGGTATAAAGAGCATTTCCAAGCAAACCCGATAACTGCGCAATATGGGCTGGCAAACCTAAAAAGATTCCATTACCTTAGTAAAAATCTCCACTGTCACCTGTAGTGGCCCTTGGGTTCAGCCCTGTTCCCCTTTATGGAGAGCTCAAAAAAAGCCCAAATTTGTGTTGTGAGGGGGCTCGACAGAGGTATTTACAGCAGAGATGAAAGGACTTGGGAAATGGGGAATAGGGGGGTACCCCAAACAAGGGAGATCCCAAACCCAAGTGTGGGGGGAGAGTATACACAACGGAAGGGAAAAGGAAAACAAGCTCCCAAATAAAATTTTAAATACCTCAAATGGGGTTTTTGTTGGAAAAAAATCTCTTCGTGAGTCCTCAGAGAGAGAGCAGAGATGCTGTGGGGCCCAATACCCAACCCAATTCCAAACCTCATAAAAACTTTGAAAAGGGCCTTAAGGTATGGAAGGGGCCCAAATGTAGTTCCATTTTTAAGAAAGGGACGAGGAAAAAAACTCCCGGGCCCTGTGTCCTAAATTTTTGGGTATAAAAAAGTCAGGAGAAAAATTATCAAGAGGGGGTGGTGGAGTCCTAGAAGGAAACCCAAGCTTGAAAATAAAAACCACCCCGGTTTTCTGGAAGGAAAATCCGGCATCACAAATTACGGAAATTTTTATGAAAGGGTAACAGAAGAAAGGGACCCCGGAAAGAGGGAAAAGGGGGATGGTTTAGATTGCATTTTTTTGGGACTGCTAAAAGGGTTTCTTCGACACAATTCCTCAAAGAGATTAGGGCATTTAGCTAAGGATCGGGCCCCGTTTATCGGGAAAGTGCAAAAGTTTGGATGGAAAATCCCTGACAGATAAAAAAACAACAGGGTCAGGATATTTTGCAAGGAACAGAGGGGGGGGTCCCTGAAACGAGCGGGACGGGGGTTCATTTCTGGGGCCCAGGCTTTTTTTGGTAATTTTGAATAACATGACTAAAGGGGTACATTTGGAAGTTTTCCCTGTTTGCAGATGTTTGTGAAGTTGTTGGGAGAATTAAATAAAAAAAGATGATAAAGCAGGATTACAGAGACTTGGAAGGTGCAATCCGGGCCCCAAAAATGGCCCCCTCAAATTTTAACCCCCAAAAAATGAAAAAGTCATGAAGTGGAAAAAACAAAGGGGAACCCCCAAAGGAAACAAGAGTTATTGGCCCTTAGTTGCCCCAAGGGACTGAAAACCCCTTTACTAAAGGGAAAAAGGTTTGGGGAGGTGAGTTTTAATATGGAGACATTCCAAAGGGGCAAAAACCCCGAAAAAACTGATGCACCCCCTTTATGGGCCCCGGGCCCAAACCCAAAGAATATTTTTTTCCCAAATTCCCTTTTGTACCCCTTAATATATCTTTCACGTGTCGGGCGTGTCAGTGGGCCTCTTTGTGCTCTTTGTTTTCTGTTTTTTCCCCGGGTTTCGCCCCTTAGTCCCTAAAATTTTAAAATTTTGTGCCATAAATCCAATAAAAAATAACCCCTTTTGTAAATTGGAACCAATTTTGGGGTTTTAAACTTTAATATGGTTAAAAAAAAGGAGATTTTTTTTTTTTTTTTTTAAAAAAACTAATACAGTTTAAAAAAAAAAAAAAAAGTAGGGGTTTCTCAATAAAATTTAAAACTGCCCAAAAAGGATTGAAACCTATATGAAACGAAAAGATATTGCTGCCAAACATAAAAACAAAAAACTTAGGGGCAATAAATACCTAAAAAAAATACTGTAAACGGGGTTTCATAAAATTGACATAAATAACAATAATTAATCCCAAGCCTTGCTATATAAAAACTTGTAATATACATGACATTTTTGGGGGGGGGGGACAAAGGCTCAATACACTTGAACTTAAAATAAAAAAAAGTTATGTCAAAAAAATTTCCCTTCCTTGGGCTTTAAATAAAAAAACAAAACCTAACACTAATTTACTAGAAATTACATATGTTTTCCCTTTTACAAACAGTTTTTACAAAATCCCAAACCCTACGAAAAAAAAGACATAAACCGTTAGATATGTCTGTTTACCTTTACGACTAAAACTTAACATAAAGAACTTAACACGGGACCCCAAAAACCGGTGTCAGGGTCGACCAAAATTTATAAACTTTAAAAAAAAATCGAGTCATACATATAAAAAGGGTTTTAAACTTAACGTTAAACCCATGACAAGGCACAATCCCAATAAAAAGGGGGTTTATAATACCCCACACACACTTTTACACCCACAACACACCCCAACCACACACCCACAAACACCACACACCCCACCCACCACACTCAACACACACACAAAACCACAACACACCACACACACACCCACAACAACCCCCAAAATCACACCCACACAACCACACCCTCCTCCCTCCTCTCCCTCTCTCTCTCCCTCTTCCCTTTTCCCCTCTCCTCTCCCTTCTCTTTTCCCTCTCTCTCCCCCTCTCTCTCCCCCTTTCTTCTCCCTTTCCCTCACCCCCAAAACCCCAACCTCTACCCCCCTCTCTCTTATGGCCCTCTCCCCCAAATCTCCATTTCCTCTCTCATACCCTTTTTCCCCTCGCCTCCTTTTTTCCCTCTCTTTTCTTTTCCCCCTCCCCCTCCCCCCTCCCCCCCCCCTTTTTTTCCCTCTCTCTCCCTTTTTCCCCCCCCCCTCACATTTCTCTCTCCCCCCCTTGGTTTACCTAAACCCTCATACCCCTTCCTCTCTCCCCCTCTTTCTCCCCCTTTCTCTCCCCTTCTCTCCCCCCCTTTCTACCTTTTTTCTCCTCTCTCCCCTCTTTTACCCTCCTCTCTTCCCCCCACCCCCCTCCCTCCTTTTACCCTTTTTGTCTGCGGAAAAAAAAAAAAAAAAAAAAAAAAAAAAAAAAAAAAAAAAATTGGGGGGGGCCCTTAGAGGGGGAAAAAACCCGAGATTGGTGACAAAACCAGGGGGGAAAAGGGACTGGGATTTAAAGAGCTAAAAAAAAAGGGAGGAGGAGTGGGGAAGGAAGATAGTAGGGGGTAAGAAATGGAGGAGGGGGTTAGCTTGGGTGCAGGAAGGGGGAAGTACAGGTCTTAGCAGCAGAAAACTAGGTTAAAATGCTTAGAAAAGAAATGCAAAAAACCGAAACAGATTAGAGAGACAAATTGGGCAAATTGTTGTGACAAACAGGGAAATTAAAGTCAAGGGGGCAGGGCAAAGGGGGTGGTAAGCAACAATGGAGGGCATTTTCCGTACACGAAGGCCCCATCGGGCCCAAAAGTGGGGCCCCGGGAAAAGACGATGAGCACATGAGATCAAAAGACCGGTCTGAAGACAATGAAGGAAATTTAAATTTAGGCGCAAAAAAGGGGATGGTAAAACAAAAAAACGGATTTCATTTGGTTTCACGAAGGCCCCATCAGACCACGTGGGGCCCGGGGAAATGACGATGGCACACTAAGATTTTTAAACGGCAGGTTCCCAAGAAATGAGGTTTGTTATATGCAGAATTTTAAAAAGCCAAGCAGTGCAAAGGGGGGCAGCTGGTCAGGAAAAAACAGTTCATGAGAATTTGAAGTTTCAGAATGAAAGGGGGTGAAGGAAAAAACATTTCAATGGAAAAGGGTTAAAAAAGCCCCAAAGGGGGGCAGATGGGGGACTCGTGGGAGGAGGAAAGGGGGGTCAGTTTTTTTGTAGGGCCCAAGAAAAACCCAAAAAGGGGCCAACTTTGAAAAAAATAAAACAGGAGGGGAAAAAAATGATTTAAAGGGTTATTTAAAAAAAATAGGGGAAAGGGGAATATGACCAGGTGCAAAATTTTAAAGAATTGGGTTGGGGTTTTCAGTGGGAAGGGGTACGGGCCCGTCAGAGTAATTTCAAGGAAGGAAACAGTTCGAAACCCGGGTTTTGGAAGAGAAAGCAAGACTGAGGGGGAAAAGGGGGTAACCCGAGGAGTATACCTCGACCGGAAGGGCAGAAACAAAAAGGGAAAAAAATACACTGAAAGAGTGGGAAAAAGGACGAAGGAGGAACGAGAAGCCAAATTTTGGCAGGACCCCCGACACAGGAGGAAGGGGGAAACACCCCCCCACGAATTCCCACCCAAAAAACTCCCCCCGCGACATTTCCCCCCGCAATGAGCAACCTTTACTACAACCCATTTTCTGTTCCTCTGCCACCAAAAACCCCCCTAAACCAAAACCCCACCCCAACAGCTGCCCCTTTTGGAATTTTTGAAAAAACCCCAAACAAACACAAACCCCACCTACACCCAGGGCCCCCTATGGCCCCCACCAAGGGTTCGTCCCCCAAACCCCCAATATACTTGCTGGCCACAAAGATAGAAAAGGGAAAAAAAAGGCTTGGGAACAAAAAACGGATGGAATAACGAATAAATTTAGGAGTTGGGAAAGAAAGAATCAGTGAAAAATCCCCAGACATCATAGCAGCCCGAAACCAAAAATCGCGAGACAATAACAGAAAACAATCTTCCCCAAAAGGATAAACAGATCCCGAGGAAAGATAGAAGGAGTAGAGGGGGAGGGGGGGGTTCACTGCTCATAAAAAACCTTTGGGGGTTTGAAAGGGAAAAGGAAGGATGGACATGATTTGGGGAAAAAGGATAATTGTAGGTACAATTCAGTCCGGGGGGAACATAAAGTAGTATTGGGGTGAGTATAAAACCCCACAGAACTGAGGAGGCCCAAAAGAGGAGTACGAAGGGAAAAAAAACCCGGGGGATGGTGGCACACTGGCTGAGGTGGCAAGAAGGCTCACTCGAGCGAGCAAAGTTAATGGTAATGGGCGATTTAACCAAGGGGGGATTTGACTGGGAAAAAATGGGGGCCACATGGGGGTCCCGAACATGGAGAGCCAAAATGATGGGTGTGGTACTTTAAAAAAACCCCATACACAACATGTCGGGCACAACCGAGAGAGAGGGGAGGATGAGCCAGAAAGGGGTGGATCTTGTGTTCACCGAGCAGTTCGCCCTCGAGGGGGATTAAATTTTGAGGGCCCTTGGAGTAGCGATCATGTGGTTCTGAGGTTTTTTTACTATTTGTTTGAGTTTCAAGTGGGGAAGGTAAAAGGAAAAGAAGGGGGGCAGGCCAAACTATAAAAGGGGGGGGTTTCACAGGTTTTGAGAAAACTTCCCGAAAGGGGGTTCGTGGGAAGAAAAAATGGTAGGGAAAACCCGTAAAAGAGATGAAAGGGGTTTTGTGGCAACAAAAGTGCAAGGGGGCAGAGGGAAAATTTTGTTCCCAAAGGGGGGCAGGGAAATTTAAAAGGGAAAAACAAAAAAGAGTCCTTTGGGTTTTCCCCAAAGGGGTGTAGGGAGGGAAAAACTAAGTGCAACAGAGAATGGAAAAGGTACAGGAGGGATTTGGACCCAGGGAAAAAAAAGGGGATTAGTAGAAAAGCCCGAAAGAGTATGCCCCAGATAAGGAGGGAAAGGGGGAGCGACAGTATGAAAACGGGCTAATCGAAAGTAAATCTGACCCCAAATGCTGTATAGCCAATTAGGAGGAAGCAACAGTCAAGGACCCGGTGATAAAGGGGAGGGGAAAAAAGGTGGGGGAAAGCACAAAAAAACGACCAAAAGGTATGTGAGGAGTCAAAAACCAATTTTTAAAGGGAAATATTTTTCAGTTTGAGAAGGAAGGGGCTCTTGGGGGGCAGGACCCGATGGGGGGCACCAAAAGGAATACACCAAAAAAGTGTTTGGGGCATACATCAGATGAGGAGGAGGTGAAAAAAGCTAAGGGACATCGATACCTCAAAAAGGGAATGGGACCGGAAAAACATTTTCCATGGGTTCCCTTTGAGAGGGAGCAGAAAATGTTGTGTGTACCCCTTACCCCAATCTTCAAACACATCCCCGGAAAAATGGGCAATTCCTGAGGTATGGAAGACGGCAAAATTTGTTTCCCCTTTTCAAAAAAGGAGGGCAGAAAAAAAAGGCCCCAACTATAGACCTGTGTCATTGACGTTTTATAGTATTTCAAAAAATTTTGGAGAAAATTATCAGGGGGGGAGAGTGGTGGAGCACCTTGGGAAAGGAAAAAAAAGGGTATAAATGCCAACCAGCACGGATTCACGGAAGGCAAATCCTGTGTCACAAACCTTTGGGGGGGGGGGTTTTTTTTTGATAAAAAAAACAGAAGGGAAGACAAGAGTGAGAGGGGGGGGGTTGATTGCATCTTTTGGACTGCAAGAAAGGGCCCTTTTTCCAGTTTCCCCCACAAGAAAATTTTGTGCCCGGGAAATAGAGCATCAGGCACATATAACAGGAAGGGGGACTGCAATGGAAACAGGGGAATACCTGACAGGGAGGCAAACACCCAGTCTTTGGGACGTAATGATGTATCACAGTGGGCAACCCGTGACGAGCGGGGTCCCAGGGGGGCGGTCCCAGGGGAAAAGTGCTATTTTTGGTTTTTTGTGAACGGGCATGAAGCTAAGGCCTATCCCTAAAAAAAGGGGGACCAAAACCCTATCCTTAGGTGACCAGAATTTCAAAAATACCATCTTCAAAAATTAAAAAGGGTTCTAATGAAAAGGCAAATTTATATTAAAAAAGAACAAAAAAAACCTAACAAAAACCGGGCAAAATTGAACAAAAAAAAAAACCCCAAAGAAAAAACCCAACGTAAGGGAATAATCCAAAACCAACAATTAACCAAACCTGTCACAAACCGTCTGCTTTTTATAAATAACAAATTAACAAGTGAGGGTTTTTCTTTTAAAAAAACCTTACCTTCCTCACAAATTACGGCCCTAACATACCATTATAACAAAACCCACAAGGTCGGGAAATACCCAGGGAGCCAACCCCATCTTTCTAGTTTTTGGGGGAAACTTCGGCGGGCCGGGGTCCCTAAATCTTTTTTAATTTTTACACGGGGAAAGGTAGCTCAAATTCCCGTTTAATTTAATTTTTAAAACCCCCAAAACCCCCTAAAAACACAACACACCCTCCCAAAAACCCCCCTTTAACCTCCAAAAGCAAAAAAAAAAAACAAAAACAACAAAAAATGGGTGCCAAACGAAACCAACTAAAAGGGGAAAACGGGGGAAGATAACCCCCAAGGCCCAAGAACACAAAAATACCGCAAAAAGGGCCGGGGAACCAAAACACCGACACTTAAAAAGGTCTTCAAAATAAAAGGTGCGGCCAAACGGGAAAACGACCTTTGGAACCATTGAAACGCACGAAAACAAAAAACAAAGGTTAAAAAAGGGTTTACAAGGAATGTCCTATGAAGAAAATTAAGGGGAAATCCCCTGACGACACTGGAGGACAGGGGGTAAAGGGGAGACATAAAAACGACATAAAAAATACTGTGGGGAATAGACAAGGTGGACAAGACGGATGTTCCAGGGAGGGGACACGAAACAAGGGCCACAATTTGGGAAAGTTGAAGACAAAATGGTCAGAGGATGTAGGAAGATTCTTCATCTAGAGTTGTAAGGGAGGGGAATACCCTAGAAAGCGTATGGAGCAGGAAATACACAGTTTTAAGACATTTTTTATAAAGCCATGGGCGGGGGAGAGACGGTCTTTAGCAACCGGTTGAAGGGGGGGGGGGGGACTAGGACTCGACCCTGCAACCCACAAATAGGTGAGTACAAATGGTGAGTAACCCAAAAAAAAATTTTCAGAAAATCACAATTTTAGGCCTTATGCACAAAGCAAAACGTTATAAGTATATCTATCGTGCAAAAACCAGAAGTAACTACATACAAAACTAAAGCACACTTCATGTCTCAAATAACTTATACTCAAGAATCGTGTCATACAAGATGAACACATCAAATTTATCATAAAAAAATCTATTATATCCCTCTTTCTAAAAAGTGTGTATTAACTAATGAGACCTTGAGCTCTACATCCACACTCGGTGCCAAAAAGTCTCATAAAAAACCAAAAAACCTTTCCAACCCACATTCACAACACTCTCACGCCCCCCCGCAAGGAGGCGAGCGGTTGTGCCCCCCTGATCCCTCCAACCTTAAAAACCCTTCACCCCTCTTTATCAACACAGATCCACGAAAAACCCCTAACGTTAGCATTCTAACCCCTCTGGAAAGCCGATCCCACCTCTCCCATACAAATCTCTTTTTCGCACATCGTACGATGAACGTTACCGCAAGAACCTTCTTCTTCCTCACTCCCATTTCCCCCCCTCACACCCACGACAAAATTTTTAAATAATTCCATGAAAAATATAAAGGTTTATGACACCCTCGTCAACCCACCCAATCAGATTTTAAAGCACGCAGAACCGACCCCCCACGACCCCCCACCCTCGTACCAATACTTAAACCAGCACCTAACCTCCTCTAGCCCTTCAAAAAAGTAAAACAGGGAAACGTTTTGTTCCCCCCTCCACGATACCAACCCCCCCCTCTACAACCTGTCTGTTCGTAGTATTCCCCAGACGGCAGGTCCCATGCGGGAAACAAAACTCCCTCCGCCCCCGGGGTTTAACTTCTTTTTATAAATCAAAACCCAAAAACCCTTTTCCCGATAAGGGGGAAAAAACCCTCAGCTGGAAACGCCCCTACCTACAAGAAACCTACAAAAAACCTTTATACGAACCTTTCACAGTTCCTTAACCAACTCACCCCCTCAAAACGATTTGCTTTCCCCTCAATCCATTCCGATACCACACACCCACCTGTCGTGTATCTTCCCAACGGGCCCGCTTTCCCCCCCTCACGCAACACTTCCCATTTAATAAACAACTTTTACCCCTCCGTCTCAAATCCATCACCCCAAAACCCCCCCCTGACTTACAGCTAACATTACAACTTCCCTCCGTAACCCCCCAAACGTGAACCCCACAAAAATTTTACCCCCATCTTAGAATTCCCCAACGCGGGGCCCTGTAATTGGGAACCCCAGTGAACATCCCAAATTTACTAACAATAAAAGTTTATGATATCATCGCTGTATAAGAGTTAGGTGCTGGGGTGTCAAACACCTAGACCCCCCAGACCCTTTCCAATAACCTATCCGATTTTTTTCCTCCCGCGCCGCAACATGTCACCTTATAAATAATACCAAAAACTTTAAAGACATCGCCCATTCTTTAAAACATTACATCTCTCCCCCCCACCCCCCCCCCAAAAACCCCAACCCCCATGCCCCCTTGACTTCGCATTTTCCCTCATCCCCGTGGCACTTCCAAATAATTGCCAACCCGTCCAACACCCTTTGGGCACCCCTTCACAAATGAGCCAGTGGTGTCGTAAAGTACCCAAATTTAAAACCCCGGGCCCGGCCCCCCCCCCCCCAATTCCCCACATGGGTAAAACTGGGTAACCATTCTAAAAAAGGGGTCCGGGAAAACGAAAAATTTTTGGGGACGGGGGCATCCCTGTCAAGGCCCTACCATTCCCAATATCCCCCCCCTAACCCTTAATTTTTTTCCTCATTTCCCCCCCCTTGTATAGTGTTTTTTCCCCATTGAATATTTCTCCCCAAAACCTTTTCCCTAAGTAAAACCCTAAAAAGCCCCCCTTTTCCACTCTTATATGCTCCCCCCAATTAGAGCCAAAAAATCCGCCCCTTCACCCCACCTTAGCTTCCCAAAATTTCAGTTTTCCCATGTCCTTCTCATCGCCCTTTCCCTGGCAACCCAAACTGAGATTTTGCCCCGCCCCTTCCAAACCATTTAAAACCTATTAGCCATATCACGCACACGCAGGATATGGCTGTACCCCCAAAAGGGTGGGCCCCCCCTTGACCTTCAGGAAACACTACAACTGCTGTTACCTTTCTCCCCAATTTCCCTTCTCCTTCATCTTTAAAATAACTAATTTAAAAATCCCCTTTTAAACGTCCAATGTTGTAAAAAAAATTTCTCGGGAGGCCGTCAATCCCGGCCTTTCCCCTTCCTCTTCCCTAACGCATTTTTTTCCCCTCGCCGAAATAGGCCCACCTAAAGCCTTTCTATACTTTTTCCCAAAAATTACACGTCACATACGTCACACCTTGCCCAACCCCAGCCCCACCCCCCCACTGTTCCAGTACTTCTCGTACAACCCTCGTTACACACACATCCCTTCGGGTTCGTATTCTGCACTCTTAAAATTTCCCAACCATCTCATTACCTCTAAAATGGGATAGCTGTCACTGCCTCCCTTGCTTTTGAGGGCCCAAAAAACACACGCTGACGGTTGTCCCCCCAAAGCACCTTTCCACCCCGCCTGCCCCCTTTACGTTTAAAAACCTTTTTTTGCAACCCCTCAACCTCCCCTTTATTTCAGCATTTCATTCATAGGAAAAATTATTCCCCCCCTCCCCCCCGCCCATGCAACCTTTTAAACCCTTCCTCTAAATAGTTAGCAGCCCATATTTTAAAATTAAATACTTTTCCTTCTCCCCAAAAAAAAATTTCTAACCCTTTTCTTTTGCAACCAATCCCAACATTCACAATGTCATCCACTCCCTGTTCTTCCACACTAAGTCCCTCCTAGGATAAAAACCCCCCTCCAACCCCTCCCATCACCTAATCACTTACTTTTAAATTTTCCCAATAACTTCTATATACTCCGCGAGCGTCCCCCACCCAACCCCCACCACCATGCCCTATGATCGACATTGTACCCTCCAGTACTGAAAATTTCACATCCCCCTCCCTGCAAAAGGGAAACCCTCTACTAGTCTCGAGCATACCCATCCTAAAAAACATTTTAGTTCCCCCCGCCCCCCCCCCAAAAGGAATACGTAAAAACACCCCTTAAATAAACCCTAAGGCCACAGAATATATCCAGCCCTTTTTGGGTCCACACAGCCCCCCTGATTACACTATTCCAATCCCCACCAACATTGCTACCCCTGGCCCGTGCATTGAAAACACAAATCCCCAACAAAAATCATTCTTTACCTTGTGTTTTTTTCTGCCGGCGCATACACATCACAAAAGAACACGCTTACCCAACCCCACCCATCCACACGCACCACCCTCCCCCCCCCTCCTCCCTCGCTTCTCGCAAAAAAACGGGTGTCCCCTTTTAAAATTCCCCCACCCCTTTTAGACGGGGAGTGGCAGGGTAAATACTCGAAAACCTGCCACCCCCAACACCACCCCCTTTAAAAATTTTGCTCCTGCGGAACACAACTCCATCTAGATTTGTTCGGAAATTTCGAAACCCAAACTCTCTTCATACGCTACATAACCATTAAAATTTACAGAATACACCTAAGGCCCATTAAAAATTTCCCCCTGCTTTCCCCTCATCCTCTTTAAAATCCAGAGCTTGAATTTAAGTTTTACACTCAGAGTGCTCTCTTTCCCCCCCCCCTTCTTCCCGGGCCTCCATCATGGCTACCCCCACCTAAAACCCCCTACCTTCAACTTCACCCCAGTCTGTTTTTCGGCCTTGTGCAGGGGTCAGAATCTGATGTAGCCGCCCTCTTTTCGGACTGTCTGTTTCACATATCTATCAATGTTGCCTCTCATGAACCTCCACCTTACCTGAGAATGGTTTAATGATTCAACGGGCGATCCAAAACCACCATCACGTCCAAATTACTGTCTCCGACTTTTTGGAAGCGAAAGGCTCCCGATGCACCACGCCAGATGTAACGTCCCTCTCTGGTGGTGACAAAATCTTCAACACCTCACCCAAAAAATTCTCAATATCGAGAACCCTTTTCCCCGTAAGCGCCCCCTTATCCCCCCCCCCGGAGCGATACCTGATAGGGAGCTGGGGGAGGGACCCAATCCCCCCAGTCCCCTGTGCCCGATCACTTCTCGCCCACAAAACACCACGCCTCCTCCGTGTTTGTTTTTTACCTGCCACCTTTGAAAGGGGGCTGCGACATCCCCCAAGGTCCAGGCACGTCTTTGCTTGTCACAGGGCGCCGCTATTGATCATATCACCAATAGCGGGATTTTCTCGTTGTCCTGGGTACATTACCATTACCCGCGTCCCGAATCTTTGTAGATACCCAAAATGAGGTATTGGATGCCCCAACGTATTTTGAGGTTGAAAAACCCCCCGGGGTAACCAGCAAGGCACCGCCCCCCAAGTACCATGTTGACATAATGCACCCTCCCTATGTTCAAAAAATTTCCCTTTACCCCCCGTCCCCTAAAGGGAACGTTTCGTAAATTGATCCAGTATAATGCATGAAACTCTATCAATCTTACCTGACGCTGGTGTGACGCTAAGACTTACTCTGAAAAACCTTTTATAACGATTTTAAAACCGTGCTGTTTGCAGTTTTACGAATATTCTTTGGCTTCGTTAAAACTACACCATACAAGTCATATCTTTTACGCCCTATGTCCCCCGGATGATCTTTGGGAATGAGATTTGCGCAGAACTAGGCGTTATCGTTCCTAGAAGTAGCTAATGCCTACGTATTTATCCTGCATTCACCGCCCTCTTTCACTACAGTGCACCATGTTGTTAACAGAGGCGTGACAGCACCACTTCAACCGCTGCAGCCAGGTAACGACAAAGGGGCTGCCTACAAACAGCAGAGGGGGGCAGAGACAACCGCACTTACAGTGGTAGGCGCGAAATAGGGAGAATTAGTGTGACTACCTACGAATTTACTGCCCGAGGGGAACATGGCTAGTGGCCCAGTGCAAAATAATAATAAAAGAACTTTTTCCCTTTTCAGAGGAAAGAAATCTCCCCGATAAATTGGCATCCAGTGTTGTGTATATACAGTGGCTCCCTAGTATATAGAAAATAAAAGCTAAAGTTCATTGAAAACAGGTGAAATTTGTAAAAGAAGTGAAAAAGCCTTAGGGATGGAAAACGCCAGAAATTTTCCACAAGGTAGTTTTTTAATAATCTTCCGGCTGCTATTACCTCGCATATATCTAGTGTATCAGTGAAAGCAGAATAAGTGTTGTAGTGCAATAAAAAGTAATTAATGGTACTTAGTAGAGTGGAGTGACTTTCATTAGTTTTCTTTTTTTAAAAACAACATATACTTGAAATAATTAATTGGTTACGGCGGGCGCAAAATTTCACAACGAAAGCAAATATTATCAGAAAAAATGCTTTTCCCCCAAAAAAATTTTCCCCCAGTCAAAATAGTGATAAATGATTTGTTGTTGGAGACGGAAAAAAACCCAGAAAAGCTAATACAGGATCGATAAACAAGGTTGAGCCCCGGACCTCGCCTTCTCATTGTAGGACGCCAGCAAACACTGGTTCTTAAAACGAAATTATTTTTTGTATCAATCAAATACATATTACTGGGTAGATAATTTCCCGTAGTTCCTTTATGTGTTAGCCCAAAACACCGACCCGTATGTTTTAAATAAGTACCCCTGACGATCGATTAGTCCCAACCCTTTTTACGGGCGAACCTCGACTGCTCCGAACCTCGACCGGTTTCAAACGGATTCGTTGCAATAAGCGTCTGTAAACGGATGGAGCTTTAGGCGCCCTTATCAACACAAACTAAAAATAAAAAAAGGGAAAATACACCGGGAAGTGTCCCAATTTTTCAAATTCAGTTAGAAAAAGAAATACAAATAGCAGAGCTTTTACTTTAAGAAGGTTTTTTTAAAAGAGTATTTAAGAGGTTGCTGGTTTGAATTCAGTAAAAACAACCTTTAAACATATGAACTCTGTGAAGTCTGCAGTAATCAAACAAACGGGCTTCCACATGGATAAATTGTCATTTTTGTGATAATTGGTGTCACACCCCTTGTGCAGGTATAAAAGGAACTAGCTACAAGCAGTATAAAATCAGGGAAAGTTTTTGGATATGCCCAAATGAGATGAATCTGTGGACTAAAATCACATTAGTATTAAAAGGGATAACATCAAAGCTGCTTTCTTAGAAAACCTGCAAGCATTCTACAACAAATGGGAACATAAAAAGTCTGGGATGGATGGTACTGCCCTTGATAGCTGGCCATGTAGTCAGAAACTGTAAGGCTGGAGGTGCTGTCCAAGTAGTCAGTAAATGTGGGGCTGATAGCGCTACTGTCCTGGGAGACAGTAATGGTGAAGCTGGAGGTGCTGTCCTGGTAGACAGTAATGGTGATATGCTGGAGATTTTGTCCAGGTAGTCGGGAAATATACGCAGGAGGGAATGCATATAAATGACCTCATGGGAGACAGGAGCTGTAGTGGGGAAACAAGTGTAGTCAAGGATAAGATAAAACCAATATTGCAAACTAGTAATACCAACAGGAAAATAGCAAACAAGAGGACTCCACTAGCAATAGTGAGGATATATTACCAAAAACAACTGGTGAGAGCTCCATTGTTGGTGCTAGTGAGGATAGGAATAAGACAGGTAAACATGCACCAACAGGGAATACAGTCACAGAACCCAAGGCAAACAGAAACAAGCCTGTGCACATACTATGCACTTGGTATCTGCAGGCATGGGAAATCTGGAAAAACAGATGGGACGTGCAACTATGACCACCCTAGAAAATGCCGTGCCCATATGACAACGGAAAATGCAAACTCCCTCTGTAAGCTTTTTCACCTGAAATGTGTACCTTTTCAGTACAGGAAAGACTGTGCTATAACTTAAATTGCCAGGCACACCATCTAAGGGGACAAAAAAGATACAAAACATCCAGGCAATGGGGAAAACCTGGGTAGCCACAGCCACTCAAGAGGGAGAGGTTTTTTTAGTGCCAGGAAGGAAAAAAACTGGCAGGAAATGGCAGAAATTGTACACCAAATCCAGTCATTCCTGGAGTGGAAAACAGTCGATGGCCTCCACTCCAAACCAACAGATACAGATACTAATGCAGAAAAAAAATCCCCCCCCAGTACCAACAATACTGCCAGTTGATGACATTCTTCTTGCAAATATACAAGGTCTAATCCAGCAACAAACAAAAAAATACCTTTCATCCGTGGACTGCTTGCAGAGGCAAATGCAATGTTCGCGGCTTTCACTGAGACCCACATAAAGGATCACTTGGACAACGAAATATGGATCCCAGGTTACAACCTATACAGAAGTGACAGAGTAAACAGGCAAAAAAAGGGGGGGGGTTGGTTTGTACATCGCAGAGTCACTTGTTTGCACAGAACTGCTTAATGCCTCAATTGATGTAGTGGAAGTTTTAGCAGTAAAGATCGAGAACCAAAAACCTAATCATTGTGGTAGTCTACAAGCCTCCGGATGCAACATCCCAGCAATTCAGGAACAGCTGTTAAAAACTGACACTGTCGGGAAAATCTGCCAGCTCCTGCCCCCAACATCTTGCTCCTGGGGGATTTCAACTTAAGGCACCTAAAATGGAGGAATATAGCAAATAATGTTGTTGCAGTAATAACCCCAGGAGGAAGCTCTGATGAGAACTCACACAACACACGAGCTTTTAAATCTCTGCACAAAATTCAATTTAAACCAGCAAATAATAGAGCCTACTAGACTGGAGAATACACTAGACCTTATCTTCACTAACAATGATGATCTGATACGAAATGTCACCATATCAAAAACAATTACTCAGATAACAACATAATTGAGGTTCAGACATGTATGCGCGGAGCCCCAGACCCACATAATGAGATTAGTCACGAGGGAGCATTCACCAAATTCAACTTCAATAACAAAAACATAAAGTGGGACCAAGTAAACCATGTCCTAATCGATATAAGCTGGGAAGATATACTAAGCAACACAGACCCCAACTTATGCCTAGAACAGATTAACTCGGTGGCACTCGATGTATGCCCAAGGCTTATTCCTCTAAGAAAAAGGAGGAGTAGATGTAAAAATAGAAAGAGAGAGGCGCTCCCTTTACAGGCGACGGAAAAGAATAACAGAGCGGCTAAAAAGGTCAATATACCTGAAATGCGTAGGGAGTCACTGGTCAGAGAAATAGCAAGCATCGAACTTAAGCTAAAGGAGTCAGGAATCACGGGAAGAACTAAAAGCCATAAATGAAATCGAAAGACACCCAAAGTATTTCTTCTCCTATGCAAATCAAAGTCGAGAACAACGTCCAGTATTGGGCCTTACTTAAACAAGATGGGTCATACACAGATGACAGCAAGGAAATGTGTGAGCTACTCAAGTCCCAATATGACTCAGTTTTTAGCAAGCCGCTAACCAGACTGAGAGTCGAAGATCAAAATGAATTTTTTATGAAAGAGCCATAGAATTTGCTTAACACAAGCCTATCCGATGTTATCCTGATGCCAAATGACTTCGAACAGGCGATAAATGACATGCCCATGCACTCTGCCCAGGGCCAAACTCATGGAACTCCGTGTTCATCAAGAACTGCAAGAAGCCCTATCACGAGCTTTACCTTCCTATGGAGAGGCAGCATGGAACACGGGGGTCGTCCCACAGTTGCTAAAAAAACAACGGGACATAGCCCCACTCCACAAAGGGGGCAGTAAAGCAATAGCAAAGAACTACAGATCGATAGCACTAACATCCCATATCACAAAAATCTTTGAAAGGGTCCTAAGAAGCAAGATCACCACCCATCTAGAAACCCATCAATTACACAACCCAGGGCAACATGGGTTTAGAAAAGGTCGCTCCTGTCTGTCTCAACTATTGGATTTACTACGACAAAGTCCTAGATGCACTAGAAGACAAAAAGAATGCAGATGTAATATATACAGACTTTGCAAAATCCTTCGACAAGTGTGACCATGGCGTAATAGCGCACAAAATGCGTGCTAAAGGAATAACAGGAAAAGTTGGTCGATGGATCTATAATTTCCTCACTAACAGAACACACAGAGTAGTAGTCAACAGAGTAAAAATCCGAAGCAGCTACGGTGAAAAGCTCTGTTCCACAAGGTCACTGTACTCGCTCCCATCTTGTTCCTTATCTTCATATCTGACGTAGACAAGGATGTCAGCCACAGCACCGTGTCTTCCTTTGCAGATGACACCCGAATCTGCATGACAGTGTCTTCATTGCAGACACTGCAAGGCTCCAGGCGGACATCAACCAAATCTTTCAGTTGGCTGCAGAAAACAATTGAAATTCAAAGATGAGAAATTTCAATTACTCAGATATGGTAAACCGAGGAAATTAAATCTTCATCAGAGAACAAAACAAATTCTCGCCACAAAATAGAGCGAAACACCAACTTCAAAGACCTGGGAGTGATCATGTCGGAGGATCTCACCTTCAAGGACCATAACATTGTATCAATGCATCTGCTAGAAAAATGACAGGATGGATAATGAGAACCTTCAAAACTAGGGATGTCAAGCCCATGATGACACTCTTCAGGTCACTTGTTCTATCTAGGCTGGAATATTGCTGCACACTAACAGCACCTTTCAAGGCATGTTAAATTTGCTGACCCAAAAAATGTACAGAGAACCTTCACGGCACGCATAACGAAGATAAAACACCTCAATTACTGGGAGCGCTTGAGGTTCCTGAACCTGGAACTCAGGCGGGAGAGATACATGATTATATACACCTGGAAAATCCTAGAGGGACTAGTACCGAACTTGCACACGAAAATCACTCACTACGAAGCAAAAGACTTGGCAGACGATGCAACATCCCCCCAATGAAAAGCAGGGGTGTCACTAGCACGTTAAGAGACCATACAATAAGTGTCAGGGGCCCCGAGACTGTTCAACTATCTCCCAGCAAAACATAAGGGGGATTACCAACAGCCCCCTTGCAGTCTTCAAGCTGGCACTGGACAAGCACCTAAAGTTGGTACGTGCCCACCCGGGGCCTATGGCTCGTTCGTTGGTTTGCGTGTAGCCAGCAGAAAGCAGCCGGGTTGATCAGGCTCTGATCTACCAGGAGGCCTGGTCACAGACGGGGCCCCGGGGGCGTTGACCCCAGAACTCTCTCCAGGGAAACTCCAGGTAAACACCTTGTGTCAGGTCCATAGTGGAGTATGCAGCTCCAGTTTGGAACCCACACCCGGGTCAAGCACGTCTTGTTGCAAAGGTTTGCAACAAGACTAGTTCCAAGCTAAGGGAAATATCCTATGAAGTAAAGTTAAGTGAAACTGGCCTGACGACAATGGAGGACAGGAGGGTTGGGGAGGCATAATAATGACATATAAAGTACTGTGAGAATTTGACATGGTGGACAGAGAAAGGATGTTCAAGAGATGGGACACAGAAGCAAGGTGTCACAATTGGAAGCTGAAGACTCAGATGAGTCAGAGGGATGTTAGGAAGTATTTCTTCAGTCAGAGTTGTTAGGAAATGGAATAGTCTGGTAAGTTATGTAGTGGAGGCAGGATCCATACATAGTTTTAAGACGAGGTTTGATGAAGCTCATGTAGCAGGGAGAGAGAGGACCTAGTAGCGATCACTGAAGAGGAGGGGCCAGGAGCTATGAATCAACCCCTGCAACCACAAATAGGTGAGTGGGAAATAGGTTAGTATAACAAACACACACACACACACACACACACACACACACACACACACACACAACGAATCCACAATTAGATGTGTACAATTAGGTGAGTATGCACACTCTAACACTACTGCACTCGCACTAAGCTCTTCCCACCTCAAAAAATAAATAAATAAATAAATAAATAAATAAAGAATTGGCAGGACAAAGAGGCAAGGGTACTGGAGATGGCTGGGATGATAAAGAAGTATTGGTAGAAAGGATCAAGAGAACAATGGAACAAGAATGGGAGAAAACTAAGAAGAGAAGATATCTTCAAAAAAAACTAAGTGAAGAAGATATCTACAGAGATCAAGAAGTGGGAGTTGCGAGCTATTGCTTCTGGGTGGGGGCTGAACTCAGGGAATACAGAGGTGAGGAATGATAGGGGCAAGGGTGTTGGATGCAGGAACATTAGGACACAGTAAGGGAACAGAAGGAGGGACAGGACCAAGGAAGCCCCTTGAGGAAAGGACATAAGGCTCGATGAGCTAGAAGGGATGACCTATGATGAAAGATTATGGAGGAAGTAAAACAGAATGAGAGCATCATCGCATTTATCAGGAGAGGACATGGCCCAACTGACAAATTTTCAGATTCTTAGGCAATTCTTGAGGGAAAAGAAACCGTCAACATAATTTACATTTAAGACGAAATAGTAGAAAACAAGATCCTACACAGGAAACTACAGTTTAAGGGTTTTCCAAAATAATAGAGAGTGTACCTTGAACCGTGACAGAACACAAAAAAAGAGCAGGAACAACTGAGAAACAGAGTAAGAATGCACTGGAGGCAGGAAGGGAGACAGATCAGGCACTGTCAGATAAGGAAGCACAGCCTTGTCGGAACAACATAAACAACTGTCCACCGAACTACTAACAACATTCCTTCAACCCCTACCATCCCACACCAACCAAACACAATAACTAAAAACAAACCACACTCCACACCCACAGTCCCCTCCACAACACCAGCCTACCATAATATCCAGCATTGTCTATCACATCCTCAGCCTGTATCGAACCCCTCCCACCCCGTTGAATACAGTTTTGGAGAGGAAGCTGAAGGTAAGGTATACCAACTCAGAAGGAATAACAAATAAAAGTGTCGAGTGGCAGGAACGAGTCATTGAGGTATCCTGGACATCATAGCACTCACAGAGACAAAGCCCATGGGGTGATAATAGATGCAATCTTCCTGTCTGAATATCAGTTCCTGAGAAAAAAGAGGCAACAAAGGAAGAGAGGTTGCATGCTCATCAAAGACAAGTGGAATTTTTAGGAGATGGGAAAAACTAGTTGGGTGGGGGCAGATAACTACACAGTAAACATAGGGGAAGTCCCAAAAGTGATGAACAACCTGGTCGAAAACAAAAAGACAAAGTTTCAAAAATATGATGAAGCAACAGATGAATGGCGGAAAACTTAAGTTCAACCCAAAGGTGGATTACATACAGTTTGCTTAAATTATTATCAAACATGGCAATCACCACCAAGGCAGGTGTTACCAGCAGGTGGGCCTTTACGCCTGCAGTTCAAAAAAACTCACACATTATAATGCCCCTCCATTTTGAATCGCAGTTTCGAATCATGCAATTACAATAAAAGTGAAGCCGACGCAAAAAATTCACAAAATTTCTACTTTAAAAAAA
>NC_069429.1:36080417-36093348 GCF_026875155.1 Cherax quadricarinatus | reverse complement strand
TGCTAAAAACTGAGTCATATTGGGACTTGAGTAGCTCAATCATTTCCTTGCTGTCATCTGTGTAGGACCCATCCTATTTAAGTAGGGGCCCAATACTGGATGTTGTTCTAGACTTTGATTTGGCATAAGAAAAGAAATACTTTCGATTTCTTTCAAAATTACATTCAACTAAGTGTCTATACCTGGAGTTTACCTGGAGAGAGTTCCGGGGGTCAACGCCCCCGTGGCCCGGTCTGTGACCAGGCCTCCTGGTGGATCAGAGCCTGATCAACCAGGCTGTTGCTGCTGGCTGCACGCAAACCAACGAGCCACAGCCCGGCTGATCCGGAACTGACTTTAGGTGCTTGTCCAGTGCCAGCTTGAAGACTGCCAGGGGTCTGTTGGTAATCCCCCTTATGTGTGCTGGGAGGCAGTTGAACAGTCTCGGGCCCCTGACACTTATTGTATGGTCTCTTAACGTGCTAGTACAAAATTACTCATATTGTTATTGCCATATTAGTTAAGTCTTAAGTTTGCCCAAAAGGTTCTGCATATAAAAGGGCTTTCGGCATGTACACCCAAATGTCATTTCCTTTGTACAAACACTGTAGCATGCTGAAATAAATTATTATTATTATTATTATTATTATTATTATTATTAGTGACCCGGTGGCCTGGTGGCTAAAGCTCCCGCTTCACACACGGAGGGCCCGGGTTCGATTCTCGGCGGGTGGAAACATTTCGACACGTTTCCTTACACCTGTTGTCCTGTTCACCTAGCAGCAAATAGGTACCTGGGTGTTAGTCGTCTGGTGTGGGTCGCATCCTGGGGGATAAGATTAAGGACCCCAATGGAAATAAGTTAGACAGTCCTTGATGATGCACTGACTTTCTTGGGTTATCCTGAGTGGCTAACCCTCCGGGGTTAAAAATCCGAACGAAATCTCATCTTATCTTATCTTATCTGTCACCTTTCACCTCCTGCCCCTGTTCACCTAGCCGTAAGTAGAGTACCTGGGTGTTAGTTGACTGGTGTGGGTGGCATCCTGGGGGACAAGATTAATGGACCACAATGGAAATAAGAAGCATTGACTTTTTTGAGTTATCCTGGGTGGCTAACCCGGAGGGTTAACCTACATTTAAAGAACAAAATGGGACAAATACCTTGACTGGAACAACACATAAATAACCCGCACATAAGATTATGAGACTTACAACGTTTCAGTCCGACTTTGACCATTAACTAGTCACTCACCAACACACAACGGTAGAATAACATTTCTTTGCCTGTACAACTGTGTAAAAAAAAAAAAAAAAAGAAAAAAAAAACTTACACCATTACTTACACCATTAACTAAAGGACAGCACATAACTTGTTGGGGGGTTATAAGGGCACTGTCAACGTGGGCCGTAACCGTACCAAGCACTGCATCCCGATTTATTCATTTATTTATTTATTTAATGTCTTTGCAAACAGTACATTGAGATTGTGTATATATAATAGTGGGTTGCATTACAAAGAGAGCCTCTATTATGCCTAAGCATTATGGGCCAACTTAACATTATTGGCTTACATTCTACTTAATACTAAGGAGTAGTATATCATAGTTGTACAGTAGGAAAGTAATTATTTCATAGTTGTACAGTAGAATATTAATTATAAATGAATCAAAATTTGTATAATACAAAGATATATTTATATTCTAAAATGCTTTTGTGAAAAACAATGATTCAATTATATTCCTGTTAACAATGGATAAAAGGTTCAATGTGATTGTTTCAGTTATGATGTGGGAGTACATAAGTGAGTAAATGTGTACTGAGTATTTAGCATTTAGTCTAGGGTGATTAAGTGGCTTTTGAGAAAAATCTTAAATTGATTTTCAGACTGGATTACTTTAATATCTTCTGGTAATGAATTCCATATTTTGGGACCCTTTATGTGCATAGAGTTTTTACACAGTGTGATATGGACACGAGGTATATCAAAAAGAGATCTGTGTCTTGTGTTGTGGTCATGTGTCCTGTTTAGGTTGGTGAGGAAAAGTTTGAGTGGGGGGTTTATATTTGCGTGTATTGTTCTGTGTATGTAGTAGGTACATGAATAAGTATGGATGTTCTTTATGGTGAATGCATATTGTCCGAAGTTGGTAGATGAAATGGGAACAGGAGTTCCCTTTGCAAGTAGAGACGGGATCAAAACCTGCCCTGTGAGGCCAATAAGATCAGGTGGACAACTTTCCTAAGTCACAGAAGTGCAGGACACATATAGCCCTCACCTGACTTCAGTAACTGGCTTCCCACTAAAACGGTGTGGCCCGGTGGCCCGGTGGCCCGCTTCACACACGGAGAGCTCGGGTTCGATTCCCGGCGGGTGGAAACATTTCGACGTGTTTCCTTACACCTGTTGTCCTGTTCACCTAGCAGCAAATAGGTACTTGGGTGTTAGTCGACTGGTGTGGGTCGCATCCTGGGGGACAAGATTGCGGACCCCAATGGAAATAAGTTAGACAGTCATCGATGACGCACTGACTTTCTTGGGTTATCCTGGGTGGTTAACCCTCCGGGGTTAAAAATCCAAAGAAAATCTTATCTTATCTTAAATATCCGTAGAGCGGAAAATGGAGTTAATGAATAATAGTAGGCCCAAAAGAAAGCCACCATTATGCAATGGATTTCGGACAACTAATCATAAAACTAAAATGGTAATTAAGAACTTGACAAAGACTTAAGTAGGACTTCTTGTGCAATTAAGTACAATTATAAGTACAATAAGAATGCCAGCTAATGACCTATGGTCAATTACCAATGAACTGTGTATTATTTATACTGGTTTAATGATCTTCAGTTTTGTAGACTGAACAGAGATGGTAAGATAAGATTTTGTTAGGATTTTTAACCCCAGAGGGTTAGCCAACCAGGATAACCCAAGAAAGTCAGTGTGTCATCGAGGACTGTCTGTCTTATTTCCACTGGGGTCGTTAGATTAGATTTTGCCACCGAAGTGGCTAGTTTATTGTGCACCCCATATCCATCCTGTGGACGGTAGCGCGAGAGCATATGGATACACAAAAGGCCTAGGAACTAGGCCCCAAAGGGTTAACAGGAATACATGTGGATTTATATCTACATATCTATAGTTCACTTATCTGTTACAAGCAAATTTAGGAAATTTGCTTAGTATAACTGGTATCTTATTTTCATTAATAAGATATCTTGACATGCCACATAGGTTATTATACTGTCTGTCTCTGTATTCCTCAATAAGTGGACAATTAAGCACATAGTGTTCAAGAGAGTGACCATATGCCTGATCACATAATTTACATTTAGTTTGATCATCATCTGTGTGTCTCCCAAACTGCCAGAAGTACTTGTAACCAAGCCTAAGCCTGGCCACTACAACATCAGTCAGTCTGTTCACATTGCAAGTTGCTCCATAAACATACTTATCTACGTTCATGTTATCATAGTGGGTTATAGATCTACTCAGGCTTCTAACTGCATTCCTATAACAATCATTTTCATTATTTACTTCTCTCCTAATATTATTCCTAATGCTAGACACAGTTATACCAAAGTTATATTCTACATTCTCCTTCTGGGTACTCTTCTTACCTGGAGTTTACCTGGAGAGAGTTTCGGGGGTCAACGCCCCCGCGGCCCGGTCTGTGACCAGGCCTCCTGGTGGATCAGCGCCTGATCAACCAGGCTGTTGCTGCTGGCTGCACGCAAACCAACGTACGAGCCACAGCCCGGCTGATCAGGAACTGACTTTAGGTGCTTGTCCAGTGCCAGCTTGAAGACTGCCAGGGGTCTGTTGGTAATCCCCCTTATGTGTGCTGGGAGGCAGTTGAACAGTCTCGGGCCCCTGACACTTATTGTATGGTCTCTTAACGTGCTAGTGACACCCCTGCTTTTCATTGGGGGGATGGTGCATCGTCTGCCAAGTCTTTTGCTTTCGTAGTGAGTGATTTTCGTGTTGCAAGTTCGGTACTAGTCCCTCTAGGATTTTCCAGGTGTATAAATCATGTATTTTCTCCCTCCTGCGTTCCAGGAATACAGGTTTTAGAAACCTCAAGCGCTCCCAGTAATTGAGGTGTTTTATCTCCGTTATGCGCGCCGTGAAAGTTCTCTTACATTTTCTAGTCGGCAATTTCACCTCCCTTGAAAGGGTTTTAAAGGTCAGCAATATTCCACCCTAATAGAACAAGTGCCCGAAGAGTTCATCATGGGTTGGGCCCCCCCTATTTTTAAGGGTTCTCTTTATCCATCCTGTCATTTTCTAGCAGATGCGATTGAACAATTTTTATGTCCTTGAAGGGAGATCCCCCGAAAATCACTCCCGGTCTTTGACTTTGTGTTTCGCTCTTTTTCGTGCCAGAATTTGTTTTGTACTCTGATGAAGATTTAAATTTCCTCATTTTTCCCATACGAGTAATTGAAATTTCCATCGTTGAACTTCATATTGTTTTCTGCAGCCCACTGAAAGTTTTGGGTTGATGCCCGCCTGGACCCTTTGCAGTGTCTGCAAGGGAAAAACACTGTCATGCGATTCGGGTGTCTCTAAAGGAGACACGGGCTGTGGCTGACATCCTTGTCTAGTAGGATATGAGGATGAGGAACAAGTTGGGAGCTAGTACTGTGCCTTGTGCCTTGTGTCTTGGCTAACATATCAACTTTATCATGAAGGAGTAATCCAATGTGTGATGGGATCCATAGCAATTGTACATTAATTCCTTTGTCCCTAATTTTAGAGTATCTATACCTGGATTCACCAATGAGCTTGTTGTTGGAGTTCATTATATGAGTCAAGTGCCTTAATGATGGACATAGATCAGTAAATGATGATAGAGTCAAGCTACAGTGTATAGGTTAGCTTTTGCGCCATTAGGATTGAAACCAATTCAGTTTGCAGTTGTAGACGCCCAGTTGTTAATTCATATGCCTAACTCAACAAATTTATTATCGTTCTTAACTATGGGAGGTGGCAACAGAGCAGATGCAGCCCTGCCCCCCAAAGACTCCTGTTAGATCCATCGTGTATTAACTTGTGATAACTTTTTCTACCGGCTGGTGAGAAATTTCTTCTTGAGCAGTTGCTCTAACAAAGAAGATTTTAAAGGAAGGGATTACCTTAGACAATGAGCTTCTTGGGAGGGACTTGTAGGTATGTGATAGTAAATGAACACATCTTTCCATGGAGGGGGAAAGCTCTGGTTGCCTTCAGTGATACAAGTTCATGCAGGTTATAAAACTTAATGCAATTGCAGTTTTCACAATTCATTTAGATCTGTGTGTATTTAACCTCTAGGCACTTGGTAAGATTCACTGTGACCAGGTCTGGTTCGTTTGTCTGGTTCGTTTCTCAACATTTAATACCGAGTACAGTGTAATTTCAAAATCCTATCCACTGATACTTAGAAATACCAGCTCCTTCCCTCATGTTAAGAAACTTTTGAGATCTGGACGCAGCAAGAATAATCCTGAGAGCTTCATTTTACATAACTCCAAGGGTCGGAGAGATCTTTCTCTAGCTAATATCAACATGGGTGCAGCATATTCAATTAAGGACCAACATAGGCTTTGTCATCATTCTCACGATTCTCACATTAACACCATAGTTGGGAATTGTAGCCAGCAAAAGCTTTGAGGCATTTTGCTTAGCTGTGAATTTCTTGTTTCGTTGTGGGTATAGTGGATTGTAAAGGGTACATCTACACAAGAATATCTGTAAGTTTTAACGTAGCTAATGATTTCACCCTGCAAATAGATGTGTGGGGGTGTGTTTGCTTGTTAGATCTGTGTTTTATGAGGAAAGATAATTTACGATGGCCTAGTTCGATTACAAATTGCTTGAACGTCATAAGTAAGACTATTTCATTTTCTTATGCCCTGTTGTATGGATCATTGATATCATAAGCCTTAGGCTTTATGCTATTTGTTTAGGTGAGGCATGTAGAACTTTTAGGATAGATTAATCATCCAGAATATTAAATTAGCACTGGGACTAAGAACTCCTCCCTGCGGTGTACCTAAAGACATTTTCTTTAGAATCACTTCTGAAGCATGGTAAAGGACGAGAGGATACTCTATTTGACAGGTATCCTATTATCCAGCAGAGTAAAGTACAACCAATATTCATTTTGGACGAGTACATGTAGGTATAACGCGTTCTGTTGCAATATCAATTGCAGGATCTTTAGATCAGGAAAAGGGTAAAACTAGTAGAGGTGTGTGCAGTGAGAAGGTGAAATACAGTTATGCACACTTTTACCTTTCATGACCCATAGAGGTAGGGGAAAGTTGGGGTCTGATTCTGTAGTACAGTCTGTTAAGCTTCATTCTTTCAAAAGTTTTATCAAAGAAACGAGTTAAGGAGATCGGCCTAAATGGTTCTGGTGTTGGGGGCTTTGGGATAGGCACAAATGAGACTATTGTCCAGGAATTAGTAGAACGCCCCAATGTAACTGAGATTATACAGTTGACAAAATATGGGTTATCAGGCTCGTGCCGTAGAGTTCTGAGAATAATCATAGGGTTATTCCATCCTCTCCAGGAGCAGTTGATACGACCTTCTGGTTATGCCTTTTTTCTAATTCATATCGGTAAAAGAGACTATTCACTCTCATCAATTTTTGGGCGCATATAAATTTTCAAGTTTACAACATTTCTTAAGAAGTAGAATCTCATTAAGTTTTGTCTAATTATGAGATGCGTAGGCTTTCATGCCTGGGACGTTTGGGACCTGTCATTTATGACGGTCATTGGCATTTTCAAGAGGAAAGGGATGGCAATCATTGCCAGTCTTTTTCCTGGTTATTATATTTATACTTTCAAGCCAATCTAAAAGGGGTGGACTATTTATCCACTAAGCAAACTGTTCCATTCTGATGCCTAAGTTCTTCCTTTCTATGCCTTGCATTTGGTAGTGCAGCTTGAACGTTCTGAGCAGGTATGGGGGTCTACATTTTCACGGTATGCTTTAGACCAATCCGCCTAGCTGCATGTGTTATAGATTGACGCAGTGTGGTATCATTATAGTATTTACATGGTGTTTATGTTATTTATAGGGGAGGGTCTTTGTTTCCTATTCCTGCCCAAATGATCTGTTGAGAACAATATCATTAGTGGTAATTAATTCATCATTAAATTTTTGTGTGCCAATGGGCTCGTAATTCTTTTACCGTTGATCAAGTGGTTATTAAGTTGTCTCTGTGTTCTGGTTTGAGAATAAGTTTCTCCTTCTGTATTTAGCTCCTTGATTGCTTGGGAGATGTGATCAAGTTTGACAGTTGTTAGTCTAGGGAAGTGATCAGATAGATGATCATCAACTATGTCAGCGTTCATGCATCGTATATATTGTATTAAATCCAAGACATAGTTCTAGTATGCCACAATAATGTGAGTTGGTAAGTAGTGCCCAACAATTCGAACATAATCTTGCTCATTTACTGGTGTTACCTGGAGAGAGTTCCGGGGGATCAACGCCCCAGCGGCCCGGTCTGTGACCAGGCCTCCATTGGTCAGTGTCCCAGGATGCGACCACACCATCGGAGACTTAATCCAGGTACATTTACTGAAGGGGAAACATTGACAACAGGTGGGAAAGAAACCACGTCCAATGTGTCTTATTGGCTGGGAATCGTACCCAGGCCCTCACCGTGTGAGCGAGAGCGTTAACCACCGGCCACCACAGAGCACATCACTAGTTAGTTCCTTGGTGTTTGAATAGAACCACACTATTTCTTATGTATGGCAATTAAAATCTCAAAGAATGATGGTAAGGTTCACTATGAGCGATTGGTAAAAGACATCAGGTTCGAAGCTGGTTCGCTGGGCATAGAGATTAAAAACTGTTTATGGGAAAAATCGCTGCATATTACTTGACACCATGATACTGACATGTTAACTCGAATCTGCAGGAAAGGTGTGAATGTGGCAAAGTTCTTCTGACATACATTCAACAACGATGGTTGACATTAGGTTATAAGCTGCGATCCAGGCAGTTTGGTGTTTTAGTGGTGCTCCATCTTTCAATCTACATTCCTGCAAACAGATGGACATCAATATTCTTGGTTGCACTTATATGATGTAAGTCAGGCAACCGCTTCACTGTTGGAAAGCCTATGTTCCTCTGAAAAGATTTGTATTGTAATCCATGGTAGTGAGTTATTACATTCTCTTGATATAAGATGGTAAACTATTATGCTTTGACTGCTGTGTGCAGTCACTTAAGAGCAAATGCATAGATCTGTTCGTTATTTATCTTCAGAACCTTTATTTTTTATGCATTTTTCGGCATTTTGGCAGCCAGTTATATAGGACTAGTCTTGAAGGCAAGAGTTTGGGGCTTCTTTTCTCACAAAATTTTTTTTTTTTTAATGGAGGCTGTACGAGAGATTGCTGGACTTGTGAACATCATCACCCTGCTCAGAGCAGACATCTGTGATTACATATATTTATTAATTTGTCAGGTAATCTGTTCAAAGATGCTCAATTTTTTCTCGGAAAATTTGTTTATAATATGAGGAAGGTCAGGCGATCAATGCTCTCCGCGAAGGATGGACTTCTGGGTTAGTGCTTCCTTTAACACCTATCACCTTAACCAGGTACCATGGTTACATTAGTGTTATTGTTTCATATTCATTGCAGGTAGGTCCTGTGCATCTGACTCATCTCCAATTTTCCTGGGAGGTTACTGTGTGGTGTCAGTATGATGTTGTAGTTGTGGGTATTGGGAGAAATGACAAACGCATCCCCATGCGGTGTAGCCATAGGTATCTTGTAGGGCAGACCAGTAGTTCCATATGTGCTAGCAGGGATGGCTAGCTCCTCCACAGATGGTGGTGTGTTGGCATTCTGGTATCACCAGAATTGTTTGCAGTGAGGTGGGGTTCTTGCACCTCTTGCAGAGGTTCGTCTTCTGATTGGCTGTGGTAGACTGGGTGGCCCCATCTCAGTTACCATTAATGGACTGTTATCAGGTTTACCTAGAAGGTTGTTTGGGTTCTTGACGCAGTCCTGTGGAAAACTGTAACCCCAAACTTTCCCCTTTTTTTTTTTTTACAGTTATTACAACCTTAAAATTTTGGCTGTCAGGGGTCATACTTAATGTGCATTCTCTAGTGGAATGTTTCCCAGCACACTTACCACACCAAGAATGTAGTATTCCACAGTCTACTGCTACATGGCCATAGTGCTGGCATTTGTAACACCTACGTTTAGGGGGTAGGTACACTTCGATGTTTAGGAAACGTAAACCATGCACCCAGACATCAACAGAGCACGATCACGTCTGCTATCAACACTAGTAATGCTGCTGGTGTTGACACCATCTGTCTGGCTGAGTCAGCTGTCAGTCAGCCACTGACTCGTGATCGAGGTCTTCATACTTCTGATGGACGCTAGTCTTGCTGGGGTTGGTACACATCATGCAGCTGCGCATAACAGTACTGGAGAAGCAACAATGGTGTTTGAAACAACAACTTGAGCACCACGAGGAAAAACTTACAGAGGTTGCAAATGAGTACATCAACCCACAGATAGTCAGCCATTATGAAAATGAGTGTGGTGATGATGAACAAACTGATGATTGCAGTGGTGTTAATAATTACAAAAACACGATGAATTGATAGTGGTGTTTACAATCACAGTGAAGTGTGATAAGGGCAGTGAAGACCATCATTGATAGTAACTGATGAGTGTAAATGTATTGTAGATATGAGGTGGTGTTGACACGGTGTTGATAATGGTGTATGTATCACTGGTCTTAATGATGAGATAGTGAGACATGTGTGATAGTGATGTGTGTAATAAAGCGAGAGTTGAGTGCGAGGATAGTGTCACCTGCCATACATTCACAGACAAAGCGCGCAGTGACCTCTGTGTTAACAAAGACTCCAAAAAGAGGTCTCACTAATGCGAAGCTGCACTTAGGTGACTCATGGAAAGGAAAATAATGATGATATTGATATTGATTATGTCTGTTTGTTTTTTAGTAAGTTTTTTCATTTTGCTGAGAAATTGAAAACTATCCCTGGACTTTATAATGGAACCAAACTGTATAAAATATCATTCTTTAAGTTGGAATATGCGTCATTAGAAAAAGATTTTTGACCTGCATCATAATGTAAACCACTGAATCATTGAGTATTGGTGTCTACAGAGGGTGCAGAGTCCCTTAAAAATCCACAACCCCATAAATTGCCCATCGTTTGTTGAATATAACTCATATCTACTAATTCTTGTGTCTATATATTAAAAAATCCACTTCCCCATCAACTTCTTGAACATAAGAAAACAGAGGGGCTACTGTAATCTCGGTGTTAGGATTTATATTGGGAACTATGCCTCTCATCTATTTAACTTGTACGCTCCTGCTGATAAGTTTAATTACTGTGGAGCTCCCAACTTGTGGTCAGTCTGAACCTAATCGCATTAAGTGGTGATTATAATGCAAGACACAAAAGACCATTGGAAACTCTCAGTTTGGTAATGTAATGGCAATCAACTGTGTCACTCTTAAACAGTCATGATAATGGGCAAATTGGTAGGGGGACCTTGAACAACACATTCTATGGAGGTGTCCTTGATCTGTGTCTTGGCGTCAACATTACTTCTGCCAAGCTGTGAGTCTTCCCACATTGTAACAGATATAGCGTCTGATCCATTTACCAAGGCTATCCTCTCTAGGATATTGGTAACTACTATTCTCCAGGTGGGTATTCAAACGGAAAGTCTTAATGTTTCCCCTGATCAACATGATGGCTTTGTTTGCACATGTGATGACTGTTTAATTCCTTGAGTGTACCTCTGTCGGAGACTTTTAACAAATGACCTTGTGGAGAAAAAAAAACAGTTTTCAGAAAACTTCTTAGAGCCGCCTCTGAAACTTCCTACTACTCTAAATCCAATGGATTCCATAATTCATAAGTCTTATAAAAATCTTACCTATTACAATGATTCTAAACTTCGAACATTGAAAACGTACTGCTCGCTAGTCTAGGCTTGCTATAGAAACCATCGTACCCCTGAAATGTGAGCCTCTTCAAATGCCCTTGCTGCTGCCAGAGAGAGTATGCAGAGTGACGGCAAACAGACTGGGAAACAATTTGTCCAATGGTCTCAATGCTCACACCCCACTTAGCGGCATGGAGGAACATAAATAGAACTGGGCAGATCGCGCACCCTCAGACCTGGCATTGGGCGAATGAGTTTGTCAGTGATTGGCTGCTACATTCTAAGATATGACAGTCTTCCAGTACAACACAGGAGAAATTAATGGACAAATATGATGCTAGGGAGAGAACTTGTTTGCTTTATGCACTCAGCAAGGAGATGTCTGCAACATTCCTTTTACACTTTATTATGAACTTGATGCAGCCCTAACTAAGGGGCAACTCCACGTCGCTGGTGGGAATGGTATTTCTTACACATACTCAGATTGCTGTGTCGAGTTACCAGGTTTAATCCTTTCTTGATTTATGTTAACATGAGTTATGTCACTGGGGAGCTCCCTAAATCATGGTCCAATAGCTCATTATTCACCATTCCAAAGCCCAATCCAAAAAATCCATTTCGCCCAATAATCCTTTACTAGATGCTTGTGTAAAATTTGAAAGGATGATTCTTAATCGGTCTTTTGCACAGAATTAAGGATTCTTGTCACCCGGTTGCCTTGGCTTCATGGCATGGAAGAGTGTGCATCATTGCATTACAACCTTTCTCACTCTGCACACTGGACAGCTCATACACTACGTTCTTGACTTAAATCGCTTTTTGATGTAGACAAACAGGACATGTAATCATTAGTGAACTTGCCAGAATGGATGTTGGTGGATGGCTTCTCCGCTGATTAAGGTTACAAACTGTCCAACAGAAAGTCGTCTGTGTTGTTCCAGGGACATAGAAGGTGTAACTAAGATTTTGATATTAGGAAACCCACAGGGAGGTGTGATTATGGTCCCACCCTTTTTCAACATTTTGATTAATGCCTTACTTAATGCCATGCTAGCCAGCCCAATCATTATATGGTTAGTTTTGCTGATGACATAATGATTCCACTTACGGATTCTCCAACACCAAAACATTCTTAATCATGTTTTTGCCTCGTGTCAGGGGACCTGGGGTTAATAACTCAGGGGATATAAAAAGATACTCAAACAGCGTCCTCTCGCAGAGAGGCACAAGTTCGTCAGATCTGTTGATGATGGTGTCTCTTCTAGATTTATGTAAGGCGATACTGGTATCTCAGGCTTTGAGGTTCCACTAATGGACCTGTTGTAAACGAGAACTTTGTCGCCAATACAAAGAAAGGCTGAGAGCACTTAGAGTTGTGCAGTTTTTCATCCCAGGTATGGTTTTGCTAATGTGAAAAATTGTGAAAATGATGTTTCTTGCGTAATATTTAGATCTTTGGTTGATTTGCAGCGCCACTACTTGCATGTGTCTGACTGGAAGCTTGGATGGGCTGGAAAACTGCAAAACGAAGCAATGAGGATCATCTAGGATGCCTCGTACTGCCAAAATTTTAAATATCGGAAAGAACTTAATATCAAGATTAGAGATCGTGTTACTGAAAGAAATATCCTTATTGGGGTCAATATGCTTAGGCTAGCCACATTCAAACCCTGCACAGATTGCCCCTCCAAACTTCATAAGAACTGGTGAAATCCTTCCTGATGGATCGAAAAATCTGGAACCGACCTCCGCATGAACCAGCTACATGATCTATATCAAGTTGGACAACAGGACATTTCCCTGCTCCATGGGATATTACCCCATTTCCAAACTACCATTTTTTTTTTTTTCCTCCCATTTCCCCCCCCCCCAAAACCTCTTATTAAATCACAACCAAAGCTTGTCTTGAAGCAAACATGATGCCTTTAAGCTGTATTGATAACTTAGCCACACAGAACAATTCTTTCACAAAAATTATTTACGTCGATGG
>NC_069429.1:36037917-36075417 GCF_026875155.1 Cherax quadricarinatus | reverse complement strand
CTGGAGGTGCTGTCCTGGGAGACAGTAAGGGTGAAGCTGGAGATGCTGTCCTGGGAGACATAATGGGGAAGCTGGAGATGCGTCCTGGGGGGACAGTAATGGTGAAGCTGGAGATTTTGTCCAGTAGTCGGGAATTATAACACAGGAAGGAATACATATAAATGACCCCATAGGGGACAGGAGCCATAGTAGGGAAAAAAGTGTAGTCAAAGATAAGATAAAACCAATATTGCAAACTAGAAATACCGCAGGAAATAGCAAACAAGAGGACTCCACTAGCAATAGTGAGGATATATTACCAAAAAACAAATGGTGGGAGCTCCATTGTTGGTGCTAGGAGGATAGAAGTATAGACAGGGAAACATGCACCAACAGGGAATACAGTCACAGAAACCCAAGGCAAACGGAAACCAAGCCTGTGCACATACTATGCACTCGGTATCTGCTGGCATGGGAAATCTGGAAAAACAGATGGGACGTGCAACTATGACCACCCTAGGAAATGCCATGCCCATATGACAACAGGAAAATGCAAACTCCCTTCCTGTAAGCTTTTCACCCTGAACTGTGTACCTCTTCAGTACAGGAAAGACTGTGCTATAACTTAAATTGCCAGGCATACCATCTAAAGGGGACAAAAAGATGCAAAACATCCAGGCCATGGGAAAACCTGGGTAGCCACAGCCACTCAAGAGGGAGAGGTTTTTTAGTGCCAGGAAGGAAAAAAAACTGGCAGGAAATGGCAGAAATCGTACACCAAATCCAGTCATTCCTGGAGTGGAACCACAGTCGATGGCCTCCACTCCAAACAACAGATACAGATACTAATGCCGGAAAAAAAAATCCCCCCAGTACCAACAATACCACCAGTCCGATAACATTCTTCTTTGCAAATATACAGGGTCTAAAGCCAGCAACAAACAACAAAATACCTTTCATCCGTGGACTGCTTGCAGAGGCAAAGGCAATGTTCGCGGCTTTCACTGAGACCCACATAAAGGATCACTTGGACAACGAAATATGGATCCCAGGTTACAACCTATACAGATGTGACAGAGTGAACAGGCAAAGGGGGGGGGTTGGGCCTTTCATTGCAGAGTCACTTGTTTTCACAGAACTGCTAAATGCCTCAAATGATGTAGTGGGAAATTTTAGCAGTAAAGGGCGTATGTGTCTTCCTTTGCAGATCCACCTGGATCAACCCCATGGTTGTGACATCCATCAAATACAATGCAATGACTCCAAGCAGACTATCAAATCAAATATTCGAATGCGGCCACTCCAAAAAACAATATGAAGTTCAACGAGGTGAAAAATTTCAACTACTCAATATATGGAAAACTTCAATTTATTTAAAAATGTGTCAGGGTATTTACCACATAGTTCTAACCTTACAATAGTGCAAAAAATGTAATGTGAAGGACCTGGTAGTGATAAGTCAGAGGAGAGCGAATTTCACCTTCTAAGACCACTATATGTATCTACCTCATACACTAGGAATAATGATTGGATTGGATATTGAGAACCTTAAATAGGGATGCCAAGCCCATGATTCTCATCAAATCGCTTGTGCTATCTAGGCTGGGAATATACTGCTCTACACTAACGGCCCCCTTCAAGGCTGTCTGTACTTATGCAGGACCTGAGGACGAAGAGGTACCTAAAGAACTTTCTCAGCTCACACAGAGTGTTGATAAGGCACCTAACTAAGGGGAGCGGTTGGACGGTCCGTGTTCTGTATTCATCCAAACGAAGGTGTGTAGAGAAATATAATATACTACTTGGAAGGTTCTGGTGGGAATTGATACCAAACTTGCACACGAAAATCACTCCATGTGAAAGCAAAAGACTCGGCAGGAGATTGATTGCTACATTCCCTGATGGAAAAACAGGGGTGCACGATCACTGAGAGACAATGAGTGTCGGGGCCCAAGACTGTTCAATTGTTCTTCCCTGCACACATAAGGGGTATTACCAATATAGATCTGGCTGTCTTCAAGTAGGCACCTGGACAGGCACCCAAAGTCAGTACCTGACCAAATGGGCGTGGTTCCGATCTAACATTAACTTGCATTTGTCACGCAGTAATGGCCTAGTTGATTCCAAGACCTGATCCACCATGAGTCTGCGTTACTCAGCCGGGCCCTGTGGGGGCATTTGACCCCTGAAACCCTCCTCCAGGTAAACTACCAGATATGACTGAAGAAATACTTCCAAACATTCCTTTGAATCTTCCTAGGTCTTGAACTTCCAATTGTGGGCTCTTGCTTTCTGGTGTACCCCTCTCTGGAACATTCCCCCTGTCTCTGTCCACCTTGTCTATTCCGTGAACGCAGTTTTTTGCATGTCGTTATGATGTCTATCCCTGACCCTCCTGTCCTCACAGTTGTCGTCAGGCCGATTTCCCTTAACCTTTCTTTGGGGATGGACATATCACATTAGCTCTGGAACATTCCTTGTCAAAAAATATTTGCTTTCTCTAATTTCTTGACATGCTTGCATCAAAGGTGGGTTCCAAAACAGGTGTTGCAGACTGCAGTAAGGGCCTCCTAACGTTACACCGGTCTCTCTGGTTTGGCCAGGCGACCCATATGCTTGCAGCAGTGATCTGGTTTGTTGAAGTGGTGCTTTCCAGAGACATGCTCTGTGTTATCCTTCGCTCACCCCATTGATCTTTTCCTTTGAGCGAAGGGTTGCAGTATGTCTTTGGCCCCCCGAGCCTATACACCATTTGCGGTCTTCTTTGCCTTCCCCAGTCTTCATGACGTTGCATTTGCGGGTTAAATTAGAGAAGCAGTTGGGACCAGGTTGTCAGCCTGTCCAGAGTCTCGTTGAATGTCTTACCTGATCCTCATTATGATTAATTCTCCTTCATTACCACTTCACCATCATTTGCGAACAGGGGACACTTCTGAGTCTAATCTCCATCATGTCTTTCACAATTTACAAAAATATCAATGGTCCTAGGACGACCCTGTAGACCCCCTCTCATCACAGTGGGCACCATTATGATGCCTCATCATGTATACATGACTCGTTGATGCCTCCTTGTTAGGTTTTTTATTGATCCATTGCGGCTCGTAGCAGTGGCCCTTCTGTTAATGTGAATGATCCTTCTAACTTCTGCACCCAATCTCCTGTGAGGAACTGTGTTCAAGGCCCTTCTTGCAAGTCCAGGAAGATGCCCAATCTAAACTACCTCTCTCGTTGCCTTTGGGGTAATTAATGAGTTTTGAAGTAGGGGGGGGGGATAAGGCGCAGGGGTTTGATGGAATTCCTTAACGATTTTATTTATTACACATTGGGATTGTCTGAAGGAATGGCTGGTTCTCCTTGATTATCTCTGTATGTAAGGACAGGGGAGCCTGAAGCTTGGGGGAAATTGCAGGGCATGGGGGGTAGTTGTTTTGGTTTTTAAAGGAGGGAGGGAAACCCTGGATGCCTATAGAGGCGCATCTCCTCATGTGTGCTAATTATAATGTTTTGCGATGGTTTTACGCGAAATCGCATCGCATGAAAAAAGGTGCCTTGACATGTTGATATACAAAGAGGACAGTGTGGGGATTCCAGGTCGAAGTATGCATGAGGGGCATGGGGAGGAGAGAATTTTGGGATTTATTAGGGGTGGACAAGGGGAGGGGATTCTGGGGGATTTGATTGGTAATAGCTGGCTATTTGACTTGTGCTGGATAGACATGATATTGTGGAGGTATTTTACTAATAACAGGGTTTTGGCGTATGAGATGATTTGTGCGTTTCTGCAATGCTTTGTATATGCCTGCTAAGGGTCAGAGCACAGGTGTAAAATCTGATGTTAGGTTTGCCGGTTGGCAGATGAGGGCAAAGGGTTTGGCAAACAGGGGGTTGTCCCTTGTCTCAAAATCCATTTTGAATGCAATCCCCCCAAGACCCATTCATTTTATAGGCTGATAGAGATAGGAGTGTGGGAAGTGAAATGGGGAGATGCAGGAGGGTCCTGGCAGAGATATGGAATTGTGGGGTAATTCGTGGAAAGACACCACTGTTTTGGTGGGAGGGGGAAGGAAATAGGATTGTGGGAATGTGGGATCGTATATTTCAGATCTTTGGTGGGGTCTGTGTGACAGGGATGAGGGTGTGTTATATGGAGGCAATGTCCTAAGTTATTGGAAGTAGGTACGTGGGTTGGGGTGCTTTCTTGGGGGAATCCTGTATGGGTGGAATGTTGTGGATAGTAATCAAGGATTCTGCAGGGAGGGTTGTGTACATGGGCGGGAAGCTGGGGAGGACACGAAAAAATAAATTCAAAGCCAAAGATGTTATGTTGTGGTAGAAACGATCTGTAGGATGCATGGGTGGAGGGGGCAGGGGGATTTAACATTTGCAGCAGGGGGTGGGTGGTAGTGGAGTTTACACAATTGTGTATAGGAAAGTGTAGGGTGTAGTGGCAGAAGAAGTATATCCTCTGAGGGCGTGTGTATTCAGGAAACTGGAGAGTAGAGTGTGGTTTTGAGGTATGTGGGGGGTTTTATGGCAGGTCCATGGCTAAGGAAGGAGGTGGTGTTGATGGGCATGAGCAGGGTGGGCTCGGGTCTTATAACTTTTGGCACACGAGTGTAAGGCTAGCTGTATGTGAAAGCAGTGGTACCTGAGGGGGTGGGTCGGGGAGGAGGGGACGAGGGAGGTATGTATTTTTAAGGGTGGGTGAGGTCATGGAGGATGTGAGGGAAACAATGGAAGGGGGAGGGGAAGGCGTTATGGTGTTGTGAAGATATTGGTTGTGTATTTTGGTGTCAATATGGGGATGCAAAAGAATGTAAGGGTCTACTATGCTGGGGAGGACAGATAGGCAGGGTGGGGGTGCATTCAGGGTTGTAGCTACATATCCGATGTATGGTTTGAGGGGGCATTTGGGGAGAGTTTCCCGGGAAGATTTGATTATAGCCGAGGTTTGGAAGTAGGTATATAGTGTTTTTTATGGGATATTTAGCTTTTCAAGGGTCAGTGCGATATCGAATGGGTGGTATGTAGGGGGTTGGAGGGCACTTCTTGTTTAAATGTGAGGATGAGGGGGATGATGGAGTTTTCATGCTGTTTTATTTTTTGCGAAAACTTGGGGATTGCTAAGGAAAATGGGTTTTAGCTCGTGGGGGTCATGGGTTTTATAGTGGTGGGGGGGGGAAGGAGATGCATTTGCGACCTGTTTTGAAGGGCTTGGCCTTTTTGATGTGGGTGAGTGAGGTGTCTAAGGTACATTCGGAGGGCAGTGCTGTGATGGTTTGTGGTTGACAGGATTTTGTTGTCTTGTGTCTTGGGGTATGTGGGAGGGGGGGGGTGTGTGGGTAGGGTCGCTGGGGCGACCTTTGCGGGCGTGTGTGTTAGCCAAATGGTTTGCTGGAGAAAATAGGCTACTATATGGGGAGGTTGTGGGTTTAAGTAAATAGTTTTCCTTTGGGTTATCGTAATTGATGCTAGGTGAATTGATAGGGTTGTTTGTGGTAAGGTTAGAGAGGGAATGAGGTGTTTGTTTTCCTGTGGAGACTGGAATGTGGGGAAAAAGAATAGGGTGTGTGGTAGGGGGAGTAGAGAGTTTGTGAGGTGTACAAGTCCTTCAAGTAATGAGGGAGGGCACACATAGAGGGGTGAATGAATTGAGACATAACGGTGATAGCTGGGGTTTTGTCTTAATTACTTTAGGTATGGGATATGTGATTATGAATATGGGAGAATGAGGTTGGGTTAGTGTCAGGGGAAGGAAGGGAAGGGGGGGGCGCAATGCTTTATGAGCTTGTCTTGGCCTGGATCGTTGGGTTTTTTATGATGTGGACGATATATGGTTTTACGTTAATTGACTACAGGAATTTTTTATGATTCATTTGATTTTTTGGCGGGATAGGGGATACCGGTGCTTTTGTTAGATAACAAACTGGTTTACCTGTTTATATCAAGGTGATTTGATGTGTATTTGCTTTATGTAGTTTTTTTTTGTCGCTAGAGGCTAGCTGTTTTATTCGCACTTTACCATTTTTAAAGGTTGTAGGAATAGCAGCACAGTGGGGACCTCAAGATTCGTCCGGCCTGAAAGTGCTCCTTTTTCGGATATTAAAATTGTCCTTTTTTTGTCTAAAATTTGGCTCGCCAAGTGGTTCCAGTAACTCGCTTCTTATCGTACTGTCCCTGGAATGGGGTTACTCACGCTAATAGCCCGCCTGGGCCTGCCTTCCCAGCCAGTTGTGCCTTTGTTTATACCTGTGTAGTGACGGTCCCCCTCACATGCTCATACGATATATTTCATATTATTCACATGATTTTTCGTGCTTGCAACTGCTAAATAAGCTACCATGGTAGGTTAATAAGACACAAAGGCAACTGTTTGGTCTAAACTTTTTTTTATCCGTTAACATATTCCATTTTGATGTTAATTCGTATAAGTTTTTGTTGGTCCTTGATTTGTATCAATTTTTGATATTTTGGAAATAGAGTATTCTGTTAGTTTTTTATTATAAATCTTATATAAAAATTGTTTAAGTTTGTTAAAGCTTAGATCCTTTGTTAGTTTGTTATGTACTAACTGTTAAAAATAACATGATTCTTTGTGATTTAGGTTATATACATGTGTCTGTTATGTGTATATAATACAATGGTTTCAGGCTATGTACATGTAACGGTGGCGCGTTACCCTACTATTATGGTTGGAGGATGCGGTCACGAATTTTAACGTCATATTTTTTATGGCCCGTTATTAATTTACGTTCATGTTTTTGGTGGTATATTAGAAGGTTTTCTATCGAATATGCTGTGCTGATGTTTCAATCCATATCGGCCCATAAGGAATGAAAAGATGCCCCAATATTTACGAAAAAATGATAAAAATGGTTAATTTGGCAGGGCCTCAATTCTCAGTGGTACTGGGAAAAGTGTGTTTTTTGACTCTGGCGGACTGCTGTGATAGAATTCAAACTTTATATTCCATAACTGATCGATATGTATTCTAAAAATAAACCTTATCTTCTTGTAAAATAAAAAAAATAAGTTTCATAAATGTTTTGATATATTTGGAAAGACTGTCGGCCCTTGTTGTCCACTTACATAAATCTATACAATATTCTTGGAATTGCTTCGGAAAACAGATTCGCTACCCGTTAAAAACATCATTTCGCCTATGTTTTGTGGTGAGAAATAAATAGTCAATTCAATCATTAAGAATAAAGCCTGTGTTCCCTAATATAGGCATAAAAATAAGTTACTTTCGAGACTGTAGCCGCCAGCGCGCAGCACCCCCGCTCTGCCCGGGGGGAACAATTTTTTTCCCCCGATAAAATAAAATTCGCCCTTTAATTTTACACTTTTTTGCGTGGGCATGACCTAGGTTGTTGGTTAATACAGTTAACCATTGTAAATACGTTTTCTCAATCTCTGATGAGGGGAGGAAGTGAAAGTACGGACCCTCTCTTTCACCTTCAGGGGAAAATATCGATAGAACATTTTTTCCTCGGGGGTCTTATTATGTATTATATTTTTTTTGAGGTTGTATTTACCATTTTTTGTTTATTTTATATGCTTTATTATTTTGCATTTTGTCGTAAAAAAAATAGATCAATATTGGGATTAGATAAATAAGCCTTATAAAATTGTTTTGCGTGTGGGGTATGGAATATTCTATGGAATTTTTTTGTTGGATGGGGAGACGCGAGGGTTGTCGGGCCAATTTTGTGCACTATTCTCAGGGTGTTCCCGATTGGGTGCCGTGACAATAGTAGCTCCACCCGCTCGGGATTGACTCTCAGATGCGTAATTTGTATGTTATTAGACATAAGATATACGAAAACCGATTAAAAATAACACGGGAAAAAGATAAAGGAAAACACATAGAAAGAAAAAGATTAAAAAAGAAAGAAAAATTAAAAAAAGGAAAAAAAAAAAAAAAAAAAAAGGAAAAGAAAAAGAGTAGGAAAAAAGAAGAAATAGAGGATAGAAAAAACGTAACATTAAAGTCAACAATGCTAGCTGAGTCCGACGCGCGTCTTACGCAATATGGTGCCCGTCAGCTGCTGTCACATGCCTGTGATAAATGGCTGTTAGTCCTTTTAGAAACATCGTACAAGGATAATAAATTATACCAGGTGTAGCCAGAAAGTTCAGCTATTTTTTGGTATCAATTAATGATACCAAATGAGACGTTTTTTTTACGAGGATTAGTGAGGCTTCAAGTTTGAGTATGTAGGAATGAGGGGAAAATTATTTCCCAGTTTAAAAAGTAGGCTTAGGACAAGGGGATGGGTGATGTCACCCGTGGTTGATTAATATAATTTATAGATGGGGGGTTGTAAGAGAAAGTAAATTGCTGTTTGTGCTAGGCAAGAGGCGAGTGGAGTTAAAAAGATAAAGATTCACACACCAAAGTGGGAGGTTGGTTCACAGGGCTCTTTTTCCGATGACACTTTGCTTTGTGAGATTCTGAAGAGGATGTTGCAGAGATTGGTGGATGTAATTTGGTTAGGGGGTGCAAAAAGAAGCGAAAATTAAAGAGTTGATACAGGAAAGAGTAAGGTTAGAGGTTAACAAATAGAGTATGCACTTTTGGTGATGAAAGATTGAATTATAAGATTGGAGGGACGAGGAGTTATGGAGGAGGTGAAGGATTCAGTATTAGGGGATGTGGACGTGGTCAGCGAGGAATGGGTCTATGAAAGATGAGGTGAATATAGAATTGTTGAGGCGAAAAAAAAAAAAGAGTTGAGTGGTTGCACTTTAGGAGTCTGTGTAGACAAAGAACTCTTGTCTTGGAGGCAAAGAGGGGAATGTTGAGAGTTATAGTTTTACCAACGCTCTTATATGGGTGTGAATCGTGGGGGTGATGAATGTTGCAGCGAGGAGAAGCTGGAGGAGTGGAGATGTCATGTATGTGGGCTATGTGTGGTGTGAATATAATGCAGAGAATTCGTAGTTTGGAAGTTAGGAGGAAGGTGCGGGTTACCAAAATGTTGTACAGAGGGCTGAGGATAGGGTTGTTGAGGTTTGGTTCGGACATGTAGAGAGAATGGAGCCGAAACTGAATGACTTCAAGCAGTGTTTTCAGTCTGTAGTGGTAAGGAAGGCGGGGTAGGGGTCGGCATAGGAAGGTTGGTGAGGAGAGGGGGTTAGTTATGTGTATTAGAGGTTAAGGAGGTTCTGTGTTGCGAGGGGCTTGGAACTTCCAGCAGGCATGCGGTGAGCGTTGTTTGTAGGCACCCGTGAAATGGAGACAACATGGGTTTTTAATACTGACGTGCTGTTGGACAGATTGTGTGCAAAGTAACATTTATGAAGGGATTCAAGGGGAAACCGGAGGCCCGGACTTGAGTCCTGAGATGGGGAAGTACAGTGCCTGCACTTCTGTAGGAGGGGTTGTGGCTGTTAATGTTGCAGTTTAAAAAATGTATAGTGTAAAGACCCTTACTTGGCAAGCAGTGATGGAGTGAATGATGAGTGGAAGTTTTTCTTTTCGGGCCACCCTGCCTGGTGGGAATCCGGCCGGTTGTGATAATAAATAAAAAAAAAAATAAAACTCAGTTTTCATATATTTTCGAATTTTTTTTTGATCAGCGCGCGGGAACCCCAATAGGTCCTTATGTCGGCTGGCAAGGGTTTTATCATCTGCACAATTGATGGGGAATTGAGTCTGAGGGCTACTAGTGTGTAAAAAAAGTTTTGTTCAGTGGTTTAGGTAAATTTTGTGGTGAGATTAATTATAAATTGTTGTTAGTTGTTGTTTTTGGTCCACTTTTTGGGACAAAAAACAGTTTTTATGTCTTTATTTTTGTTCCTGTCTGTCAAGTTTTAAATAAAATATAAAAAAAAAACTCCACAGGGAAATAAATATCTACACATTAACTTCCTATTCTTCAGGTACAAATTCAAAGCGGAAATCATCTATCCCCAGAGTTTTCTGTTATCACCCTCATCTATCTCCCCCACCCAGTGTACTCGTTCACTATGCCCCAATGATCATGGGACTAGCTTACAGACGATAGCAAAGCCTCAACCTCCCACTGCTCTATCCCCAAATAAATGCTCATTACCTGCATACAGCTTAAACCACTCATCCACTCGTCATCCGCAAAACTGGCCCGTAACGATAACCCCCACTTTAGAGTTGACGACTACTACCAACCTCAGTGGCCTTCCGACGGTGCGCGTGACCCCTATTAAGACACACTCGCCCGCGCCGAAAATGGTTGTTCGATCATCCCACCACCAGCAACTCCTAACCCCCACCTCTGGGTTAAAACTCCTCAGGTAACATGCACCAAACAAATTTTAAAACTTTCATTCTGGCGATCACAAATCCTTCCCTTTAATGTTTCTATCTCCTCCACAGGATATACTCCGTGGTCCTCCTCCTTCTTAGCAATCCCCTCATCCATACTGCTTATAGGTATGAAGGAATCCCTTAGGTATTGTTGCTTTATTGCGTTTTCCCCTCCCTCACATATAAAACTGACTACGTATTAGGACCTTGGCCTCCCCATCCTCACACCCCAGACAAAATCCTTACACACACTTTCCTCACTGAGCTCTGCCCACAACGTTTTGAATCCTCCCTGCCCCTCTCATCACCCAGGCATTCCTCGTATTTAGTTTTCCAATAGCTTTTACACCTCTGGCCAGGCCCATCCCACCCAGGTCAACCACAACCGCCCTATGATCAGGAATAAATTCCACCTCAACCTTATGCAAGGACTCCTATTACTTACTTACATTTACCTGCTTTGTGATGTACACCAATCTAGCCTCGCCGCATATCCACGTCTAACAAAAGTGTGGTCCCACCGCCAAGCCCCACCCCCAATTATGTCAGTAGACACATATTTCTCAGAAGTATTCACTAGGATAGTGGAAAATTAATGCCCCGCCCTCCGTGACTCATGTCTGATCCATGCGAATAACACTTTTCCAAAAACCCTTCCACAATAGAACAGGTGGGTTTAAAGAACAGAAATAATAAACGAGCTCATCCCTTATGAAAATCCGCTTTCAGTGGCTCACTCTCTGAGGGTGCATACACACACACTAACGCCACTCGCTCGCCCATCCACCCCTCCCAATCCTCTCTTATAACTGCCCCTCCCCATTCACTTCTGACCACACAAAAGGGCTCGCCCTCTCAGAGTAGGACTCCCACCCCTCCTTGTCTAGCATCCCTATCTGCATCAAAAAGCCTATATCCATCCAACTCAAATGCACGCACCACCTTGATTATTTGTGCTCTTGCACAATTACAACATCCACTTTATGCCGGCATAAGAACTTGCAAACCTCACACCCTTCACTTCCTGACACTAAAACCATTTAATGTTAACCGTCATACACCATTAGGCCAGAGCAGTGGTTTCTTCTCACTGTGACCTTTGACACCTTAACAAACACCATTGTTCTTTCCGGCCCCTCCTTTATGCCATGTCTCTACTGGAAGCCCTAATACCCCTCCCCCGGCCATCTGCAGGTCCGAAGTCCCCGTGTGGACCGCCATCCATCTGCTTCCACCCACCACCCACCTTGCGGTCTCTGTGCTGGGGGTCAGGACATCATCCGAATCGTTGTCACATGGTATCAGCTTATGCGTGATTCACCCGCCTCTGGTTTCACCTCCTGTGATTACCTCACGGTGAACTACACCTCCACCATCATGTCCATCCTTCCCACCACTATTGGCACAGTTGTCCTGAGACACCAACAAGTCAATGGGCTCCTCTTGCTGCCCACACAGGTCTTCAGCATTCCTAACACCAGGCCCTCATCGCTGTTTCGCCCTCACCCATCTGACTGGGGAAAAACAGCGGAGGTGAGCAACGTCCTCAAGGACATCATCGATGGCTTCCTCCGGCCCGACCGGACCATGCGTCCCCCACCTCCAGGCAAAAAATGGTCCCACAGGGGGACCCCAGGCACAGAGGCTGTTGGGTCCCAGCACTTGCCACAGCCTCTGCTTGCTCCATCTCCTCACTCCACAGACGACCAGGCACATCCTTTCTGTAGCTCCAGAGCATGGTCCAACTTGCCCAGTTAACCATGCTGCAATACTTCTCTAGACCATGAAGCGTGTCTTTCAATTCCTCAACGCCTTGCAAGGTCATGCGTTTCCCCACATAGGACACCAATGAGCTGATTCCTGAAGGCCTTCTACATACATAGGACGATATGGGGTTTTGCCCCGTATCGTCATTTTTAGGGAGAAAAAACGTTTGCCCCTCACGGGATTCCAGCTTCTGACCTTCTACCACACCTGCCGGTCATGTGTCCAGTAATAATGCTCTCCCATACGTCCTTGAATGCATTGGTGTATGTCCGTTTTCATCTGCCTCAAACGGTACATTTCGCACTTAACCCATGTGTTGTGCCTGGGAGGGACAATCTTGACCTTGTGAGTTTAATGGAGGGAGTTCCGGGGGTCAATGCCCACGCGGCCCGGTCTTGTGACCAGGCCTCCTGTGTATCAGGCCTGATCAACCCATGGCTGTTGCTGATGGCTGCACGCAAACCACGTTCGAGCCACAGCCGGCTGATCAGGAACTGAAGTTAGGTGCTTTGTTCCAGTGCCTGCTTGGGATGACTGCCAGGGGTCCATGTGAGGTAATCCCCTTAGTGTGTGGGATGGCAGTGAAACAGTCTCGGGCCATGAACTTTATTGTTTGGTCTCTTTATACCGTGCTTGTGAACCCTGCTTTTCATTGGGGGGATGGTGCATCGCTCTGCCAAGTCTTTTGCTTTCGTAGTGAGTGATTTTTCGTGTTGCAAGTTCGGTTCTAGTTCCCACTAGGATTTTCCAGGGTAGTATATAAGCATGTATCCCTCTCCCTCCTGGCGTTTTTCAGGAAATACAGGCTTAGGAACCTCAAGCGCTCTCCAGTAATAGTGAGGGTGTTTTAATTCTCCGTTATGCCGCGGTCGAAAGTTCTCTGTACATTTTCTAGGTCGGCTATTTTCACCTGCGTGAAAGGTGCTGTTAGTGTGCAGCAATATTCCAGCTAGATAGATAGAACAAGTGACCTGGAAGAGTGTCATCATGGGCTTGGCCTCCCCTAGTTTGTAGGTTCTCATTTTCCATCCTGTCATTTTTTCTAGCAGATGCGATTGTATACAATGTTTTGGTCCTTGAAGGTGAGATTCCTCCGACATGATCACTCCAGGTCTTTGACGTTGGTGTTTCGCCTATTTTTGTGGCAGATATTGTTTTGTACTATGATTGAAGATTTATTTTCTCCTCATGTTTACATTATCTGAGTAATTGAAATTCTCATCGTTTGAACTTAATATTGTCTTTCTGCAGCCCCCCTGAAAGATTTGGTTGATGTCCGCCTTGGTCCTTGCAGTGTCTGCAATTGGGAAGTCACTGTATGCAGTTTCGGGTGTCATGCTGCAAAGGAAGACCGGTGTGCTCGTGGCTGACTTCCTTGTTTTTCTATGTCGGATATGAGGATGAGGTACAAGATGGGAAAGGAGTGAGAGTACTGTGCCTTGTGGGAACAGAGCTTTTCACCGTATGATGCCTGGACTTTATCTGTTGACGGACTTCACTCTTTGTGTTCGGTTAGTGAGGTAGGAAATAATAGAGACATCGACCGACTTTTCCCTGTTTTTTCCTTTAGCAGACGCATTCATTTGTGCGCTATCTTCGCCATATGGTCACACTTGTCGGAAGGGCTGTTAGCAAAAGTTCTGTTTTTTTAAATCTGCATTCTTGTGGCCTTTTAGTGCATTTAGGACCTGGTCGTAAGATATCATTAGTGAAGGTGGACACTCACCATAGAATTGCTCGTCAACTCTGCACATCCTGGTATTTTCCTCTACCAGCCGCTCATAGATGTCGTGTTCAACAACTTGTCAAACACCCTGGTGCGCTGTTAAGTGCTGTGCCAATTATAAATTCTGCATCCTCTATGCATAACGTGTTCCGGATGATTAATGGCAACAGTACGGGAGCAGCTTGCAGTGAATTTGCCCCGCGTAATACCAGCTGTATATTCACTGTATTTTCATCCTACAACTACCCTTGCACCTTCATTGGAAAAAAATAGGATGTCTTTCCAATTTGGCTGAGAGAGGGCAGCAGGAGACTTCTGCTCACACCAACAGGACGAGCAACAAAGGCATAGAATCAATGTTCTAACTGGGGTTAACATGCTCAGGCAAAAGTCCATTTAAACTGCTGCGCAGAAGAAGTCCTTTTAAATTTTCCTCAGCAGTTGGTGAACACTCTCCAGATGGATCGAAAAATTGTGCCAACCTCCATCATGAACCCACAGGACTTGATCTATGCAAGTAATAGCAAACTGGGGCACTTCTCATCTTGGAAATATTCCCCTATTCCAAACTATCATTCCTCCATTTTCCCTCCCCCCCCCCCAAATTTTCTTAAAACACAACCAAAGTTTCCACCGTACCTGGAGTTTACCGCGGAGGATGGTTTCGGGGGGTCAATCAAACGCCCCCGCGGGCCCGGTCTGAGGTCAAGCTTTCTGGTGGATAAGGGTCTGAATCAAGCAGGCTTGTTACTGCTGGCCACACGCATGCTGACGTAACGTAAAACAAGCACGGTTGGTCAGGTACTGATTTTAGGTGCCTGTCCAGTGCCTTGAAGACAGCCAGGGATCTATTGGTAACCCCCCTTATGTATGCTGGGAGGCAACTGAACAGTCTTTGGCCCCAGACACTTACTGTGTTGTCTCTCAGTGCACTTGTGGCGCCTGTTTTTCATCGGGGTAATGTTGCATCTCCTGCTGAGTCTTTTGCTTTCATGTGTAGGTTTAGTTCCAATCCCTCCAGGACCTTCCAAGTGTATATTATCATGTATCTCTCTTGCCTGCATTCGAGGGAACACAGATCAAGGACCTTTAACAGTTCCCAGTAGTTTACATGCCTTATCGCACTTATGTGTGCTGTGAAAGTTCTTTGTACACTATCTAGGTCTGCAATGTCACAAGCTCTGAAGGGGGTCGTTGGTATACAGTGGTATTCCAGCCTAGGGAGCGTATGTTATTTGAAGAGAATCATCATGGGCTTGGCATCCCTAGTTTTGAAGGTTCTCATTTTCCATCCTATCGTTTTCCTAGTGGATGAGGTAGATGCATTGTTGTGGTCTTTGAAGGTGAGATCCTCTGACTTTATCACTCCCAGGTCCTTCACATTACTTTTCTGCTCTATTGTATGGTTAGAACTTGTGGTATACCCTGACACATATTTAATTTCTTCAAGTTTTCCATATCTGAGAAGTTGAAATTTCTTCTCATTGAACTTCTTATTGTTTTGAGTGGCCAATTCGAAGATTTGTTTGATTTTTGCTTGGAGTCTCACAGTGTCTTCGATGGAGGTCACTGCCATGGTGATCCAGGTGTCGTCCACAAAGGAGATGTACGCTATGGCTTACAGAGATGTAAGCTATGGTTTACAGAGATGTAAGCTGTGGCTTACAAAGATGTACGCTATGGCTTACAGAGATGTAAGCTATGTCTTTCATCTCTGTCTATGTCAGAAATGAGGATGAGGAATAGAATGGGAGCGAGTACTGTGCCTTGTGGAACAGAACTTTTTACCATGGCTGCCTGGGACTTTACTCTGTTTACTATTACTCTTTGTGTTCTATTTATCAGGAAGTTGTAGATCTGTCTAAGAACTTTTCCCATTATTCCTTGAAGCCAAATAGGATGCCTTAAGCTGTACTGATAACCTAGTCACACACAGCATTCTTTCACAAATTATTTATGTAATGGCTAATAGTAACAGCCTGGTTGATCAGGCCCTGATCCACCATGAGGCCTGGTCACAGACCGGGCCGTGGGGGCGTTGACCCCATGAACCCTCTCCAGGTATACTCAAGGATGGTTCTGTACACCAATCCACTGGTGCAGCTGGTAGTGCTGCTGTTGTCGTACAGAGTGATGGCTCTCATAAAGAAATTGGAGCACGCATCAATAACTGGGCCTCTACCCTTCAGACAGAACTGTTTGCCATACTCCTTGCACTCAAATGTGTCCATGTATCTAAGGTCGACACTTTAATTGTAACTGATTCTCTGTCATCCATAAATGCTCTCAACTCTTTAAGTATCAGTTGTTGCATGCTTGTGCCAGAAGCCAGACATAGGTATATGGTAGGACTGTGGACAGTGGAGTCAGAGTGCACATGCTGTGGGTTCCATCTCACATTCGTCTTCATATGCATGATAGAACTGATAAATTGGCTAAGTTGTATGCTTTCAAAGAGGGAGTAGATTACAATCTTGGCTTGTCAGTTAACAGTGTGAGATAATAATATGAAAAGAACTTCAACTGAATTTTATTGACTTAAGACTCAGGGAGATTGACACTAGTCAGTCCATCTATCATCATTCTATCATGCAGGAGAAGCCACATGTCTATGGTGCTTCCAATAAAATAAGCCGACTCTTGGATGTCACTATACCTGAATAAACTTACCTCCCACCTCCAGCTGGTTTACAAGTATCTTTGGCAGTTTAAAAAGCCACCACCAGATGTACACCAAACGAAATGTAAACTTTGCCAGATGGACTATTGTCACACCCTGCGCCATTATGTACTGTAGTGCGATCAGATTAAGGCATTCAGAGACAACTCACTCAGAAATGTTCAAGATATGTCAAAGTATTTTACCCACAGTGGTATATTACAGACCATTCTGGAGAAATACCCTGACTTTGCTAGCTGTAAATAAAGCATTACCACGTGTGTGCACTTATGTGTGTGTTTGTGTATGTATTTGTCCGTGTGTGTGTGTGTGTGTGCAATCACCTAATGTTGGTTGCAGGGGTCGAGACTCAGCTCCTGGCCCTGCCTTTTCACTGAATGCTACAAGGTCCTCTCTCTCCCTGCTCCATGAGCTTTATCATACTTCATCTTAAAGCTATGTATGGTTCCTGCCTCCACTACCTCACTTCCTAGGCTATTCCACTTCCTGACCACTCCACAAAGGTGGCAGTAAAGCAATTGCAAAGAACTGCAGACCGATAGCACTAACATCCCATATCATAAAAATCTTTGAGAGGGTTCTAAGAAGCAAAATAGCCAACCACCTAGATACCCATCAGTTACACAACCCAGAGCAACACGGGTTTAGAGCAGGCCATTCCTGCCTGTCCCAGCTACTGGACCACTATGACCATGTCCTGGATGCTGTGGAGTATAAGCAAAATACAGATGTAGTATACACAGACTTTGCAAAAGCTTTCAACAAGTGTGTCAATGGTGTAATAGCACACAAAATGCGGGATAAAAGAATAATGGGAAAAGTTGGTCGATGGATCTACAACTTCCTGACAAATAGAACATTAAGGGTAATAGTAAACAGAGTAAAGTCCCAGGCAGCCATGATAAAAAGCTCTGTTCCACAAGGCACAGTACTCGCTCCATTCTATTCCTCATTCTTATTTCTGACAGACAGAGATGTAAGCAATAGCTCTGTGTCTTCCTTTGCAGATGACACCTGGATCACCATGGTAGTGACCTCCATCAAATACAATGCAAGACTCCAAGCAGACATCAATCAAATCTTCGAATGGGCCACTCAAAACAATATGAAGTTCAACGAGGAGAAATTTCAACTACTCAAATATGGAAAACTTAATTTATTAAAAATGTGTCAGGGTATACCACAAATTCTAACCATACAATAGAGCAAAAAAGTAATGTGAAGGACCTGGTAGTGATAATGTCAGAGAATTTCACCTTCAAAGACCACAATAATGTATCTACCTCATCCACTAGGAAAATGATAGGATGGATAATGAGAACCTTCAAAACTAGGGATGCCAAGCCCATGATTCTCTTCAAATCGCTTGTGCTCTCTAGGCTGGAATACTGCTCTACACTAACGGCCCCCTTCAAGGCTGGTGACATAGCAGACCTGGAGAGAGTACAAAGAACTTTCACAGCACACAGAAGTGTGATAAGGCACCTAAACTACTGGGAGCGGTTTGACGGTCCTTGATCTGTATTCCCTCAAACGCAGGTGAGAGAGACACATAATAATATACACTTGGAAGGTTCTGGAGGGATTGATACCAAACTTGCACACGAAAATCACTCCATGTGAAAGCAAAAGACTCGGCAGGAGATGCAACATTCCCCTGATGAAAAAACAGGGGTGCCACGAGTACACTGAGAGACAATGAGTGTCCGGGGCCCAAGACTGTTCAATTGTCTCCCAGCACACATAAGGGGTATTACCAATAGACTCCTGCTGTCTTCAAGAAGGCACTGGACAGGCACCCAAAGTCAGTACCTGACCAACTGGGCTGTGGTTCGTACATTAACTTGCATATGACCAGCAGTAATGGCCTAGTTGATCAGACCCTGATCCACCATGAGACCTGGTCTCAGACGGGCTGTGGGGGCATTGACCCCTGAAACCCTCTCCAGGTAAACTCCAGATATGACTGAAGAAATACTTCCAAACATTCCTTTGAATCATCTAGGTCTTGAACTTCCAATTGTGGCCTCTTGTTTCTGTGTCCCCTCTCTGGAACATCCTGTCTCTGTCCACCTTGTCTATTCCACGCAGTATTTTGCATGTCGTTATGATGTCTCTCCCTGACCCCCCTGTCCTCCAGTGTCGTTTAGGCCGATTTCCCTTAACCTTTCTTTGCAGGACATATCCATTAGCTCTGGAACTTACCTTGTCAAAAATATTTGCACTTTCTCTAATTTCTTGACATGCTTGATCAAATGTGGGTTCCAAACAGGTGTTGCATACTGCAGTACGGGCCTAACGTACACGGTCTCAGGTTTGCCAGGCGCCCATATGCTGCAGCAGTTATCTGGTTGAAGTGTGCTTTCAGAGACATGCTCTGTGTTATATTCACCCCAAGATCTTTCTCCTTGAGCGAGGTTTGCAGTCTTTGGCCCCCTAGCCTATACACCATTTGCGGTCTTCTTTGCCCTTCCCCAGTCTTCATGACTTTGCATTTGGCGGGGTTTAAATTAGAGAAGCCAGTTGCTGGACCAGGTGTCCAGCCTGTCCAGGTCTCTTTGAAGTCTTACCTGATCCTCATCTGATTAAATTCTCCTCATTAACTTCACATCATCTGCGAACAGGGACACTTCTGAGTCTAACTCTTCCATCATGTCTTTCACATATACAAGAAATATCACTGGTCCTAGGACCGACCCTGTAGACCCCCTCTCATCACTGGGGCCCATTATGATGCCTCATCATGTACCATGACTCGTTGATGCCTCCTTGTTAGGTATTCTTTGATCCATTGCAGTGCCCTTCCTGTTATATGTGCCTGATCCTCTAACTTCTGCACCAATCTCCTGTGAGGAACTGTGTTCAAGGCCTTCTTGCAGTCCAGGAAGATGCAATCAAACTACCTCTCTCGTGCCTTCTGTTATTTTATCATAAAATTCCAGTAGGTTTGTGGCACAGGATTTGCCTTTCATAAATTCTTGCTTGTTGGCGTTTATAACACTTGTTCCATTCCAGTGCCTCCCACTCTCCTCCTGATAATCTTCTCCATTACTTTGGATACTATGCACGTCAGTGACACTGCTCTATAGTTTAGTACCTCTTTTCTGTCTCTTTTTTTTAAATATGGTACTACATTTGCCATCCTCCATACCTCAGGTAGTTGCCCAGTTTCAAGGGATGTGTTGAAGATTGTGGTTAATGGCACATGCAACATTTCTGCTCCCTCTCTAAGGACCCACGGGGAGATGTCCTGACCCATTGTGTTTGAGGTATCAATGTCCTTTAACAGCTTCTTCACTTCCTCTTCAGTTGTGTGTATGTCATCCAACACTTTTTGGTATATTCCTTGCTGGTGTCCCCCTCTGTTCTGTCCACCCAAAGGCCTTCCTGTCTGCATTGTAAATACTTCCTTAAATCTCTTGCTGAGCTCCTCACATACTTCTTGATTGCTTCTGGTGAGCTCCCCACTTTCTTTCCTCAGCCTGATCACCTGGTCTTTGACTGTTGTCTTCCTCCTAATGTGGCTATACAGCAGTTTTGGGTCAGACTTGACTCTCGATGCTATGTTGTTTTCGTACTGTTGCTGGGTCCTTTGCCTCCTGTACCTTTTCCATTCTCTGGTGCACTTAGTTTTTGCCTCCCTACACATTCGGGTAAACCAAGGACTCACTTTGGTCTTCCCATTATTTTTATTGCCCTTGGGAACAAACCTTTCCTCTGTGTCCCTGCATTTTGTTGTTATGTATTCCATCATTTCATTTTCTGACTTTCTTGCCAGTTCTCTGTCCCACTGAACCTCCTGCAGGAAGTTCCTCATATCTGTGTAATCCTCCTTTTATAGTTTGGCTTTTCCCATCCAACTCCTGTTACCCTATCTACTTGTAACTCTACTATGTATTCAAAACACAGAACCATGTGATCACTAGCTCCAAGGGGCCTCTCATAAGTGATGTCTTCAATGTCTGAACTGCTCAGCATGAACACAAGGTCCAGTATTGCTGGTTCTTCCTTCCCTCTCTCTCTGGTAGTGTCCTTAACATGTTAATGCATGAAGTTTTCCAGTATCACATCCATCGCCTTGACTCTCTATGTTTCGGGACCCCCGTGTGGCTCCAGGTTTCCCCAGTCGATCTCCCGGTGGTTGAAATCGCTCATTAACCAGTAACTTTGCTCTGCTCAAGTGAGCTCTTCTTGCCAACCTCAGCCAGTGTGCCCACCATTGCTCTTTTGCTCTCTTCATATTCCTCTCTTGGCCTCCTGCAGTTCTTTGGTGGATTATACATCAGTCCCCAGACTGAAATGTACCTACTATGTAGTCCCTTCCTCCACTACCATTGGCGCAGCGGCAGCGGCAGCAGCGACTTCCAAGCTCCGTACTTTTCTTTAACTATCAGAGCCCCCAAATTTACTCCTACGATGACCTAGTTACAAGCAAAGCTGAAACTACCCAACGTAGCTCCCAGAATGACCAAAGATTACCAACAGTGAAACCTACAAATCGAAAATAATAGAGATCAAAGGAAGACTGCACACAAACCGAAAGCAAACACCCCGCTGCAGCCGAACAACGTAACCCTAAGCTTTGTATAACTACAACTTCTTCTTAACTACAACAATTCCTGTAGTATTATGAGGCGCAGTCTAAGAGGAAACAGCACCAAGGCCAGCAAGAAAACACCGAAAAATCAACTATTCAACAAGTGTAGCCAGGGGACGCCGGCCCCAGCAACCACCCCTCTCACCACTGCTCAAGGCGACACCACAACAATAACAAACAAACATGGCTGCTGCCAGCCCATCCTCCCCTCTCTTCCCCGAATTCAACCTACCAAGTAGTCTCTCAGGTATGATCAACGATCCAGATACAATGGAGTTTACCTGGAGAGAGTTCCGGGGGTCAACGCCCCCGCGGCCCGGTCTGTGACCAGGCCTCCTGGTGGATCAGAGCCTGATCAACCAGGCTGTTGCTGCTGGCTGCACGCAAACCAACGTACGAGCCACAGCCGGCTGATCAGGAACTGACTTTAGGTGCTTGTCCAGTGCCAGCTTGAAGACTGCCAGGGGTTGTTGGTAATCCCCCTTATGTGTGCTGGGAGGCAGTTGAACAGTCTCGGGCCCCTGACACTTATTGTATGGTTTTCTTAAAGTGCTAGTGACACCCTGCTTTTCATTGGGGGGAGGGTGCATCGTCTGCCAAGTCTTTTGCTTTCGTAGTGAGTGATTTTCGTGGGGCAAGTTCGGTACTAGTCCCTCTAGGATTTTCCAGGCGTATATAATCATGTATCTCTCCCTCCTGCGTTCCAGGGAATACAGGTTTAGGAACCTCAAGCACTCCCAATAATTGAGGTGTTTTATCTCCGTTATGCACACCGTTGAAAGTTCTCTGTACATTTTCTAGGTCGGCAATTTCACCTGCCTTGAAAGGTGCTGTTAGAGTGCAGCAATATTCCAGCCTAGATAGAAAAAAGTGACCTGAAGAGTGTCATCATGGGCTTGGCCTCCCCTAGTTTTGAAGGTTCTCATTATCCATCCTGTCATTTTTCTAGCAGATGCGATTGATACAATGTTATGGTCCTTGAAGGTGAGAATCCTCCGACATGATCACTCCCAGGTCTTTGACGTTGGTGTTTCGCTCTATTTTGTGGCCAGAATTTGTTTTGTACTCTGATGAAGATTTAGTTTCCTCATGTTTACCATATCTGAGTAATTGAAATTTCTCATCGTTGAACTTCATATTGTTTTCTGCACCCCACTGAAAGATTTGGTTGATGTCCGCTGGAGCCTTGCAGTGTCTGCAATGGAAGACACTGTCATGCAGATTCGGGTTCATCTGCAAAGGAAGACACGGTGCTGTGGCTGACATCCTTGTCTATGTCGGATATGAGGATGAGGAACAAGATGGGAGCGAGTACTGTGCCTTGTGGAACAGAGCTTTTCACCGTAGCTGCCTCGGACTTTACTCTGTTGACGACTACTCTCTGTGAGGAAATTATAGATCCATCGACCGACTTTCCTGTTATTCCTTTAGCACGCATTTTGTGCGCTATTACGCCATGGTCACACTTGTCGAAGGCTTTTGCAAAGTCTGTATATATTACATCTGCATTCTTTTTGTCTTCTAGTGCATTTAGGACCTTGTCGTAGTGATCCAATAGTTGAGACAGACAGGAGCGACCTGTTCTAAAACCCATGTTGCCCTGGGTTGTGTAACTGATGGGTTTATAGATGGGTGGTGATCTTGCTTCTTAGGACCCTTTCAAAGATTTTTATGATATGGGATGTTAGTGCTATTGGTCTGTAGTTCTTTGCTGTTGCTTTACTGCCCCCTTTGTAGAGTGGGGCTATGTCTGTTGTTTTTAGTAACTGTGGGACGACCCCGTGTCCTTTGCTCCCTCTCCATAGGATGGAAAAGGCTCGTGATAGGGGCTTCTTGCAGTTCTTGATGAACACAGAGTTCCCATGAGTCTGGCCCTGGGGCAGAGTGCATGGGCATGTCATTTATCGCCTGTTCGAAGTCATTTGGCGTCAGGTATAACATCGGATAGGCTTGTGTTATCAAATTTTGTGGCTCTCTCATAAAAAATTCATTTTGATCTTCGACTCTCAGTCTGGTTAGCGGCTTGCTAAAAACTGAGTCATATTGGGACTTGAGTAGCTCACTCATTTCCTTGCTGTCATCTGTGTAGGACCCATCTTGTTTAAGTGGGGGCCCCAAATTTACTGGACGTTGTTCTCGATTTTGATTTGGCATAGGAGAAGAAATACTTTGGGTTTCTTTCGATTTCATTTATGGCTTTTAGTTCTTCCCGCGATTCCTGACTCCTAAAGGATTCTTTTAGCTTAAGTTCGATGCTTGCTATTTCTCTGACCAGTGTCTCCCTACGCATTTCAGATATATTGACCTCTTTTAGCCGCTCTGTTATTCTTTTCCGTCGCCTGTAAAGGGAGCGCCTGTCTCTTTCTATTTTACATCTACTCTCCTTTTTCTTAGAGGAATAAGCCTTGTGCATACATCGAGTGCCACCGAGTTAATCTGTTCTAGGCATAAGTTGGGGTCTGTGTTGCTTAGTATATCTTCCCAGCTTATATCGGTTAGGACTTGGTTTACTTGGTCCCACTTTATGTTTTTGTTATTGAAGTTGAATTTGGTGAATGCTCCCTCGTGACTAGTCTCATTTTTGTCGGTCTGGGGCTCCGCGCATACATGACTGAACCTCAATTATGTTGTGATCTGAGTATATTGTTTTTGATATGGTGACATTTCTTATCAGATCATCATTGTTAGTGAAGATGAGGTCTAGTGTATCTCCAGTCTAGTAGGCTCTATTATTTGCTGGTTTAAATTGAATTTTGTGCAGAGATTTAAAAGCTCGCGTGAATGTGGGTTTTCATCAGAGCTGCCTCCTGGTGTTATTACTGCAACAATATTATTTGCTATATTCTCCATTTTAGGTGCCTTAAGTTGAAATCCCCAGGAGCAAGATGTTGGGTGCAGGAGCTGGAAGATTTTCCAGACAGTGGTCAATTTTTAACAGCTGTTCCTGGAATTGCTGGGATGTTGCATCCGGAGGCTTGTAGACTACCACAGTGACTAGGTTTTGGTTCTCGACCTTTACTGCCTAAAACTTCCACTACATCATTTGAGGCATTTAGCAGTTCTGTGCAAACAAGTGATTCTGCAATGTACAGGCCCAAACCCCCCCCCCCCCCTTTTGCCTGTTCACTCTGTCACATCTGTATAGGTTGTAACCTGGGATCCATATTTCGTTGTCCAAGTGATCCTTTATGTGGGTCTCAGTGAAAGCCACGAAACATTTGCCTTTGCCTCTGCAAGCAGCCCACGGATGAAAGGTATTTTGTTGTTTGTTGCTGGTTTTTAGACCCTGTATATTTGCCAAGAAGAATGTTATCGGACTGGTGGTATTGTTGGTACTGGGGGGGGATTTTTTTCCGGCATTAGTTATCCTCCGACATGATCACTCCCAGGTCTTTGACGTTGGTGTTTCGCTGTATTTTGTGGCCAGAATTTGTTTTGTACTTTGATGAAGATTTAATTTCCTCATGTTTACCATTTCTGAGTAATTGAAATTTCTCATCGTTGAACTTCATATTGTTTTCTGCAGCCCACTGAAAGATTTGGTTGATGTCCGCCTGGAGCCTTGTAGTGTCTGCAATGGAAGACACTGTCATGCAGATTCGGGTGTCATCTGCAAAGGAAGACACGGTGCTGTGGCTGACATCCTTGTCTATGTCGGATATGAGGATGAGGAACAAGATGGGAGCGAGTACTGTGCCTTGTGGAACAGAGCTTTTCACTGTAGCTGCCTCGGACTTTACTCTGTTGACTGTGACCACAAATGCAAGTTTTTACAGACGAATCTCCAGCTAGTTTGGCCGTGACGAACTCTAGCTCAAGTCCCTTCAATGCCGTCAACATGACTCACGAAATCGTAATGACATGATTGCAAACAAACCATACTACGGGCAGGATTGAACCCACTGTCAGAGAGTCTCAAAACTCCAGACCATCGTGTTAGCCACTGGACCAGCTAGCCTGGAGATTCGTCTGTAAAAACTTGCATTTGTGGTCACAGTGGTGCCTATGCTAACCTTCCTATGGTGTAGAAATATACCTAGTTGGACGAATCTTATTGTGGTTAGCTGGTCCAGTGGCTAACGTGATGATCTGGAGTTTTGAGACTCTCTGACCACGGGTTCAATCCCGCTCGTGGTATGGTTTGTTTGCAATCGTGTCGTTACGATTTCGTGAGTCATGTTGACGGCATTGAGGGGACTTGAGCTAGAGTTCATCATGGCCACGCTAGCTGGAGATTCGTCTCTAAAAACTTGCATTTGTGGTCACAGTGGTGCCTATGCTAACCTTTCTATGGTGTAGAAATATACCTAGTTAGAGTCTTATTGTTGCTAGCTGGTCCAGTGGCTAACGCGACGGTTTGGAATTTTGAGACTCTTCGACCGCAGGTTCAATCCGGCCCCTGGTATGGTTTGTTTGCAATCGTGTCATTACGATTTTGTGAAACAATCAGCAAACCCTATCTGCATGTCACATTTGTCCACTGAGCAAATATTGAGGGTGTAGTCCATCACAGCTGCAGGTTTTAGAATGGGTTCATTGGTCTCTCTATGTTGCCTGCCAGTGTTTGTCATTTCGTTAGGGTGAACTGATGACAACAGCGTGACGTCTCATTTGTCATGCCACTGAAATGCCATGATGTCATTGGCAGCAAATGCCTGCACCTCACCTCTACGAGTGCCAGTGTAAAAACCTGGGCATGTGCTTACGACTTCACGCAGGGTTTGCCACCCCCACATCTGTCATGTTTCACTCACAAAAAAATCATTTGAGTGAGGGGTTTGTGTACCGTTGTCAGTATAAAAACATATGCCCTTCCCAAGATATGGTTCCATCATTGTTCTAACCACATTGTTCAAACCCCCCCCATGGTATGGTTTTAAACTTCCAGTGTACACAATAATACCCAATAAAAGGGCCCACTGTAGCAGTCACAAAGCAAAATTATTTTATACCAAAGCATTTCCTCTTGCTTGGTATGTACTGCTTGAATGAAAGTCTTCCTTTGAACAGAATCAAAGACTCATCAATAACAGCTTCCTGAAGGGATAAAAATAATATTGAATTTCTGTTTAAGATAACACAAAAAGCATTCTAATATTATGTAATCTGTCGTTTCTGTCAGGTCTGGTTTTGTCTGAGAAGTGAAGCATACATAACAGTAGCACAAATTGATTCACTCACGTTACTTATTTATTTATTTATTTATTAATTTATTTATTTGAACATGATAGAGTGAAGTACAAAAGAATACAGTAAAATGCAGCATGCCAAAAACCCCTTGAATGCATGCATTAGGGCAGGCTGAAAATTAACTTAAGATTAACTAAGCAATGATATATTCAGTGGTACAAAAAATTTTTTGTGAAACAGATAACAATTTAGTACAAATGAGTATTACAAAGACAGGTCATATGGTCATTTACTGTGTTGCTGTGTAATCAGTAGAATGGAGTATTCTGTTAGGTAATGAAGTTAAACAGTAACAAAGTTTGATTGGGTCACAGGTTGACATTTATGAGATAAATAATGAGATACATATATGAGATACCCAAATTTTTGAGATACATTTTTTCAGTATTTATTTAGTTGTGGGTGAGTTTACTGACCTGGAGAGATGATTTCGGGGGTCAACGCTCCCGCGGCCCGGTTTGTGCCAGGCCTCCTGGTGGATCGCGCTGATCAACCAGGCTGTTGCTGCTGGCTGCAGCAAAAAAACGTACGACCCAAACCCCGGCTGTCGGGAAATGACTTTGTTGCTTGCCATCCCAGCTTAAAGACTGCCGGGGTCTTTTGGTAATCCCCTTATGTGTGCTGGGAGGCAGTTAAAAACAGTCTGGGGCCCCCGGACATTTTTGTATGGTTCAAAAAGGTAGTGACCCCCCTGTTTTCATTGGGGGGATGGTGCTCGTCTCCCAAGCTTTTGCTTTCGTAGTGAGTGTTTTCGTGGCAATTTTGGACTAGCCTCTGGGATTTTCCGGTGTTATTCTGTATCTCTCCCCCTGGTTCCGGGTTTTTTCGGTTTAAAAAACCCTCAAGGCCCCCCGTAATTGGGTGTTTTTCTCGTTATGCGCGCCGTGAAAGTTCTTGTACATTTTCTAGGTCGGCTTTTCACTGCCTTGAAAGGTGTGTTTAGAGTGCAGCAATTTTCCAGCCTAGATAGAACAAGTGACCCGAAGAGTGTCTCAGGGCTTGGCCTCCCTAGTTTTTAAGGTTCTATTTCAAACCCGTCATTTTTCTAGCAGATGCGATTTATACCAAAGTTTTTGGTCCCTTTAAGGGGATCCTCCGACTTTAAACACTCCCAGGTCTTTGCGTTTGGTGTTTGCTCTTTTTGTGGCCCGATTTGTTTTTTTCTCTGTGAAGATTTAATTTCCCATGTTTACCTATCTGAGTAAATTTAAATTTCTAAACGTTGAAATTCATATTGTTTTCTGAGCCCATGAAAGATTTGGTTTATGGGCCCTGGGGCCTTTTAGTGTCTGCAAAGGGAAACAGTCATCAGATTGGGTGCATCTGCAAAAGGGGCCGGTGCTGTGGCTGACATCCTTGTCTATGTCGGTATGAGGATGAGGAACAGATGGGGCTGTACTGTGCCCTTTTGGGACAGAGTTTTACCGTAGCTGCCCCGGACTTTTCCTTGTGACGATACTCTTGTGTTCTGTTAGTGGGGGAATTTAATCCATCGACCATTTTTCCTTTTATTTTTAGCGGCATTTTGTGCGTATTACGCCTGGTCCCCTTTGTCAAAGGGCTTTTGCAAGTTGTATATATTCATCTGCTTTCTTTTTGTTTCTAGTGCATTTAGGCCTTGTCGTAGTGCCCAGTAGTTGAGACAGACGGAGGACCGTTTAAAACCCATTTTTCCCCGGGGTTGGTAACTGAGGGTTTTGATGGGTGGTGACTTGTTCTTAGGACCCTTTCAAAGATTTTTTTGTTGGGGGTGTAGTGCTTTTGGTTGTAGTTCTTTGCTGTTGCTTTACTCCCCCCTTTGTGGAGTGGGGGTATGTTTTGTTTTTAGAAACTGGGGACGACCCCCGTGTCCATGCTCCCCCCCAAAGGATGGAAAAGGCTCGTGATAGGGGTTCTTGCAGTTCTTGATGAACACAGAGTTCCTGAGTCTGGCCCGGGGCAGGTGATTTGGGGATGTCATTTATCGCCGTTTTGAAAATCATTTGGCCCTCGGTAACATCGGTTTGGCTTGTGTTTGTAAATTTTGTGGCCCCTCTCATAAAAAAATTTTTTTTGGTTTGAATCTCAGTTGGTTTGGGCTTGCTAAAAAATGAGTCATTGGGGGTTGGTCTCACTCATTTTCCTTCTGCATCTGTGTAGGACCCCTCTTTTTAAGTGGGGCCCAATATGGACGTTGTTCCGATTTTGTTTTTGGGATAGGAGAAGAAATACTTTGGGTTTCTTTCGATTTCATTTTTGGTTTTTGTTTTCCCCCGGGTTCCTGACCCTAAAAGGGTTCTTTTAGCTTTTGTTCGTGCTTGCTTTTTTTTGACCCGTGTCTCCCGCGTTTCAGATTTAAATTGACCCCTTTTAGCCCTCTGTTTTCTTTTCCCGCCTGTAAAGGGAGCGCCCTGTCTCTTTCTATTTTCATTATCCCCCTTTTTCTTGGGATAAGCCTTGTGCTACATCGGTGCCAAGAGTTTAAAAATGTTCTAGGCTAAGTTTGGGTCGTGTTGCTTAGTATACTTCCCAGCTTATATCGGTTAGGACTTGGGTTTTTTGGGCCCCTTTTGTTTTTTTTATTTAAATTGAATTTGGTGAATGCTCCCTCGTGCTAGTCTCATTTTGTCGGTCTGGGGGTCCATGCATACAGTCTGAACCTCAATTATGTTTTGTTGGTATATTTTTTTTGATATGGTGCATTTTTATAGATCATATTGTTAGTGAAGATGAGGGCTGTGTTTCTCCATCTTGTTTGGGTCTTTATTTGTGGTTTAAATTGAAATTTTTTTGCAGAGATTTAAAAGTGGGAGTGTGAGTTTTCATCGAGTGCCTCTGGTGTTATTACTGCAACAATATTATTTGCTATATTCCTCCATTTTAGGTGCCTTAAGTTGAAATCCCCCAGGAGCAAGATGTTGGGTGCGGAGCTGGAAGATTTTCCGGGACAGTGGTCAATTTTTAACAGCTGTTCCTGGAATTGCTGGGATGTTGCATCCGGAGGCTTGTAGACTACCACAATGACTAGGTTTTGGTTCTCGACCTTTACTTCCCTAAAACTTCCACTACGTCATTTGAGGCATTAAGCAGTTCTGTGCAAACAAGTGACTCTGCAATTTTACAGGCCAACCCCCCCTTTTGCCTGTTCACTCTGTCACATCTGTATAGGTTGTAAACCTGGGATCCATTTCTTCGTTGTCCAAGTGTCCTTTATGTGGGTCTCAGTGAAAGCCGCGAACTTACCTTTGCCTCTGCAAGCAGGGCCACGGATGAAAGGTATTTGTTGTTTGTTTGCTGGCTTTAGACCCTGTATAAATTTGCAAAGAAGAATGTTATCGGACTGGTGGTATTGTTGGTAAGTGATTTTTGAGAAGAGACTTGAATTTATAAACAGGTAGTGTTTCTTTTATATTTACAGGTAATGAATTCCAGATTTTAGGGCCTTTTATGTGCATTGAGTTTTTGCATAGTGTGAGATGGACACGAGGAACATCAAAGAGTGATCTGTACCTTGTGTTATGGTCATGTGTTCTGTTGAGGTTGGCAAGGAGATGTTTGAGGGGAGGGTTAATATCAGAGTTAAGTGTTCTATGTATGTAGTAGGTGCAGTAATAAGTATTGATGTTTTGTATTGTGAGTAGGTTCAGTGTTTTGAATATTGGTGGAGTGTGCTGTCTGTAGTGGGAATTTGTTATCATTCTGACTGCAGCGTTTTGTTGGGTGATTAGTGGTCTGAGATGGTTTATTGTTGTTGAGCCCCATGCACAAATTCCATAGGTGAAAATAGGGTAAAAAGTGAGTGATATAGGCCAGGAGGGTTTGGACTGTGGAAATAGTACCGTATCTTCGATAGTATGCCTACGGTTTTTGGAATTTTTTTTTTGGAAATTTGTTGTATATGTGTTTGAAATTTGAGTCTATTATCAAGGTGGATTCCTAAGAATTTTCCCTCTGTGAGCTTTGTGATAGGTGATCCGTTTATCATTATGTTAAGAGAGACATCTGCAGCTCTTTTAAACCAAACTGAATGTAGTAGGTTTTGTCAATGTTTTTAGTGAAAGTTTGTTGGTCCTCTCCAGGCTGATAATTTTCTGTAATTGGGTATTTACAGTAATGGGTAGCATGACTGGGCTCGGGTGAGAGAAGACGTATGTAGTGTCATCTGCAAATAGTTGTGGGTTTTAGTAGTTGCGATGCATTTGGTAGGTCATGTATATGAGAAAGAGAAGGGGGGCCTAGGACATTCCCTGTGGACACCAACTTAATTGGGTGTGCTGAAGAGTTTGCCCCCTTTGTGTTTTACATATTGGTTCTGTTGCTGAGGTGTGACTTTAGGTAGTTGAGGGAGTGCCCTCTTATACCATAGTGTGACAATTTTTTGTGGAGCAAGTCGTGGTCAGCTGTATCGAAAGTTTTTACGTAAGCCCAAGGGAAGACCCCCAAGTGTGCCCTTCTTTTTTTCTATTGCTTTTTAAAAATTTATTTTCTAGCATGGGGAAAAATACCCTTCATTGTATTTTTTTTGGCCTAAACCCAAAAAATTGACGGGGGTTGATTTTGGTTGTGGGAGAGGACGTGGGAAATAAAATCCCTTTAAAGGGATTAATTTTTCAAAGATTTTAGAGAGGGGGATGTAGGTTGGATATTGGCCTATATTTACAAGTTTTTGGGGTTCCTCCCTTATGGATGGGGGCCCCCCCTTTGCTTTTTTTGAGAACTGTAAAAGGTAGAGGTTTTCAATGGATTTTTTAAAAGAGTGTTGCAAATGTTTGGTGAAAGCACCTGTGAAAATTTTTTTGTATATAATGGGTGGAAAGGTTTTTTTAAATTTCTCCTGTCGGGTTTTTTTGGGTTTGTTGATAAAAAGGGGAAACTTCATTTGGGGTTAGTCGGGCTGGGAACAGTGTTTTTTTTTGGGTAGTTGCCAGGAGGTAGTCTTTGGGGTGGGGTATCTGAGCTTGGGTTTTTTAATTGGAAAGGGTTTTTTTTCCTGAGTGGAAAGAAATATTGAGTCGCTGTTTCAGTTGGGGGAATTGGGGGGTTTATCTGGGTTTTTTTTTTTAAATTTAATTTCGCTATTAAAAAGTTATCTTTTTTTTTCCTAGTAATTTTTGGTAGGGTTTCCCCGGTCCCCTTTTTTTTCACCCGTAAAATTGGATAATTGTTTTCATAAACAATTTTTTTGCCCCTTTTTATTAGGCTGGTTAGGATTGACGAAAAACGTTTGTTTGGGCTTTTGGTTAGGGCCCATTCTGTCGTTTTTCCCTATAGGCGCTTTGTATTTTTGGAAATTTTGGGTTTCTGGGTGTTTGCCCGGGACGTTCGGGCTCTTTGCAGTCAAACTGTTTAGTTTTTTTTAGGGCAGTTCTTGTTTAAAAGAGGGAAATTTGGGGCTTTTTTGAAAATTAATTTTAAAATTGTCAATATCTGTATAGATTTTAGCCCCAGTGTGCCCGTCCCAAAAGTTTTCCCCCCCCCCCCCCCCTTTTTCTGCTGTGAAAATTTTTGATAAAACTGCCTCATTGTGAAGTCTGAAAGTTTACTTTAGTAATGTCTGGGGTAATTTTCCAAGGTTTGGGGTTTTGAGGAAGGGAGGGTAAGGTCCCGGGGGATATTATCTTTTGATTTTGGGCCCGAAACTTAATGCCGAAATTTTGGATAGGGCCCCCGAGGGAAAAAATCTACAATGGGTTTTTAACCCTGAAAAGGGCTTTCCAAATAAGGGGAAAATTTTGGGACCTTCTTGTATAAAAAAAGATTCTGTGGGGCCAATAGATATTTTGATAGGGAAAAAAAACCAAAAATTAAAGCCACCCTTTGTAAAGGGGATGGGCAAAGAAATGGGGGAGGTCACCCTTCTAAAAGGGCCCCAGGAGGTTTACGTGATGTATGGCAAAGGGTTCCTCGCTGATAATGAATTACTGGAGGAAAAACCCTAAATAAGTTAAAGGTTTTGTCTTATCTTTAAATATCACCCCATTTTAAATATACTTCAATAGAGGTGAAGTTGAAAACCTGTGTATAAAAAAATGGAATTGGACAGCATAGGGGTCAATGTAAATAAGGGGAAAATCCGATATTCCTTTGCCAAGAAAAAATACCAGAAGGAGGGTTAAATTTGGGGTTGGACAATACTGGGTGAGACTTCCGGGGGAAGCTGAACCTTTCCCGATCTAAACCCAATAATTACCGGGTGGCGATCGACCAAAATTTAAAAGGGTTTACTCCCCAACAAACCAAAAAACACCCAACCCCGAAAAAGTTGACTGCTTAAAGATGAAAATAATTTAAAGAGCAGTTTTAAAAAATTTTAAAATTTAAAGGGGGAGGGACCTTTCCCCCGGGAAAACCCAATTTATGGTCCCCTAAAAAGCCACCTCACGGGGGTGAAGAAGGATTCTAAGACCACTTCCCCTTTAGGCTGTGTTTTTTTTGTAGTGGCCAGGAGTAACAAAAAATGTACCCAGTTTTTTAATGACTGTTTTTATGACAGGTTCCGTCGGGGTTTATGGAAAAAAAATGGGAGAATATTATTAAAAATTCGGGTTTAAAAATTTTGCCCCTTTAAAGGCTGCCCTAAGTTAAAACTTTTTCCCGAGGGGGTTTGCGGGGGGCTGACCGGGATTGCACTAGGTTCTTTTTGGCCCGAAAATCCTAGTGACCCCCCCTTTGGGCCCCCCCGAAGACTTTTTGCTTCGGAGTGGGATTGTTTTTGGGGCTACTCCAGTCCGTTTCCCACTCCAGGCAAAAGATAAATGCCACCTTAAGCGTACGGGTTTGGGCCAAAAGGTGGAGGGAAAGGGTAAAAAAATTTTATTTGGGCAATTTCCTGGGGGTGAGTCCCACTGAAGTGGAAACCCAATGAGCATATATGAAGGGGGGTAAAGAAATTAAAAGCAAGGGCAAATATCCCCCGAGGGATGGAACGTAATTCGTCCAGTTAAGGGCTAAAAAAAAATAAAGAAAACCCTGGGTTAAAAGTGTCTAAATATAATAATGTGCGGGACTGACTTGGGACACAGAGAAGAATTTGTTATCTTTAAAAGTCAATAACAAAGCATCCCCAAAAAAATTAACCAAGGGGTTTACTGCAGGAGTTTCAAAATGCTTCGATCACTAGTTTTTGTGTCCCCACTTCCAAAAAGGGAAAAATTGTTGATACAAAAAGCAGGAAGCTTTAAGGGTGCTTGGGTAAAACCCCCCTAGGAATTTTTTAAAGGTGGGAAGAACTAATGGGGGTGAATATGTAAAATTCCCAATGTTGGATTCCCCACGTAATGTGGCCAGTAAAAGATGGGAAAATGTACTCCACATTTTTTGCGATCTTCAAAATTAGCATATGGACAGTTGCTTACCTTCAATTAATGGCCATTTCTTTTTTGTTAAGGCTGGGGGGTGACCTAACTTAGCACATAACTTTTTTATTTTTCGTTCGATTTCTTTCATTTTTTTGTACGAAGAAGCCCCTTTCAATAGTAATTGACCAAGTTTCAATAAGATAGCTCAAAAAACAACTGAGAAAAAAATTTTTATGATAATATACATTTTAAAACAGTAATTTCGAATGGGACTTGGAGAAGCTGTTTTGGCTTTATCTCGCAAAAAAACAATGCTAAACTTTTTCCCAATGGACTCCGAATTTTTAATTTTTCCCTTTTTTATTCTTAAAAAAAATAAATTTTTGTATTTTTTGGGGACATTCAGCCAAAATTTTAAACTTTTCCCCTCAAAAATTTCAAAAACAAATTATGATATCTAAAAAAAGGCTCCATTTGCTCGTAAAAAAAATTTTCCTTTTAGGTTTCTGTAATTTAAATTACTTTCCTGTTTTATTAACGAATTTCTGGTCTTTTTTTTTAATAAACTTATTCCCAGTAACCCAAACACCCCCCACCATTTTTTTTTAAAAACACCACAACCCAAACAATTACCCCATGTTCTTTTTCTTTAATATAAGGACCCTGGGGTAGGAGGAGAATGGAACCCACCCCCTAGGATGGGAATCTATTATTTAGGGGAGTGCTTGAGAATAGCCATAATTATTCATTCTGGAGTTTTACCATATTTCTTTGTTATTTATTTATTTATTATGTATATTAGATCAAATTGTGATAGATAAAAAAAAGCCGTAAAGCTATAATACGTTATATTGAGCCATATTCCCCGGGCCACCCCCAGACTGGAATTTTCCATCTCACGAGGTCGGGAGGTTTTCCCGGTTTGGGGTAAGTTACGATAAGTCCCCCCCAAGTATTTTGATGCCAAATATTCAATTTTTATCTTAGAAAAAAAAAAACAGTAAAATACACGAAAAAAAAAAAGGAAAACAAAATAAATTGAGGAAGGTGGCCACCTGCCCGGGTGGTGACGCACCTAGGTGTTTTAAATGACCATAATTCCTTGAGGAATTGTTTTAGAACAATGATTTTGGTACCATTGGGGTTTTCCAGAGACTTAAGCTATTTTTAATAAATTAACCAATTTTTGAATTTTTTTGACAATTTTTCGTTCGCTCTGTGCAACGTTTGGTCACCCCTAAGGTGGGTCCCCTTATATCACGTTCATTACCCATTGGAAAAAACAGCCTTTATGTAGGTGTCAAATTAGCCCTTATATGAGAAAAAATTGCAAAAAAGAGTAAATATCAGGACACCGTAATTTGGTCTGATAAAGAGGTATCCTTAAAGAACCATACCCCCCGGGGGGATTGAACCCCCGGTCAAATTGTAAAACGTGCATTACGATTTCTTGAGTCATCCTTACAATGGGTTCGAATGGTAAAATAAATTGTGTAGTAAAAAAACGATCGTGAATCAATCAAATGCAGGGAAAAATAAACGTTTGGGTGCATATGTTCCTTTAATCACATTTTTGGTGACGGAATCCCGGGTGATTCTTGTCTCAGGCTTGACTTATGAAAAATTTGTGGTGCTTTATCGTGGTTTAAGGGCCAAATTTTCTGGTGGACAAATTAAATGGCGGTGCAAAAGGCCAAATATTTTCCTGTCGAAATTACGGTGAGCACCGCTCCGGGCAGTGTCCCTCCCCTTTGCCATGATATGAACAGGTATTCTTCCTTACCTAAGCTGATTAGTGTGACAATGTTAGTGTTTAAATTTATAAGTAAGATGAATATCTCATATAATTTTCCCCATCCCCTGAGATACTGGCTACAGAGGGTACAAGAAGAAACCTACAGGGATGAGATTAAATTAATGATGGACGAAAAAATTGTGGAAAGGCTCAATAATAGAAAGCTTTGTAGATTAATGGTTCAGAGAACCGACATGTTGATAAATTAGACACATGTGCAACTCTTGGGTATCTTTATTGAGGAAACGTTTCGCCACACAGTGGCTTCATCAGTCCATACGAAGGAGAAACTTGAAGAACAGGAGGAGAATGAGGTAATCAGTCCCTCAACCTTGAGTCGATGTGTTCAGTCCATCAATCTTGAATAGATTGATGGACTGAAGATTGATGGACTGAACACATCGACTCAAGGTTGAGGGACTGATTACCTCATTCTCCTCCTGTTCTTCAAGTTTCTCCTTCGTATGGACTGATGAAGCCACTGTGTGGCAAAACGTTTCCTCAATAAAGATACCCAAGAGTTGCATATGTGTCTAATTTATCAATAGAAAAGCTGGGGCTGTATTTAGAGGATGATGTAATTAGGTGCAGAAGCAGGTTACAAAATGCTGAATTGGGGGAATATGCTAAGCACCCTATCTTGCTGCCCAAAACTCATCACCTGACAACCTTGATTGTCTTTAATGCCCATAATAACGTGATGCACGGTGGGGTACAGGATACCTTAAACTGTATTCGGGAACCTTCTGGATTCCACAAGGACGGCAAAGTGTGAAAAGGGTTATCAAGTCGTGTGTAATATGTCGCCGGGTGGATGCCAGAACCTACATGTACCAGGTCCTCCACCATTGCCCAAGGAACGGGGTTGCAGTTGGTAAAACCATTTGATGTGACCGGAGTGGACTATAGTGGGCCCAATCATTTTAACAGGTACTTCAGATGATGTTCCCTTGAAGGTGTATGTATGTCTATTTACTTGTACAGCTACTAGGGCTGTTCATCTAGAAGTGGCTCAGGACTTGTCTGCAGAACAGTTCATACAGCTGTTCCAGAAATTTGCAGCTAGCGATCCTGTCCAAGATTGATGATCTCAGAAATGCCACCAATTTTGTAGCGGGTGCTCAACACTTAATGGAATTAAATAAGAGTGATGATGTACAGTCTTTGTTGACCCAGCGAGGGTTGTGTCTGGAAATTTATTACTCCCAGAGCCCTTGGCAGGGAGGACTGTACGAAAGAATGATAGGTACAGTGAAAAGATGTCTTCGTAAGGTGCTACACAGGAAGAGAATTAATTTGGAGGAATTCCGTGCAGTGTTGGTGGAGGCAGAGAATCGGGTAAACAATCGCCCTCTGTCATACATGAGCGACACTCCTGACGCGGAGATCCTGACTCCCTCTCACCTAATATGTGGACGAAGGTTAGAAGCTGCACCTATCTATAGAGATAATCCCGAGGGAAGTGATGAGGATTACAATAACGTGACCTTTTGTTGAGTGATAAGTTCAAGATGTTAAATAAGGTAATTACTCATTGGTCCGATGTGTGGCGTAAAGAATATCTTCTTACACTACGTGAACACTTTTATGGTGCGCCAGAGGCAGTAAACCGACAGAACATTCAACCAGGTGACATTGTGTTAATTGATACTGAACAACATCGAACATTGTGGCCTCTGGGCAAGGTAGTTACATTATACCCAGATGCACAAGGTGTTGTCAGAAACGTCAAAGTGTTGTGTCGTGGTCAGGAAAGTTTGCGTACCATTAATAAATGGTGTTCAATCCAGTGCAGATGGAAATCTAAGGGAAAGTGACACGAGTGATATTGAAGACACTGACCGAGTAATGCAAGAAGAAATTGTAGTAAGACCCACTAGGAAAACAGCAGCGCAATCTAGAGAGGGCTGGAATCGTCTCCTGGAGGAAGACGCAATTTAAGTCGTCTAACAACGACTTCCGCCCGGCCGCAGTGTGGAAATTATTTAATTTCTGAAGCTATAGTGCCTAATAAGTGTTTAATGTGTTGATTTGGGTCAAAATGTATTTGTATTTTGAATGGAACCAACTGGGTTCCCGCTGCGCCTGTGCAGATGTGCGGGGGTATAGGTCGAGCTGGGGCACGAGGGGGCGGCAGTGTTTTGAATGTAGTGAGGAAGCTGTGAAACATGGGATCAGGAAATTGGCGTTCACGGCGG
>NC_069429.1:36012917-36032917 GCF_026875155.1 Cherax quadricarinatus | reverse complement strand
CTTGCAGTATAATCACCAATAATGAGAGTTAGGTTCAGACTGAGCACAAGTTGGGAGCTCCAAGTAATTAAACTTATCAGCAGGAGCGTACAAGTTAAATATGTTGAGAGCAGAGTTCCCAATATAAATCCTAACACCGTGATACTGTAGCCCCTCTGTTTTCTTATGTGCAAGAAGTTGATGGGGAAGTGATTTTTTATATATAGAAACACAAGAATTAGTAGATTTGAGGTTATATGCAACAAACGATGGCAATTTAGGGGGTTGGGATTTTTCAGGGACTCTGCACTCTTGTAGACACACAATATCAATGGATTCAGTGGTTACTTTATGATGCAGGTCAGAAAATCTTTTTCTAAGTGACGCAATATTCCATTAAAATGGATAGTTTATACGAGTTTGGTTCCATTATAAAAGTCCAGGGATAGTTTTCAATTTCTCAGCAAAATGAAAAAAACTTACTAAATAACAAACAGACATAATCAATATCAATATCATCAGTATTATCCTTATCCATGAGTCTCCTAAGTGCACTTCCATTAGTGAGACCTCTTGGGAGTCTTTGTACACAGAGGTCACTGCGCTCTTTGTCTGTGAATGTATGGAAGGTGACACTATCCCTCGCACTCAACTCTCCGCTTTTATTACACTCATCACTATCATCACATGTTCACTTCCTCATCATTATGACCAGTGATACATACACCATTATCAACAACGGGTCATCTCCACACTCAGTATCTATCAATACATTACACTCATCAGGTTGACTATCATGATGGTCTTCACTGCCCTTATCATCTTCACTGTGATTGTAAACACACTATCAGATTCATCGTTTTTGTGATTATTAACACCACTGCAATCATCAGTTTGTTCATCATCACCACACTCATTTTCATAATGGCTGACTATCTGTGGGTTGATGTATCATTTGCAACCTCTGTAAGTTTTTCTCGTGGTGCTCAAGTTGTTGTTTCAAACACCATTGTTGCTTCTCCAGTACTGTTATGCGCAGCTGCATGTTGTGTACCACCCAGCAAGACTAGCGTCATCAGGAAGTATGAAGTCCCGATCAGCTGAGTCAGGTGGCTGACTGACAGCTGACTCAGCCAGACAGATGGTTGTCAACACCAGCAGCATTACTAGTGTTGATAGCAGACGTGATCGTGCTCTGTTGATGTACTCCCAGAGTGACTCGCTCAACCATATTGTCTGAGTTCAGGCAAGGGTCAGTATTCAGACATGAAGTATCTGGTAGGCCTATTGTCTCATCATGGGGGGTGATGGGTGAGGCGGGAGCTCTGCGGCTGGCGATGTGGGCAGCTTTCGCTCTGCAGTCAGCATGAGCAGCTGTGACTCCTGGAGTCTTACAATTGATACATTCTAATGCAACGGTCTGGTGTTTCTTGATCATATCATAGCACTGGTGAGAAGGATGGGCCTTGGCACACACTGCACACCAGTGTGACTTAGATGAGCATTTCCAAGCAATGTGACCCCAGCGCTGACACTTGTAGCATCTACGGTGAGGTGCTTTGTACAAAGCTATTTTGTAACTCCTGTTAAGCGCTGCATGAGAGTAGATATATGATGGTGGAGTCCCTTGACCAATCCACTCAGCCAATATCAGATCATTTGGAAGTCGACGAGGGTTTGCAACTTGATCTGACAACAGGAATTTAGGATCCATGTACTTATTGACATTGTGGATAACAATAAGTACTTTAGGTGATCTTGGTGGGGCAGCTTGGAGTTGGATGTTAGCATATTTATGAGTAAGAAGTTTTTCTATGAATGTTGGGTCGTTAGTAACAAAAACGTAATTATCCTCGTCATGACGAAAGCGAATCGAAGGTTTTTTTTTTTGGGTTGTCTAATGAAGCTTCGTAAAAACCATCTAACTTGACCTCAAACTCAGTGTTAGCAGGGAAATCAAGCCTAACCGTTCTGCAATGGTTCGTTGTTGCTCTCGTTGTTTCTTGCAGCAAGTCTCCTTTGAAATCCTCTTTCTTTTTTCAAAGCTCCCTTACTTCTAAAATGTACGATTCGCCTTCACCATCATTTACTTCGTTCACATCCATAGGTCACTTTTAGTTCAGCTGCTTGAGATGGAAGAGTTAGTCTGTTACTTTTGGGTCAGTGAAACCGCCTTTATTCCATAAGAGAGAAGGGACAAGGAAGGGATATTCACCTCGCTAGACACAGGCAATATGGGTGTAGTGGCCTGCGGGTCGCAGTGCGATTTTCAAGGTCATTCACTGGGCCCACAGTCGTCTCGAGAGTTACCAACACTGTACTACTTGTTAATTACTCCAGACCCGCAGCACTTAACACATCTAGCACACGTGTCTTGGAATGACAGACAAATTTTCACTACTTAAGAACTAGTTCTCACAACACCGAAGGTACGGCCGGAACACTGTAGAAACGTTCACAAAGGCATTCTGTAACTTGGCCTTCACTGGCTGGCTTTGAGCGCTGTTTAGCCTGGATCAGCTAAACTCGCCCTTATCCCATATGTAGATAATGGCGACGAGTTAAGGGATACCGGTGAATAGGAAAGTCGAGGAAGGGACATTCACCTCACTAGACACACGCAGTATGGGTGTAAGTGGCATGCGGGTCTTATAGTGCCATTTTCAAGGTCACCCAGCAGGCCAGACATTCCTCACTCATTTTAAGCCTATGTAGGTATTGATGGTCGCACAATGTCCTAAGTCAGTGAAATCCACTCGTGCAAATAGTTACAACAAATCTGCAGCACTTAACACTACTAGCACAAACTTACAATGTTTATAGGTAAACCTCTGGCATGTCCCACTTAAAAGTTAGTACTGCAATGCTCGTTAAATTGTTCTTAACTAAGCCACTGCAGGAAAACACTGGTATGCAGCAACACTGTAGAACGTATACGTAGACATGCTGGGCCTTCAAATGCTGCTTTCAAGCCTGCTTGAATGTGCTAGCTAAGCCCGTGTCAACCACTTGGATATTTGCTTGTAGCAGGCAGGTAGGCACACAGGAGACATACATAAGATGAGTGGAGTGGCGGCACGGAGGACTGACACGGGCACTCAAGCATTTATGTGGTCTTTCAAAAACCGCCTCTAGACCATAAGTAAATAGAGGCGAATGCCTGAGTTCCAAATCGAGGAAGGAGGGGAGACAGGCGAGGTGGAGTGAGGGTGTAGCCTCCTACAGCCACTTCAAATCAACATGTTTGTGTTTCACTAGGTATATCACTAGTCACAGTTCACACATAAGAGTTCCAGCAGCAATTCAGCTGCGCTCCAACGATATTTGTTGCATGATGAGTTATCAGTCGGGTGAGATAAGCAGTTCTGATATAGAAGGCCTAGGACTTCACTCAACACACACGTCCTCTCCCCTCAACCACTCAGGCCTAACTGATCTTAATGGAGTGACCTCTAATGTGTATAATAATTATGAGACGTTAAATCGTCTTGTGAATGGTAATGTAATCAGTGATAATAACATTAAGTTAAAAGAATGCAGGAAGTGAAATAAATCGCCCTGCTCCGAGTGAACGCGTGATTCTCGTCCCGAGGATAGCGAAGTTTTATGGAATCACGACTTCTAAACCGGGACAAACCAACGGATACCTCGTCCTGCTGGAATAAGAACCGTGTCGGTGTAGCAGGACATCGAAATGAGATGGTGAATGGAGGAAATAAGGAGCATCAATCACCCACAGTTATGTAACCTTTCTAGTTATAGCAGACTGATACTGGCCAGTTAGGTATGTTTTAATTGGATAGGTTATGGGTGATCCAGCCACATCAAGTGACCACCAGAGAATATCTGGTAAGTGGTGGGATTATGTACAAGTGTTTTTCCTTGATGGATATATCCATGTGTAACCTACCCCCCCCCCCTTCATTCAGTTAAACTAATATAATCTATACAGTACACAATTAATTAGTAGTGCCGTACTTGAGGGTGCTACCCAATTTATACTGGTCTCGGATAGATATGGATAAGATTGTGAGGGTCGAGGTGGTTAAGTTTTCTCACATATCTACACGGGTGACTATGGTAAACAATATAGTTGTTGTCTCCCAAGGAGATTACTCGTATGCATGTAATGTTGAGGTATGTACAAGTAATCACCCCTATAAAATTTTCCATAACTCACTCCAAACCTGCAGAACTTCTAGCACACGTGTCTTGGAATGAAAGATGAATTTTCAGTGTGTGTGCACACCTGGGTTACCAACTCAAATAGGACTGCACACTCGTCGTTATTCCTCAGGTTAATAAAGGGATGAGCTGTGCCCATATTCGGAGGCACGAATAGCAGTGGACTAGCAAATTTCGCCTCTACACTGTCATGTTTCAGTGAGAATAATGATAGACATACTGACATTTAGAGAACTGAGTAGTGCCTGGAGGTCATCATGATGTTTGCTTAATGATCTGACATTATAATTAAACACTGTTATGTTATTGTTGGCAGTTAGTTTAATATCTTTATTATGCACCCCATACCCATCCTCTGGGCGGTAGTCAAAAGATTACAAAGGTACATAATGGGTCCAGTGACTGGACCCCAAAGTTATGATAGCTGAACTAGTTACAAAGGTAATGAACTCCAGGTAGATCTGGTCACAGTCATGGCAAGTTACAGAGGTAATGAATCAGCCTCACTCCTATACATGGTTACAGTCATGAACAAATTACAAATTAATGAACCACTGATACGTCCACACACACTATTGTTGGCACTGAGTAGTGTCTTAGCCTGACTAGCAGTGTAATAAAGGCAATTGTTATTAGGACAGTGTAAGTCATTTAATAAGAGGTTAATATCAGGATCAATGTTTGCAATCACATTACTAAAGCAGGATTAAGAATGTATATATAACAGAAAAGAAACTGTTAACTATTGATAAGGGTTGATATGATGACTATGACAAGTGTTAATCCAATATTGTACAACTTTTAGGATTCAATATTACACTTGAGGTAATATGAAAACTTATAAAAGGCAATACAAAGTATTGGTATGTAAAGAACTATTGTAAGAGAATATATACAGACTAAAATAAGCAATAATAAAAAAATATAAAATGGACAGATAGTAAATATGGTATTAAACAAATTTAGTCAGTAAGATTTGACTTGAAGCACAAAATTTAAGCAAGAAACAGCACTAAAAAAATACATAGGATATGAGGTAGTTGGTACTTACTAGTAAAAGATAGTACAAGGATTTTCATGATAGCAGTAGGAATATAAACTAAATGTAGATAATAATGTTATGGACGAATCAGTTAATCTGTCTGGGTAAGATCTGCATCTCTAAGGAAGATGGAGGGATCATGTTCATTTGTGGTAGTATATAAACTGTCTACATCTGTTTTTCTCACTTGAATTTTCCCATCTTGTGTGAAGCACTGATGAATTTTGTCACTGTTTTCCCATTTAAGTTTTCTTAACCTGAACAAGAGGTTTTGACGCTTTCTTGTCAGACACTCGTTGATGTACACTCTATTTTTCACTCTAATTGCTGATAGAATTAGATCCTTTTTTGTGTGTTGTATCAATGAAATTTGATCCTAACACAATGTTTACTACCTTGTTTTCCTAGTAAGAGTGTTTCTTTAACTTCGTTGTTTTGTATATTAACATTTAGGTGGTCTTGTATGATCCTGATAGCAGTATCTTTGAAGTTAACTTGTGTTATTTCACTGGTAAAGTGGGAGCTGTTTATTATAACTGCATCAGACAACTTTTCTTGTTCTGTTTTGTCATCGTGGTAATCAAGATAGTCATTTAAATGGTCATTCATATTGTTTTTCCAATCTTTGATTGCTTCTTCCACCTTTGTATTCAGAGATGTTATTTGCTGGGTGTGACTGGTGATAGCTGCTTGCAGAGAATTTTCTGTATCATTGCTTCCCGATGTTGTAATCTTCTCTTCGAGGTTCAGAATCTTGCTCTCGAGGTGGGCAAAGTCTGTGTATATTAAATCTGCATTCTGTTTGTCTTCTGGAGCATCCAGTCATTGTGGATGTATACAAGCCTCCGGATGCAACGTTCCAATAATTCCAGGAACAGTTTTTGAAAATTGACCACTGTCTGGAAAATCTTACAGCTCCTGCCCCCAACATCTTGCTCCTGGGGGATTTCAACCTAAGGCACCTAAAATGGACGAATATAGCAAATAAGTATTCGATGCAACCGACAGTTTATTGACTAATGTTGATGCAACAGTTGTGAAGAATGTTCCATGACATACATCGTTATCGATATTTAATAGTACATTAGTTGTAGAGAAGTTGCATTAGTAATGAGTGCTATATTAGTTGTAGTGAGTGCTGCATTAGTTGTAGTGAGTGATGCTTTAGTTGTAGTGAGTGATGCATTAGTTGTAGGGGAGTGCTGCATTAGTTGTAGTGAGTGCTGCATTAGTTGTAGTGAGTGATGCATTAGTTGTAGTGAGTGATGCATTAGTTGTAGTGAGTGCTGCATTAGTTGTAGTGAGTGCTGTATTAGTTGTAGTGAGTGATGCATTAGTTGTAGTGAGTGCTGCATTAGTTGTAGTGAGTGCTGTATTAGTTGTAGTGAGTGGTGCATTAGTTGTAGTGAGTGGTGCATTAGTTGTAGTGAGTGCTGCATTAGTTGAAGTGGGTGCTACAGTGGCAGTCTTGAGTATTAATTAATCAATCAATCAAGTTTATTCTCTATAAGGATTACAATGCGGGGTTTACAGATTTTGGATATTGTGTGGTTTACATGTTATAAAATACTAATTACAGAGGGGGCCACTAGGACACCTAGCATGGCTAGGCATATCGGACAGACTTAGATTAATTCTTAACTCTAAATTACTACAGATTATTCAAATTCAAAGTTTATTCTCTATAAGGATTACAATACTGAGTTTACAGAAATTTGGTTATTGTTTGGTTTACATGTAGTAAAATTGAGATTACAGAGTGTACCACTAGAACGCTTAGCATGGCTAGGCATTTCGGGCATACTTAGTTTTATTCTTAAATGTAAAATATTACAAATTATGAGGTAAGTTGGTATTATGGCTAAGTGACTAAATACTATTTTGTGAGTTTAGCAATGTGAATGCTTTTGTTTTGGCACAGTATATAGTTTCAGTAAGTTTGTATTAAGGCTAAATGACTACATTATAGTTTGTGAGTTTAACAATGTGAACGCTTTTGTTTTGGTACAATACATAGTTTCTATATTGGAGAATCACAGGCAAACTTATGACTAGTTGTGATTCATTATTTTAAGATTAAGAGTCGTATTTACTAATGCTGAAAAAAAATCCCCCCCCCCCCCGTACCAACAATACCACCAGTCCGATAACATTCTTCTTTGCAAATATACAGGGTCTAAAGCCAGCAACAAACAACAAAATACCTTTCATCCGTGGACTGCTTGCAGAGGCAAAGGCAATGTTCGCAGCTTTCACTGAGACCCACATAAAGGATCACTTGGACAACGAAATATGGATCCCAGGTTACAACCTATACAGATGTGACAGAGTGAACAGGCAAAAGGGGGGGGGGGGGTTGGCCTGTACATTGCAAAGTCACTTGTTTTCACAGAACTGCTTAATGCCTCAAATGATGTAGTGGAAGTTTTAGCAGTAAAGGTCGGAACCAAAACCTGTCATTGTTGTAGTCTACAAGCCTCCCGGAATGCAACATCCCCGCAATTCCAGGAAAAAAGCTGTTAAAAATTGACCACTGTCTGGAAATCTTCCCGCTCCTGCACCCAACATCTTGCTCCTAGGGAATTTCAACTTAAGGCACCTAAAATGGAGGAATATAGCAAATAATATTGTTGCAGTAATAACACCAGGAGGCGCTCTGATGAAAACTCACATTCACACGAGCTTTTAAATCTCTGCACAAAATTCAATTTAAACCAGCAAATAATAGAGCCCACTAGAATGGAGAATTTCACTAGACCTCATCTTCACTAACAATGATGATCTGATAAGAATGTCACCATATCAAAAACAAATACTCAGATCACACATATTGAGGTTAGACATGTATGCATGGAGGCCCAGACCGACAAATTTAGATTAGTCACGAGGGAGCATTCACCAAATTCAACTTCAATAACAAAAACATAAATTGGGACCAAGTAAACAAGTCCTAAACCGATTAAGCTGGGAAGATATACTAAGCAACACAGACCCCAACTTATGCCTTTGAACAGAATTAACTTGGTGGCACTCGATGTATGCACAAGACTTATTCCTCTAAGAAAAAGGAGGAGTAGATGTAAAATAGAAGAGACAGGCGCTCTCTTTACAGGGGACGGAAAAGAATAACAGAGCAGCTAAAAGAGGTCAATCTATCTGAAATGCGTAGGGAGACACTGGTCAGAGAAATAGCAAACATCGAAAATTAAGCTAAAGGAATCTTATAGGAGTCGGAATCGCGGGAAGAACTAAAAGCCATAAATGAAATCGAAAGAAACCCAAAGTATTTCTTCTCCTATGCCAATTTAAAGTCGAGAACAACGTCCAGTATTGGCCCCTTACTTAAACAAGATGGGTCCTACACAGATGACAACAAGGAAATGAGTGAGCTATCAAGTCCCAAAATGACTCAGTTTTTTAGCAAGCCACTAAACAGACTGAGAGTCGAAGATCAAAATGAATTTTTTATGAGGGCCACAGAATTTGGTTAACACAAGCCTATCGATGTTATCCCGACGCCAAATGACTTCGAACAGGCGATAAATGACATGCCCATGCACTCTGCCCCAGGGCCCGATCATGGAACTCCGTGTTCATCAAGAACTGCAAGAAACCCCTATCACGAGCCTTTTACCATCCTATGGAGAGGGAGCATGGGCACGGGGGTCGTCCCAGAGTTAAATAAAAAAAAACAGACATAGCCCCACTCCACAAAGGGGCAGTAAAGCAACAGCAAAGAATTACAGACGATAGCACTAACATCCCATATCATAAAAATCTTTGAAAGAGTCCTGAGAAGCAAGATCACCACCCATCAAGAAACCCATCAGTTACACAACCCAGGGCAACATGGTTTAGAACAGGTCGCTCCTGTCTGTCTCAACTATTGGATCACTATGACAAAGGGCCTAAAATGCACTAGAAGACAAAAAGAATGCAGTGTATTATATACAGACTTTGCAAAGCCTTCGACAAGTGTGACCATGGCGTAATAGCGCACAAAATGCGTGCAAAGGAATAACGGGAAAAAGTCGGTCGATGGATCTAAAATTTTCCCCTCACTAACGAACCGAGGTATAGTAAACAGAGTAAAGTCCGAGGCAGGCACGGTGAAAGCTCTGTTCCCAAAAAGGACAGTACTCGCTCCCATCTTTTTTCCCTCATCTATACGACATAGACAAGGATGTCAGCCAAGCACGTGTTTTCCTTTGCGATGACACCGAATCTGCTGCAGTGTTTAAATTGCGAACTGCAAGGCCCCAGGCGGAATAAACCCAAAATCTTTCAGTGGGTGAGAAAACAGTATAAGTTCAACATGAAAATTTTTTAATTACTAGAAATGGAAAACATGAGGAAATTAAATCTTCATCGAGTACAAAAAAAATTCTGGCCATAAAAAAAGGCAAAACAAAAACGAAAAAGACCTGGAGTATCATACGGAGGATCTCACCTTAAAGGACCAAAACTTTGTATCGATCACATTGCTAAAAAATGACGGATGGATAATGGAACCCTTTAAAAGAGGGGGCCATGCCCCTGATGACACTTTCAGGGGCACTTGTTCTATTAGGCTGGAAATTCTGCACACTAACAGCACCTTTCAATGCAGGTGAAATTGCTGACCTAGAAAATGTACAGAGAACCTTCATGGCACGCATAACGGAGATAAAACACCTCCATTACTGGGAGCGCTTGAGGTTCCTGAACCTGTATTCCCTGGAATGCAGGCGGGAGAGATACATGATTATATACACCTGGAAAATCCTAGAGGGACTAGTACTGACTTGCACACGAAAATCACTCACTACGAAAGCAAAAGACTTGGCAGGACGATGAAACCATCCCCCAATGAAAAGCAGGGGTGTCACTAGCACGTTAAGAGACCATACAATAAGTGTCAGGGGCCCGAGACTGTTCAACTGCCTCCCAGCATACATAAGGGGGATTACCAACAGACCCCTGGCAGTCTTCAAGCTGGCACTGGACAAGCACCTAAAGTCGGTTCCTGATCAGCCTGGCTGTGGCTCGTACGTTGGTTTACGTGCAGCCAGCAGTAACAGCCTGGTTGATCAGGCTCTGATCCACCAGGAGGCCTGGTCACAGACCGGGCCGCGGGGGCGTTGACCCCCGGAACTCTCTCCAGGTAAACTCGAGGTAAATGGGTGAGTGTGTGAGTATAAGTGTGAACCACCAGGTGGTTTTCATGTAGTTAGCTGATGGGGTGTATCAGGGAGATAAGATGTTTTCTAAAGGTAGTTTTGAAAGTGATGAATGTGTCTGCAGTTCTAGAGTTCTCAGGTAGGGTGTTCCAGATTTTAGCCCTTTTGGGACATACATTGAATTTTTGTAAAGGTTTAGTCAGACACGGGAATGTCATAGAGATATTTTGTCAGGTGTTTATGCCTGTGGGTCCTGTCACAACTATCAAGAAAGCGTTTTAGGTAAAGGTTAATATTGGAATTTAAGGTCCCTGTATATGTAGATTGCACAGTAGTAAGTGTGGATGTACTGAACAGGGAGTAAGTTTAGATCTATGAAGAGTGCCGGGTTGTGATGCCAGGGATGGGGTTTAGTGATTATTCTTACTGCAGCTTTTTGTTGGGTTATTATTGACTTTAGGTGGGTTGCTGCAGTTGATCCCCAAGCACAGATAGCATAGATGAGGTACTGATAAATGAGTGAATGGTACAGTGTGAGAAGGGCAGTTTCTGGCACGTAGTATCATATCTTGGAGAGGATCCCAACCGTTTAGGTTACTTTTTTTGTTATGTGTTGGATATGGGTGCTGAAATTCAGGTTGTTGTCGAGGTATAGGCCTAGGAATTTGCCCTCATTATTTCTGACAATTAGAGTGTTGTCGATCTTAATGTTAAGTTGCTCAACACCTGCTCTGCTATCAAACATAATATAGTAGGTTTTGTCAGTGTTAAGTGTAAGTCTATTGGCTGTCATCCAAGTCGATATTTTGAGCAGCTCCTCGTTAACAATGGTGTTGAGGGTGGCAAGATTTGGGTGGGAGATGACATAAGTCGTGTCGTCAGCAAAGAGAATGGGTTTCAGGTGTTGGGATATGTTTGGAAGATCATTGATGTAAATGAGGAAGAGCAGGGGACCAAGGACACTTCCCTGCGGCACTCCAGTATCAAGTGACCGTGTTGATGAGGTTGTCTTTAATGGTGACATACTGATACCTATTAGTAAGGTAGGATTTGAAATATGCATGCGCATGTCTTCTTATTCAAAGTTTATTCTCTATAAAGATTACAATGTTGAATTTACAGAATTTGGTTGTTGTGTGGTTTACCACACAACAGATCTATGAAGAGTGGGGGGGTGTATTGCCAGGGATGGTTGTGTGGTTACCATAATGGTCAAGTTTATGGAGTAGGATGCCGTGGTCTACTGAGTCAAAAAGCTTCTCTTAGGTCAATAAAAATTCCTAGTGGATATTCCTTATTTTCCAATGCTGTGTAAAGCAGATCTAGTATTTTTACAAATTCATCATTAGTGCTTTTATTTTTCCTGAAACCAAATTGGCAGGGGTTGAGTATTTTTTGTGCCGTTATAAATGAATATATTCAATTCAATTCAATTCAAAGTTTATTCTCTATAAGGATTACAATGCTGAGTTTACAGAATTTGGTTATTGTGTGGTTTACATGTAGTTAAATAATGATTACAGTGTACCACTAGAACACCTAGCATGGCTAGGCATTTCGGGCAGACTTAGTTTAATTCTTAATTTTAAAATATTACAAATTATGAGGTAAGTTGGTATTATGGCTAAGTGACTAAATACTAGTTTGTGAGTTTAGCAATGTGAATGCTTTTGTTTTGGCACAGTACATAGTTTCAGTATTGGAGTATCACAGGATTCATTATTTTAAGATTGAGATTAATATTTCTGTTTATGGTTAAATGGGTGAGTGAGTGTAAGTGTGAACTACCAGGTGGTATTCGTGTAGTTAGTTGATGGGGTGTATCAGGAAGATAAGATGTTTTCTAATGGTAGTTTTGAAGGTGATGAATGTGTCTGCAGTTCTAGAGTTCTCAGGTAGGGTGTTCCAGATTTTAGGGCCTTTGACATTCATTGAATTTTTGTAAAGGTTTAGTCGGACACGGGGAATGTCATAGAGATGTTTGTGTCTGGCCTGTGGGTTCTGTCACAACTATCAAGAAAGCGTTTTTGGTCAATGTTGATATTGGAGTTTAAGGTCCTGTAGATGTAGATTGCACAGTAGTAAGTGTGGATGTTCTGAACAGGGAGTAAGTTTAGATCTATGAAGAGTGGGGGGGGGGGGTGTTGCCAGGGATGGGATTTAGTGATTATTCTTACTGCAGCTTTTTGTTGGGTTATTATTGGCTTTAGGTGTGTTGCTGCAGTTGATCCCCAAGCAATGGTAAGTTTGATATTGGCCTATAGTTATTTACATCTGTAGGGTCACCACCTTTATGTACTGGTGTAACCCTTGCCGTACTGAGTAGTGTCGGGAAAGTGCTAATTTCTAGTGACTTGTTAAAAAGTAATGTAATAGCCTGCGAAAGGACATGGGCTGCTCGCTTGTACAATAATGCTGGGACATGAGATAGATTCCCCGAGTTATTTTCAAGTGACTTTATAATCTCGGTGACTTCTGTGGGCTCATTTGGTACAAGATAGAAGGAATTTGGGAAATTTACATCTATGTAGTCCCCAGCACGGGCTTGGTACGTGGGATTTTACTGTCGAGATTAGATCCTATGGTTGAGAAGTTAGTTTAATATGTTTATTATGCACCCCATACCCATCCTGTGGGTGGTAGTCAAAAGATTACAGAAGTACATAATTGGCTCAGGGACTGGACTCCAAAGTTTTGATAGCTGAGCAAGTTACGTAGGTAATGAACTAGATCTGGTCACAATCATGACAAGTACAAAGGTAATGAACTCCAGGTAGAGCTGGTCACACTCATGGCTAATTACAAAGGTAATGAACTAGATTTGGTTACAATAATGAGAACTGACAAAAATAATGAGCTTCAGGTAGAGCTGGTCACAATCTTGAACACATGATTACAATCATGAACAATTTTCAGAGTAGTGATCAGTTAAACATTGTAGGGAATTCATCCATTGCCAACAGACGTTGCTAGGTGCCTGTTCCTCCTCGGCAGACAGCAAGACAGCCATTGCAACAGAAGCAAGTTGCCCTGGGATCTGTTGTTTGCAGAGAGGCAGCAACTCCACTAGCAGCCAAGGAGAGCCACCCTGGGTACATATCAACGTCCTGGTGGACACCAAGTTGATAGAAGATCCCAGGCTCTCTGTAAAGGGGAAGGCGCGGCAGCTGTCACCTATGTCTGCTGGGAGGGGCTGTTGATTGATGCCACCTGGAGCTTTCCGGGTGCCCAGACACCCACTGTGTGCACAGATGCTGAAGCTTGAGGAAACTGAGTGCACACTGCCTGTGGCGCACCTGACAGCTGCCTTGCGGTTGAACTGCACGGTGCTGTCCCTACAGTGCCATCGCTGACGTGGTGGTGGCGCTGGGAGGTGGGTGGGTGAGTCGGGTGGAGTTGAATGGTTGAGGCTCGAATTAGTTTACCATGCACCCCACACCCATCCCGTGGGCGGCAGTCAAAAGATTACAAAGGGTCATTGTTTACTACACACGGGGCAAGACCCGGGGAGGGGGATTGAGGGGCACTTCCCTACACACTGAGTGTGCACTGTTGTTCACACTGTCCTGCCTACAACAAACACAACATTCATTCGTTTCCCATGCACATCATGAACGATATGGGCATGTGACTCTCTAAAACCAACAATGTTCGCTTCGTCCCCACCCACACACTCAGCCTCCTCCCCCCGGCAGCGTGGGGGGACACTGCCTGGTCCCAACCTGGGCACTCTCACCACACCAAACTCTCACAAACTGCACAACACTTCCACGATTTACGCTGAAACGTTGCACTGGGATGTCCTCTCACTGCTCTGGAATCTTCTCAAGGCATTCACACAGAGTCCTGCTCAGTTGTGCCCTGGTTAGCCCCTTGGATCAGGAGCTATCCTTGAAAATCCCGCAGCTAGCCCACCACACGTTCTGCCGTGTCGGCCATATTGGTGGATGCGCTATGGTTGAGAAGAAGTCGTTTATCTTGTTAACTGTATCAGTGGGATGCAGTGGTGTTTCATTAGGTTTAGTTAGGACAATATTCTTGTTTGTTTTTCAGTTTATGGGTCCCCAGAATCTGGGAAAGTGTTTTCCAGGTCTTTTTTATATCTCCTCTTGTGTCAGTGAATCTGATGGAGTAGTACAGTTATTTGGCTTTCTTTATTACTTTGGTGAGAACTGATGAATAGTGTTTAAGAATATCTTTGTGTATTAAGCCCTGTCTACATTGGTAGGTAAGACATATAGGCAACATTTAGGCAACTTTATTCCGGAACGTTTCGCCTACACAGAAGGCTTCTTCAGTCGTGTACAGAAAGTAGGCAAGAACAGTAGAGATGTGACGTCATATAATCAGTCCATCACCGTAGATTTGAGGTTGTCAGTCCCTCAGCCTGGAGAAGTTCAGTTTCATAGTCTGGAACTGAACTTCTCCAGGCTGAGGGACTGACAACCTCAAATCTACGACTTCAAGGGTGATGGATTGATTACATCGTCTTCAAATCTCTACTGTTCCTACCTACTCTCTGTATTCGACTGAAGAAGCCTACTGTGTAGGCGAAACATTTCGAAATAAAGTTTCCTAACTGTTGCCTATGTGTCTTACCTACCAACCTGTCGGTATTGTACCATTTTGATACTCACCCTGTCAGACACTGCAACACAATGGCATCTTGGTACAGAAAACACCTTGGACAACTTTTACAAGTGAGAATTGTTTGGTCTAAGAGGGACGTGACCTCTCAGTGGCTACATTCTCACTACTACTACTACTACTCTGCACCTCTCCTTCCGACAGTATTAAGTCTCCGCACTGTCGCTTGGTCTTCAGATAGTTCCTGTCTATGGAACTGAACTTCTCCAGGCTGAGGGAGTGAACACCTCGAATCTACGACTTCATGGGTGATGGACTGATTACATCGTCTTCACATCTCTACTATTCCTGCCTACTTTCTGTACACGACTGAAGAAGCCTACTGCATAGGCGAAACGTTTCGGAATAATGTTGCCTAACTGTTGTCTATGTGTCTTACCTACCAACCTGTCGGTATTGTGTACCATTTTGATATTCACCATGTCTATATTGCTTTTCATGTTGGTGTTTCTTATCAATGGATTTCAGAATGCTGCTTGGTATCTGCAGGCATGGGAAATCTGGAAAAACAGATGGGACGTGCATCTCTGACCACTCTAGAAAATGCCATGCCCATATGACAACAGGAAAATGCAAACTCCCTTTCTGTAAGCTTTTTACCCTGAAATATGTCCCTCTTCAGTACAGGAAAGACTGTGCTATAACTTAAATTGCCAGGCACACCATCTAAAGGGAACAAAAAGATAAAAACATCCAGACCATGGGAAAACCTGGGTAGCCACAGATACTCAAGAGGGAGAGGTTTTTTTAGTGCCAGGAAGAAAAAAAAACTGGCAAGAAATGGCAGAAATCGTACACCAAATCCAGTCATTCCTGGAGTGGAACCACAGTTGATGGCCTTCACTCCAAACCAACAGATACAGATACTAATGCCGAAAAAAAGTCCCCCCAGTACCACAAATACCACCAGTCTGATGACATTCTTTTTTGCAAATATACAGGGTCTAAAACCAGCAATGAACAACAAAATTCCTTTCATCCGTGGACTGCTTGCAGAGGCAAGTGCAATGTTCGCGGCTTTCACAGAGACCCACATGAAGGATCACTTGGACAACGAAATATGGATCCAGGTTACAACCTATACACATGCGACAGAGTGAACAGGCAAAAGGATGGGGGGTTGGCCTGTATATCGCAGGGTCACTTGTTTGCACAGAACTGCTTTATGCCTCAAATGATGTAGTGGAAGTTTTAGCAGTAAAGATCGAGAACCAAAACCTAGTCATTGTGGTAGTCTACAAGCCTCCGGATGCAACGTCCCAGCAATTCCAGGAATAGCTGTTAAAAATTGACCACTATCTGGAAAATCTGCCAGCTCCTGCCCCCAACATCTTGCTCCTTGGGGATTTCAACTTAAGGCACCTAAAATGGAGGAATATAGCAAATAATGTTGTTGCAGTGATAACTCCAGGAGGCAGCTCGTACGAGAATTCACACACACACGAACCTTTAAATCTCTGCACAAAATTCAACTTAAACCAGCAAATAATAGAGCCTACTAGACTGGAGAATACACTAGACCTCATCTTCACTACTCAGACCAACTAGAATGTATCACTAATACTTGCACAAGGGATGAACATGGGGAATATATAATAGCTAAATTCAAATCCAAATACCTACAAAAACCTCTCACAGTGATAAACATCTACAGAATTCCACAATCAAACATTAGCCAATTTAGTCAAAACCTAGGAAGTATGATAACTGATGCACGCATGAACAAAGATCACTTACTACTCTCAGGTGACTTCAATATAAATCTCCTACAAGACCAGGACCCACACGTTACTGAATTCACAAACACAATGAGTAACTGTATGTTGCTACCAACAGTAACAAAACCTACAAGAGTACAGAGACTATGTTTCCCTCCTTGACCACATCTGGACCAACACCATATCCCCTTTAAAATCAGGCATAATTACAGATAATACCACAGACCACTACCCTACTTCCTCATAACAATCTTGGTAAAATACCCCAAGACACTACTAAAGTCACCTTCAACTTCACAATGGGGCAGCCATTAATAATTTCACAACAGCAGTAACAAACATTGACTGGCACACTGAGCTAAAAATCTAACAGATATTGACGAATGTTTAATAATTTTCTAAAAAGCCCCAATACCTTTAAACAAGCACTGCCCTAAAAAACTAAACAGATGACAGCTAAGAGACTGAACAGTCCCTGGCTAACACCCAGCATTCTCAAATCCATAAAAACAAAACACCGATATGAAAAAACAATACATAATGGGTCACTTAACCAGAGACCAAACAAAACGTTACTCGTCAATCCTAACCAGCCTGATAAGAAGGGCAAAAAAATTGTATTATGAGAACAGATTATCCAACTTACGAGGTGATATAAAAAAGACCTGGAAGACCCTATCAAAATTCTGGAACAAAAAAGATATCACGACATAGCAAAAAAATTAACAAAATCAGATGAACCCCAACTCCCACCAACAGAAACAGCAAACAGACTCAATGATTTCTTCTCCACTATAGGACAAAACCTTGCCAATAATATCCCAAGCTTTAGATAAACCCCACCAAATGACTACCTCACTGGCAACTACCCGAACACACTGTTCCTACTCCGACTAACCCATACAAAGTTTTCCCTTATTATCAACGCACTGAAAAACAAGGGAGGAGATTTTTAAAAACCTTACCACCCTTTATATACAAAAAAGCGTCACAAGTACTATCACCAATCATTGCAACACTCTTTAACAAATCCATTGAATCCTCCACCTTCCCTACAGTTCTCAAAATAGCAAGGGTCACCCCGATCCATAAAGGAGAGACCAAACAGAGTTGATACTATAGGCCAATATCCAACTTACACCCTTTCTCAAAAACTTCGAAAAATTAATTCATAAACGAATCTACTCCTACCTCATCTCCCATAACATTTCCCCAACCCCGCCAATTTTGATTCGGGGCCCAATAAAAAAAAAATGATCATTATACACATGCTAGAACATATAACACTCAATAGAAAAAAAGAAGTCCCACTGGGGATCTTCATTGACTTACGTAAGCTTTTGATACAGTTGACCATGACTTTGCTCCACGTAAAATTGTCACACATGGTATTAAGGGCACTCCCTCAATACCTCAAGTCTTACCTCAGCAAACAGAACCAAATATGTGTACGCAATGGGCATCTCTTCCGCACAACCCAATTCCCAGTTGGTGTCCCACAGGAAGTGCCTTGGCCCTTTCCCTCATTCTCCAATACCAAATTGATCTACCAAATGCTCGCAATTACTCAAACCCACACTTTTTGCAGATACACCACATACGCCTTCCTCAACCCAAAGCCCAGTCACGCTAGCCATACGTAAAACACCGAATTACAGAAAAAAATTCTACTGGATGAGACTAAAAACTTACACTAAACATTGACAAAACCTACTTCATTCAGTTTGGTAACAGAGCTACAGATGTACCTCTTAAACATAACGATAAACGGATCACCTATCAACAACTAACAGAGGGAAAATTCTTGGGAATCCACCCTTGATAATAGACTCAAATTTCATACACATATACAACAAATTTCTAAGAAAATTTCCAAGACTGTAGGCATACTATCGAAGATACGGTACTATGTTCCACAGTCAGCCCTCCTGGCCCTATATCACTCTCTTATTTACCCCTATCTCACCTATGGAATTTGTGCATGGGGCTCAACAACAGTTAACCATCTCAGACCACTAATTACCCAACAAAACGCTGCAGTTAGAATAACAAATTCTCACTACAGGCAGCACACTCCACCAATATTCAAAACACTCAACCTACTCACCATACAAAACATCCATACTTATTATTGCACTTATTACATACATAGAACACTTAACTCTGATATTAACCCCCCCTCAAACATCTCCTTGCCAACCTCAACAGAACACATGACCATAATACAAGGCACAGATGTTCCTCGTGTCCATCTCACGCTATGCAAAAACTCAATGCACATAAAAGGCCCTAAAATCTGGAATTCATTACCTTTAAATATAAAAGAAACACTACCTGTTTATAAATTCAAGTCTCTTCTCAAAGTTCACTTACTCACTCAAAACCAAATAAATATTGAATAACTGAACCATATAAATTGTATATCTTAAATGTTACTTACAATTATATCACACAAATGTTAAACCTAACTTTGTTATTTTTTTAAATACACTACCTAACAGAATACTCCATTCTATGCATGCAATGCATGCAACCATAGGACCTGTCTTTGTAATACTCATTTGTATTTTATAGTTATCTGTTTACAATAATGTCTTATCACTGATTTCATCATTGCTTAGTTAATCTTAAGTTAATTTTAAGCCAGCCCGTAATGCTATGCATATAAGTGGCTTTGGCATGCTGCTCTTACCTGTATTTTTTGTACCTCTGTTTGTATGCTAAATTTCTAAATAAATAAATAAATAAATAAACAATGATCATCTGAAAAGAAATGTCACCATATCAAAAACAATATACTCAGATCACAACATAATCGAGGTTCAGACATGTATGCGTAGAGCCCCAGACCGACATAATGAGACTAGTCACGAGGGAGCATTCACCAAATTCAACTTCAATAATAAGAACATAAAGTGGGACCAAGTAAACCAAGTCCTAACCGATATAAACTGGGAAGAAAGAATAAGCAGCACAGACCCCAACTTATGCCTAGAACAGATTAACTCGGTGGCACTCCACGTATGCTCAAGGCTTATTCCTCTAAGAAAAAGGAGGAGTAGATTTAAAATAGAAAGAGACAGGTGCTCCCTTTACAGGCGACGAAAAAGAATAACAGAGCGGCTAAAAGAGGCCAATATATCTGAAATGCGTAGGGAGTCACTGGTCAGAGAAAGAGCAAACATCGAACTTAAGCTATAGGAATCTTATAGGAGTCAGGAATCGCAGGAAGAACAAAAGCCCAAAAGAAATCGAAAGAAACCCAAAGTA
>NC_069429.1:35916912-36012417 GCF_026875155.1 Cherax quadricarinatus | reverse complement strand
ATTTTGATTTTCCTTACACCCATCGTCCTGCTTAACTAGCAAGTAGGTACCTGGGTGTTAGTCGATTGGTGTGGGTCACATACTGAGGGACAAAAATTACGGTTACAATGGAAATAAGACAGGGGTCCCTCGATAAATGCCCCTGACTTTCTTGGGTTATTCTGGGTGGCTTACCCAATGGGGATAAAAATCCAAACAAAATCTTAATTGATTTTCATCCAGTTGAATTACTTAGTTTAATTTAACCACCAGAGTAACACAAAAATTATCATAAAATAGAAAACATTTTACATTAACCACCAGATAACAAAAAAATTTTATCATACATAGTAACAATGTACATTAAACCATCAGAGTAACACAAAAATTATCATACATACTAACATGTACATTAACCACCAGAGTAACACAAAAATTATCATACAAAGTAACATGTACATTAACCACCAGAGTAACAAAAAACTCAAAATGACTTAATTGTGCTCCTTGTAATTTATTTTTTATTAATAAATAAATTACAAGGAGCACAATTAAGTCATTTTGAGTTTTTTGTTACTCTGGTGGTTAATGTACATGTTACTTTGTATGATAATTTTTGTGTTACTCTGGTGGTTAATGTACATGTTAGTATGTATGATAATTTTTGTGTTACTCTGATGGTTAATGTACATTTTTACTATGAAATGATAATTTTTGTGTTACTCTGGTGGTTAATGTACATGTTACTATGTATGATAATTTTGTGTTACCTGGTGGTTAAGTACATGTTACTTGCATGATAATTTTTGTGTTACTCTGGTGGTTAATGCATTTTTACTATGTATGATAATTTTTGTGTTACTCTGGTGGTTAATGTACATGTTACTATGTATGATAATTTTTGTGTTACTCTGGTGGTTAATGTACATGTTACTATGTATGATAATTTTTGTGTTACTCTGGTGGTTAATGTACTGTTACAAATTGATAATTTTTGTGTTACTCTGGTGGTTAATGTACATGTTACTATGTATGATAATTTTTGTGTTACTCTGGTGGTTAATGTACATGTTACTATGTATGATAATTTGTTTAAGTGTAGTTATGTGTACTTGTAACTAAATAAACTTATTAACTTATTAGGTTATTCTTGGTTAAATAATGAACCTTGTACAGTAGGGCCCCACTTATATGGCGGGTTAGGTTCCAGGCTGTCGCCAGAAACCAGACATCGCAGGAAGGCAGAACTCAATTTTTTCCATTTATAAATGCATATAAATGCCAGCCAACAAGCTTACACTAAATTATATTAAGTTAGTAATAAAATTAGCAAAATCAGATGAACCCCAACTCCCACCAACAGAAACAGCAAACAGACTCAATGATTTCTTCTCCACTATAGGACAAAACCTTGCCAATAAAATCCCAAGCTCAGATACCCCACCAAATGACTACCTCACCGGCAACTACCCGAACACACTGTTCCTAGCTCCGACTAACCCATACGAAGTCTCCCTTATTATCAACGCACTAAAAACCAAGGCAGGAGATTTAAATACCTTACCACCCTTTATATACAAAAAGGTCACAAGTGCTATCACCAATCATTGCAACACTCTTTAACAAAAAACCACTGAATCCTCCACCTTCCCTACAGTACTAAAAATAGCAAGGGTCCCCCACCCACAAAGGGGGAGACCAGAGTTGAATAACTATGGGCCCAATATCCAATTTACACCCTCTCCAAAAATCTTTGAAAAAAATTCATAAACAAATCACTCCTACCTTTATCTCCCAAAACATACTCAACCCCCTCCCAATTTGGTTCGGGGCCTAATAAAAATATTTAATGAATGCTATTATACACATGCTAGAACATATATCACTGCAATAAGAAAAAAGAATCCCACGGGGGATTTTATTGACTTCATAAAGTTTTTGATACAGTTGACCGACTTACTCCAGTAAAATTTCCAAATGGTATAAAAAAGGGAAACCCCCTCAACTCCTTTCAAGTCATACCTCAGAAACAGAAAAAATATGTGTATGCAAAGGGGGCAAACTTTTTGCGAAACCCAATTTAACAGTTGGGTCCCACGGGGAGGTCCTTGGGCCCCTTCTCTTTCCCCCTATACATAAATGACCTTAAAAAGTTTCGAAATATCAAACCCACATATTTGCAGATAAAAACATACGTTTTTCTCTCCCCGAGCCCGTCACCTAGCCAATACTGAAATCCCGAATTACAGAAAAAACTACCTGGATGAGGATAACAAACTTACACAAACATTGAAAAAACCCACTCATTCATTTTTGGAACAAGTTTCAGATGCCCCCTTTTAACAAAATGATAAACGGATCCCCTATCACAAAAAAACAGGGGAAAATTCTTGGGAATCCCCCTTGATAATAGCCAAAATTTTTCATACCTATAAACAAATTCTAAAAAAATTTTCCAAGATGTAGGATACTATCAAGATAGGGTACATGTCCACGTCAGCCCTCCTGCCCTATTCACTCCTTATTTACCCCTATCTCCCCTAGGGAATTTGTGCAGGGGCTCAACAAAAATTTAAACCATCTCGACCACAATTACTCAAAAAAAGGCTGCATTAGAAGATAACAAACCACTACAGCACCCACACCCCCCAATATTAAAACCCAAAACCTACTCACCATACAAAAAACCATATTATTACTGCCCTATTACTCTAGAAATTTAACTCTGATTTTACCCCCCCCAAACATCCCCTTTGCCAACCTCAACAGAACCTGCCCTTAAACAAAAGGGCACAGATCATCTTTGATGTTCCTCGTGCCCTCCACACGAGCAAAAACTCAATGCACAAAAAAGGGCCCTAAAATTAAATTCATTACCTGTAAATAAAAAAGAAACCTACCGTTTAAAATTTTCAAGTCTCTTTAAAGATCACTTACTCCCCAAAAAACCCAAAATTTAATACTGAATAACTAACCTTATAAATTGTATTTCTTAAATGTTTCTCACAATTATATCAAAAAATGTTAAACCAAAAACCCCCAATCAATTTTATTATTTTTTAAAAAAAACCCCTAACAAATCCCCCAACGACTGAAGTCAACAATGCAAGCAACCATATGCCTGTCTTTGTAATACCACTTGTGCTTATATAATCTTTAATTTAATTTTTATCACTGATTTCACTTGCTTAGTTAATTTTAAAGTTTTTTTAAGCCACCCGTAATGCATGCATAGTATAAGGGGCTTTGGCAACTCCTTATCTGTTTTTTTTTTGTCCTCTGTATGTGTGCCAAATTGAAATAAAAAAAAATAATAAAAGTAAAGAACTAGGATTAAAAACACACAAAGAAAAATACAGCACAGAAATCATTATTATTTTTAAAGAATTTTTGTAATTTTAAATGGGGGAAAAGGGGTGAGTATATTTTATTTGTAGGAAGCAGTCTGTACCCAGGTGTGGGTCCCCGGGTGTAGGAAGCATGGCTCCCTATCTCATATTTTAAATACAACATTTACAACATCCCAGAGGGAAAACCCTCACATAAGCACACTCATTATTTACCTTTAAAAATATGTGTGTTTTAATAAGGAAGAAGGGAGTAGTATTTTTTGTAAAAGTTATGGGGGTACCAGTAGTGTACCCAGGCACACCTACTGGCACCTACACTGTGGCCAAGAGCAAATATTAACATGACATGCCTTGTTCCTGAATTTTAATCATTTAAAAAATCCTTTAGAGCCATCATAAACGAAGGTAGAAGAATGAAAAATTCATCCCGAAAAATTTAAACAAAAGCGGAGGGGGAGGGGGGGCCCAAACGCAGTTTCACACGTTTTTTTTCCCGATGGCTGAGCAAGAAAACTAGTGTTTCCCCCTCGCCCACTCCCAAGGTCCATAACTATTATATCAAGCACTTTAAAAATTGCAATAAATGCCAGACCAAGTTTACATAATTTTATATTAAGTTACAATAAAAAACAATGGTAAGATAACCAGAAGTAACTTATTACTTCCCTTTAAAATATTAATATTAATTGTGAGAGGTGAGGCAGGGTTTATTGAATAAAAATAAAGAATGGACACCATCATCCTCTCTTTGGCACTTAAAGCAAGAGGCTTCGACTTCTCTTTTATTACAGTAACCTTAGATCCAACGTCAATGAACCCAATATTTAACGAAAGAGTAAACAAGAGAGAACGAGACACAGATTTGACACAATGTAAGAACACAAATAAACAGTAGGAACATACTTGGTCGGGCGAAATAAATGCGATTAATAGTGTCACTTTTAGTTCTTTCAAGCCATTTGTAAAGTTTTAAAACTTTTCCCTCAATATTTTTTTTTTTTAATATAATTACCTCAAATAAATATCTTACATTGTGTACAATTTTGTAAAGTTAGTTCAGAAAAACAAACAGCAAACACCCATTTTTAGAGTGAATAAAGATAATAAATTAAAAATAATAATAATAATAATATTTTTTATTTTTTTATTAATAAGTATAGTAGTTTTTAAAACAAATATTATTTTTATTTTTAAATTTAAAAAAGCACTAAACCCACAAGGGTCTAAATTTGCTATACATAGAGTAAAGGCATATAAAAAGAAATTTTCTCTCAGTTACCCCCCAGTGTTTGACTAGAGAAAACAAAATTTCTTCCGACACTATCTACACACGCTTTGTAAACAAACTCATTTTACAAAAATTTTTTTATTGAGTTAGAAAGTGTTTAATGCATGAAATGGGTTTCATATAAATTTTGAAGAAAATTCATAGAGGGTTTAATTTAAAAATGCCTATAAAAAGTAAAATAAACATTTAGGGGCCCAAGATGATTATTTTTACATATTGCATATGATAAGAAGACTTAGCGATTTTAATGTTACCTACACCCAGCACGTGTGTAAGTATATTTAGGAAAGGGGGAAACCAAAGTATAATTACGAGTACTAAAAATTGCGTAACTTTAAAACACTAAATTTTTGGAAATTTTCCTGAAAAAATAGATGGGTCAGGGAAAAATGTAAAAAAACCGGGGGGGGGGCTCGTATTTAAAAAAAACCCTTGCCGTATAAAATTTTTTTTCATAATTTGACTCCCCTATTAGCGAATGCCCAAGGCAAACGCCTAAAACGGGGGATTTTTGTAAGAAAAGTTTTTACGAACAATATTTTTATGAAAATAAAACCCTTTAAAAATTATAACTAAACCTGCTGCTGCCCCCAAACCCCCTAACACCTGCGCTGCGCCCCACCACCTAACACCGCTGCTGCGCCTAACCCCCTAACACCTGCGCTGTTTCCTCACCACCTAACACCTCTGCTGTGCCTAACCCCTAACACCGCGCTGTTTCCTCACCACCTAACACCGGGTGCCCGCCTAACACCAACACCTGGCTTTGCCTCACCACCTAACACCTGCTGCTGGGCCCCCCCACCAAACCTATGCTGCTGCCTCACCACCTAACCCTGCTGCTGCCTCACCACCAACACCTCTGCTGCTGCTGCTGCCTCACCACCTAACACCTGCGTGCTGCTCGCCCCCACCCCCTAACACCCGTGTTTCTGCTGCCCACCACCTAACACCGCTGCTGCGCTGCTTTTACCACCCAACACTGCACTGCCTCACCCCCCTAACACCTTTCTGCTGCCCCCACCCCTAACACCTGCTGCTGCTCACCACCAACACCCGCAGCTCCTCACCACCAACACCTGCGCTGCCTACCACCTAAAAAACCGCGTGCTCACCCCCCTAAACCGCTGCTGCCTCACCCCAAATAAAACCGCGCTGCTGCACCCCAAACACCCGACACATCAACACCGACACCTGACACAGTCAAACACCTGGCACCTACACAGCAAGACCTGAGCACCCAACACCTGACACGCAGCACCTGACATCAAAACCAGCACCTAACACCTGCACAGTCAAACCTGAGCACCCACAGTCAACACCCGAGCACCTACAGTCAAAACCTAGCATCTGAACAGTCCAACCCGAGCACCTGCACGTCCCAAAACCGAGCACCGCACAGTCAACACCTGAGCCCTACACAAAACCTACACCCGACATCAAAACCCCGAGCCCTACACAGCAAAAAACCTGAGCCCTCACGTCAACACCTGAGCACCGACAGTCAACACCGACACCTAACACAGTCAACACCTGAGCACCGACATCAACCACCGACACCTACACAGTCAACAGCTGAGCACCGACACAGTCAACAACCTGACACCCGACACAGTCAACCCTGAGCACCTGACACAGTCAACGCTAGCACCCACCAGTCAACACCTGACACCTACACAGTCAACACCTACACCTGACACAGTCAAAACCTAGCACCACACAGTCAACACCTGAGCACCTGACACAGTCAACACCTGAGCACTGACACAGTCAACCCGAGCACCTGACACAGTCAACACCCCGACACCTAACACCTGACACAGCAACACCGGACCTGACACTAAAAACCTGAGCACCTGACACAGTCAACACCTGACACCTAACACCTGACACGTCAAAATGAGACCTGAGCACCTAACACAGTCAACACCTGACACCTGACACAGTCAAACCTAGCACCTGAACAGTCAGCACCTGACACAGTCAACCCTAACAGTCAACACCTGGGACCTGACGTCAACACCTAGATCTGACACAGTCGACACCCGACACCTGACACAGTCAAAACCTGAGCACCCGACCAGCAACCCGAGCACCGCACACACCTGACACCTGACAGTCAACACCCGAGCACCTGACACAGTCAACACCTGAGCACCCGACACGTCAAAACCCAGCACCTGCAGTCAACACCCCGAGACCTAACACATCAACACCCACACCCGCAGTCAACACCCGGCCCTGACACAGTCAACAGCGAGCACCGACACATCAACACCTGAGCACCCACACAGTCAACACCTGAGCACCTTCACGTCAACAGCTTAGCACCTGACACGTCAACACCTGAGCACCTGACCAGTCAACACCTTCACCCGCACAGTCAACACCTGAGCACCTACACGTCAACACCTGAGCACCCGACACACAACACCTACACCTGACACAGTCAACACCTGAGCACCCGACACAGTCAACACCTAGACCTAACACCGAACATCAAAACCTGAGCACCTGCACAGTCAACACCCGAGCACCTGACACGTCAACACCTGGCCCCTAAACCCTGACACATTAACCAAACCCGGCCCCGACACCTAACACAGTCAACACCTGACACCTGACACAGTCAAACCCCGAGCACCTGCACAGTCATCACCGACCAGTCAAACCTGACACATCAACACCTAGCACCTGACCAGTCAAAAAACCTGAACCCGCACAGTCAACACCCGCACAGTCAACAAAATGAACCAACACCCGACACAGAACACCTACACCCACACATCAACACCTACACGTCAACACCCGGGACCTAACACCAACACAGCAACACCTGACACCTGACAAGTCAACACCTGAGCACAACACCTGACACAGTCAACAAGACCGATATGACATGTCTGGGGGCCTTAATACACTAATTTCTGGTCAAACTCTTAATGTATATCAGCACATGAAAAAGTTTTATTAATAAAGGTAGTTTTACTCACCTGGTTAGCACCAATTGTTTCTGACCTGTGTTTGACACCACAGTTGTTTCTCCCTGTGTTTGACACCCCGTTGTTACCACCTGTGTTAGACACCCCAATTGTTACTCACCTGTGTTGACACCACAGTTTTTACTCACCTTGTTAACACCACAGTTTTTTTACTCACCCGGTTAGACACCACGTTGTTACTCCCTGTGTTAACCCCCCAGTTTAACACCTTTTAGACACCACATTTTTTACCCCTTTTGTTGACACCACTTGTTACCACCGTTTAACCCACAGTGTTTCCACCTGGGGTTAGACACCACAATTTTTACTCACCCTTTTTAGACACCACAGTTGTTACTCACCTTTTAGACACCACAGTTTTACCACCGTGTTAGCACCACAGTTGTTACCACCGTGTTGACACCACAGTTGTTACTCACCTGGTAGACACCACAGTTGTTACTTTACCTTGTTAGACCCACGTTGTTACTACCTGTGTTGACACCACAAAACTGTTTATTTTTCCTTTATCTCACTCTCCACCAACAAAACCAAATTGTTGTTGTTTTGTTGTGTTGTTGTTGTTGTTTTTTATAGGGGCCCCTCAAAAGGTACGCGATCGAACCCCACTTCAGTGCCGGGAAAAGAACCTCGACCAAAATGGAAGAAGTTTGACTAATAACTATGTTCAAATTGTCTCTATACTCCCGAAGCCAGCAGGAAAGGGGGCAGTATAAGCCAGATCTCCTGCTCCCCAAGGGGGGAAACATCTCCCCTTGAGGAGGACAGTAGAGTGAAAGTGTGCACCCCCAAATGTGTGCAAAGGCCGACGGAAGTACCGTCAGTGATAACGGGACACCACAGCAGGAAGTGTTCCCCCCTCTCAGGCTGGAGGGACACCACGGGCATACAAGAGTCCTAATGAAGGGGATATGACGGCCCCCAGTCGCGAGTGCCCGACACAACATCAGTGCAAAAGTCCACTTTGTTGACTTTATCACACTTTCTTTTCTAAAAGGCAACCTAGACACTGAGCTTGACTCATCATCATTACTATTTTTATTCAACATTGAAGGCTCTTGGGTATATAATGACTCCCAAAAACATGCTCATTGGGGAAACAGGTATAGATATCAAAAATAGGGACAAAGGAAATTTAAAGTAAATTCTATGGATCCCACCACATTGGTTACTCCTTCGAAAAAATTGATATGTTAGCAAGAAAGTACGAAAGGAGAATGTAGAATAAAATTTTTTGGGATAACGTGTCAGCTTAGGAATAATTTAGGGAAAGTAAATAATGAAATGATTGTTATAGGAAAGCAGTTGAACCCGAGTAGATCTATAACCCCCTATGATAACGAACGTAGATAAGTATGTTTATGGGCAACTTGCAATGTGAACAACTGACGATGTTTTAGTGGGCCCGGGTTTGGCTTTTGGTTTTCAATACTTCTGGCAGTTTGGGAGACACACGATAGACAAAAAATGAAATTATGTACAGGCATATGGGCACTTCTTGAAAACATTGTTAATTTTCCCCTTATTGAGGGAAAACAAGGACCGACAGATAATAAACCCAGGACATTCAAAATATCATTTAAGAAAATAAGATACCCAAAAACTAAAAAAATTTCCTAAATTTGCTGAACGATAAGTGAACTATAATAGTAATAAAATCCATATGTATCCTTTTTCCCCCTTTTGGGGCCCAGTTTTTCCCAGGCCTTTTGTGTATAATCCTTTTGCGCTAAAAAGTCCCCAGGGTGGATATGGGGCACAATAAATAACCCTTCGGTGGCAAAACTAATTAATTTTAAACTTTTTTCTTTCTTTGTTGGTTATCAGGGCCACTGACAGCTAAAGCGTATTTTGAGCCCAGTTTCCCATGGTGCGAGAAAAAAAATTTTTGCCCCAAGGGTGGGCATGAGAAAAAAAGGAACAAAAGTTCCTTTGAAATAAGGATGAACATGAAGTTTGCAATTAGATCCGGTGGACGCCCTTGCCAAGCCCCAGCAGAGAGGGAAGCCAACACTCCCACTTGAGTTCAGTAACCGGCTTCCCACCAAAGACCGCTAAAGAATTTCCCGCAGAGCGGAAAAAATGGAGCTGGCTAAAGTAAGCCGATGAACAGATGCCCCTCCTGTAGAGTGCCTGGCCCACTCAAAAGTTCCTCGGGTCAGCTCACTGACAGTGATAAGGAAATGTGTAGAATTTTTAACACATACTTCCTCTCAGTTTTTACACAGGAGGATACCAGCGATATTCCAGTAATGATAAATTATGTAGAACAGGACGATAATAAACTGTGTACTATTAGGGTCACAAGTGACATGGTCCTTAGGCAAATAGATAAATTAAAACCCTAACAAATCCCCAGGCCCTGATGAACTGTATGCAAGGGTTCTAAAGGAATGTAAAGAGGAGCTTAGCACACCTTTGGCTAATCTTTTCAACATATCACTACAAACTGGCATGGTGCCAGATAAGTGGAAAATGGCAAATGTGATACCTATTTTCAAAACAGGTGACAGGTCCTTAGCTTCGAACTATAGACCAATAAGCCTAACCTCCATAGTGGGAAAATTTATGGAATCAATAATTGCCGAGGCATTTTCGTAGCCACCTTGAAAAGCATAAATTAATCAACGAATCTCAGCATGGTTTACAAAGGGGGGTTCCTGCCTTACGAATTTATTAACTTTTTTCACTAATGGTATTTGAGGAGGTAGATCATGGTAATGAATATGATATTGTGTATATGGACTTCAGTAAGGCTTTTGACAGGGTCCCACATCAGAGACTACTGAGGAAAATTAAAGCACATGGAATAGGAGGAGAAATTTTTTCCTGGATAGAGGCATGGTTGACAAATAGGCAGCAGAGAGTTTGCATAAATGGGGAGAAATCAGAGTGGGGAAGTGTCACGAGCGGTGTTCCACAGGGGTCAGTGTTGGGCCCCCTGCTGTTCACAATCTACATAAACGACATAGATGAGGGCATAAAGAGCGACATCGGCAAGTTTGCCGATGACACCAAAATAGGCCGTCGAATTCATTCTGACGAGGACATTCGAGCACTCCAGGAAGATTTGAATAGACTGATGCAGTGGTCGGAGAAGTGGCAGATGCAGTTTAATATAGACAAATGCAAAGTTCTAAATGTTGGACAGGACAATAACCATGCCACATATAAACTAAATAATGTAGATCTTAATATTACGGATTGCGAAAAAGATTTAGGAGTTCTGGATAGCAGTAATCCAGAAACCAAGACAACAGTGCATAAGTGTTCGCAAAAAAGCTAATAGAAACCCTTGGCTTCATATCAAGAAGCATAAATAAATAGGAGTCTCCAGTTGTTCTTCCAACTCTAATACCATCCTTGGTTAGGCCTCATTAATTATGCTGCACAGTTTGGTCACGCTTATTACAGAATGGATATAAAATTTCTCTGGAAATGTACAAAGGAGGATGACAAAGTTTGATCCCATGTACAGAAACCTTCCCAAAGAGGAGAAGACTAGGTCCCTGAACTGCCACTCGTCTTAGAAAGACGTAGAATTAGGTGTGATATGATTGAGGTGTATAATGGAAGACAGGAAAAAAATAAAGGGATGTAAATAGTGTGCTGAAAATATCTAGCCTAGACAGACTCGCAGCAATGGTTTTAAGTTGGAAAAATTCAATTCAGGAAAGGATGATAGGAAAGTACTGGTTTGGTAATAGAGTTGTGGAAGAGTGAACGAAACTCCAAAGACCTTTATAGAGGCCAAGCATTGTTTAGCTTTAAAAATAGGTTGGATAAAATACATGAGTAGATGTGGGTCGGTGGGGTTAGACCTGATAGCTTGTGCTACCAGGTCGGTTGGCCGTGTTTATCCTCCCTTAAGTCAATGATGACCTGACCTGACTAGGATGGGTGCATTGGCTTAAGCCGTAGGAGACTTGGACTTCCTCTGCATGGGCCAGTAGGCCTTCATGCAGTGTTCCTTCGTATCATTATGTCTTATGTTCTTAGAACGGAGGAAATTGTCACTGATACTCATGCGAGAGAGAGACGTCCACGACCGACGAAGGCAGACGCAGAAGTCCATCACACCCATCCACCAACAACACAAGTTTGTTGTGGATAAATTAGACACATGTGCAAACTCCTGGGTATCTTTATTGAGAAACGTTTAGCCACACAGTGGCTTCATCAGTCCATACCAAGGAGAATCTGAAGAACAGGAGTGAATTAGGTAATCATACCTCAACCTTGAGTCCCGAAGTGGACAGACCTTCAATCTGAATAGGATACGGGCACATGGGCGGAGAAGGAGCCTTATTAAACCGTAGGCAGTAAGGTGTCAGCAGAGGTAGTGTCAATTATTCAAAGTTGAATGTAGGATCGTGCCCAAGTGTTAGGCAAGCAAAGAATTCCCAAGTATAAGACCCAAGAAGTTTCAAGTCTCTAGACAGGATCTGTAATGAATGTTTTCAGAGACACCGACAAGTTGATAAATTATACACAAGTGCAACTCCTGGGTAACTAATTGAGGAAACGTTTTCGCCACATTCAGTGGCTTCATCATCCGCCTACCAAGGAGAATCATGAGGAACAGGAGGAGAATGCTGTAATCAGATCCCCTCAACCTGGTTGAACAGGCTCTGATCCACCAGAAGGCCTGGTCACAGACCGGCCCGCGGGGGCGTTGACCCCCGGAACCTCTCGTCCAATAAACTCAGGTAATCCTCTAAAGTACCAGACCATCATTACAGATCTGAACCCAAGTTCCCCATGTAGACAAATGACGACCTATGGGTAAAGTAAGAGATTTTGTGTTTATTCCCAAGAACAGGATTATTCCTCTTCTGTCTGTCTGAGCATCATACACTTACTATTAACCATGTGTCAACAAGGACATCAAACTAGAAATTGTATACCTGGAATATTTTTTGACAGCAACCTGTTGAAATTTGGTCATCATTTCCATGATAAAGCTGTGTGTAGAGGCTGGCAACACTCTAAGTGCCCTGCTCACTCAATTATTAACATAGTCTCTCTTTAATACATTTACACATTCTCCTTCACTAACCAATGTAGTACCCACAACAAGTACGTTTATTAACTCACTACAACCACAGTAGTAACTACAATACAAAGTGCTCCAACACAGGCACTGTATTACCCATTCACAAACACTTATTACTTACTACAACAACTTTTAGAACCTACACCACAAAGTTCCCACACAGCCCACTGTAAGTTACCCACCACAAACTCTTTATTACTCCACTAACACCCAAAGTTTAACTACAACACAAAGTACTCCACAACAAGCCACTGTAAAAGACCCATCACAAACACTTTATACTTACTGCTACCACTGTAGGTACCTCCTACAATAACACAAAGTACTCCACAAAAACCACTGTAGTACCCACCACAGCACTATTTAAACCTAAAAAATGAATGATCACGTCCGCCCCTGATCTAAATCTACCATTATCTAACACTCAATCAAACCTATTGGAAAAAAAAGTAAACTGCCTTTATTACACAGCATCACAAGCCACCACTAACCTAACCACTGCTAAAAAGTCTATCAGTTCATGACTACAACATCATTCCTTAAGCAAACACTATGATGACCTCCTGGCACTATCCTCCTGAGTCCCAAAAGACAACCCTTCACCAGCATTATTCTAACTTGAGACCTGGCTTAAGCAGGACACAATAGATATCTAACCACTACCAGATACCAGCAATCCACACTGCAGACCATACTAAGTAGGGGATGGTATTGCAACTTAACTCTAACCAATCTATCTGTGTTAGCCACCACTTGCATAGTGACGATATGGGAATACATTTATGTAAATTTATACTGTAAAAAAAAACTTAAAACTGCCTGTAACGAATCTGTCATTTCCCGGATACCCCCACACATAAACATCCAAATTTCAGTGAGAGATTAAATGGCACTAATAACAAACAGACAAATGAACAAGCACACACCTTCTCTTAGCTGGGAGACTTTAATAATCAACCTTGGCCAACTAATGATCAGCCTGTACTGATTTTCATAAAACATTATGAACAACACACGTTCTCATCCTGACAATAACTAAACCAACCAGCTGACTGAGAAAAAAACAAGTCCAAACCATAAATAGACCACACAGGGACCAATATAATAGCCCCCCTTAAATAAGGGATAATTGAAGACACCCTACAGACCACTACCCAACCTTCCTCTTTAAACAAACTTAGTAAACCAACCACTGAATACAACAAATTTTCATTTAACTCATAACGAGCCTCACTAAAAATTTCACAGAAACCCTAGGGACGTTGACTGGGCCCCTACAGAATTGTCCAAGGTCCAATGGTAATAGATGACTGGACAGCACATTTTCTTAACAACTTACTTAGACTATACAACAAACATGTCCTATAAAAACGAAATAGATCATCAAAAAAACGCTCGTTGTCCCATGCAACCTGGAGTTACATGGAGTTTACCTGGAGAGATTTCAGGGTGTCAACTCCCCCGCGGCCCGGTCTGTGACCATGCCCCCCCCTTCCTGGATAGATCAAAGCCTGATCAACCAGGCTACAGCAGCTGGCTGCAACGCAACCAACGTACGAGCCACAGCCCGGCTGGTCAGGTACCGACTTCATGTGCTTGTTCATTGCCAGCTTGAAACAGGCCACGGGTCTTTTTGGTAATCCCCCTTATGTATGGCTTGGGAGCAATTGAACAGTCTCGGGCCCCTGACACTTATTTTATTGTCACTAACGTGCTAGTGACACACCTGCTTTCATTGGGTGATGTTGCATCGTCTCCAAAGTCTTTTGCTTTTGTTGTGAGTGATATTCGTGTGCAAGTTCGGTACTATTCCCTCTAGGATTTTCCCAGGTTAATATAATCATGAATCTCTCCCGCCTGCATTCCTCCCAGGGAATACAGGTTCAAGGAACCTCAAGCGCTCCCATTAAAATGAGTGTTAATCTCTGTATGCGCACTGTGAAGGTTCTCTGTACTTTTCAAGGTCCAGCAATTTCAACCTCCCATGAAAGGTGCTGTTAGTGTGCAGCAATATCCGGCCTAGATAGAACAATGTGAACCTGAAGAGTGTCATCATGGCTTGGCATTCCATTTTGAAGTCTCATTACCCATTCTGTCCAATTTTTCAGCAGCTGCAATTGATATAATGTTATGGTCCTTGAGGAGAGAACCTCCCGACATGATCACTCCCATGTTCTTTGACGTTTGTTTCTTCTCGCGCTAATTTTGTGGCCGGAATTTGTTTTGTACTCTTGTTGAAGTTTTGAGATTTCCCTCGTGTCTACCAAATCGGAGTAATTGAAATTACTCATCGTTGACTTCACATTGTTTTCTGCAGCCCATTGAAAGATTTGGTTGGATGTCCGCCTGGACCTTGCAGTGTCTGCATGGAAGACTCTGTCATGCAGATTCGGGTGTTATCTGCAGAAAGAAGACACGGTGCTGTGGCTGACATCCTTTGTCTATTGTCAGATAAGGATGATGAGAAACAAGATGGGAGCGAGTATACTGTGCCTTGTGGAATAGAGCTTTTCACCGTGCCGCCTCGACTTTTCTTCTGTTAACCTACTACTCTTTGTGTCTCTTTTGTGGGAAATTATAGATTCCATCTACCAACTTTCCTTTATTTCTTTAGCACGATTTTTTTGTGCTCATATTACGCCATGGTCACACTTGTCGAAGGCTTTTGCTAAGTCTGTATATATTACATCTGCATTCTTTTTGTCTTCTAGTGCATCTAGGGCTTGTCGTAGTGATCCAATAGTTGAGACAGACAGGAGAGACCTGCTCTAAACCCATGTTGCCCAGGGTTGTGTAAGTGATGGGTTTCTAGATGGGTGCATCTTGCATCTTAGGACCCTTTCAAAGATTTTTATGATATGGGATGTTAGGGCTATCGATCTGTAGTTCTTGCTATTAAACCATACCCCGGCCGGGATTGAACCCGCGGTCAGAGAGTCTCAAAACTCCAGCCCGTCGCGTTAGCAACTAGACCAGCTAGCCACAATAAGATTCGTCCAACTAGGTATAGTTCTACACCATAGGAAGGTTAGCACAGGCACCACTGTGACCACAAATGCAAGTTTTTACAGACGAATCTCCACACTAGCCGAGCGAACTCTACTCAAGTCCCTTCACTGCCGTCACATGACACACAAATTGTAATACACGATTGCCAACAAATCCATACACCCGTCCGGGATTGAACCCGCGGCAGAGAGTCACAAAACACCAGCCATCGCGTTAGCCACTAGTGAAGGGACTTGAGCTAGAGTTCGTCACGGCCACGCTAGCTGGAGATTCGTCTGTAAAAACTTGCATTTCTGGTCACAGTGGTGCCTGTGCTAACCTTCCTATGGTGTAGAAATATACCTAGTTGGACGAATCTTATTGTGGGTAGCTGGTCTAGTGGCTAACGCGACGGGCTGGAGTTTTGAGACTCTCTGACCGCGGGTTCAATCCCGGCCGGGGTATGGTTTGTTTGCAATCGTGTCATTACGATTTCTTGCTATTGCTTTACTGCCCCCTTTGTAGAGTGGGGCTATGACTTGTTTTTAGTAGCTGTGGGACGACCCCCGTGTCCATGCTCCCTCTCCATAGGATGGTAAAAGCTCGTGATGGGGGCTTCTTGCAGTTCTTCATGAACACGGACTTCTATGAGTCTGGCCCTGGGGCAGAGTGCATGGGCATGTCATTTATCGCCTGTTCGAAGTCATTTGGCGTCAGGATAACATCGGATAGGCTTGTGTTAACCAAATTCTGTGGCTCTCTCATAAAAAATTCATTTTGATCTACTCTCAGTCTGGTTAGCGGCTTGCTAAAACCTGAGTCATATTGGGACTTGAGTAGCTCACTCATTTCCTTGCTGTTATCTGTGTAGGACCCATCTTGTTTAAGTAAGGGCCCAATACTGGACGTTGTTCTCGACTTTGCTTTGGAATAGGACAAGAAATACTTTGGGTTTCTTTCGATTTCATTTATGGCTTTTAGTTCTTCCTGCGATTCCTGACTCCTATAAGATTCCTATAGCTTAAGTTCGATGTTTGCTCTTTCTCTGACCAGTGACTCCCTACGCATTTCAGATATATTGGCCTCTTTTAGCCGCTCTGTTATTCTTTTACGTCGCCTGTAAAGGGAGCACCTGTCTCTTTCTATTTTAAATCTACTCCTCCTTTTTCTTAGAGGAATAAGCCTTGAGCATACGTGGAGTGCCACCGAGTTAATCTGTTCTAGGCATAAGTTGGGGTCTGTGCTGCTTATTCTTTCTTCCCAGTTTATATCGGTTAGGACTTGGTTTACTTGGTCCCACTTTATGTTCTTATTATTGAAGTTGAATTTGGTGAATGCTCCCTCGTGACTAGTCTCATTATGTCGGTCTGGGGCTCTACGCATACATGTCTGAACCTCGATTATGTTGTGATCTGAGTATATTGTTTTTGATATGGTGACATTTCTTTTCAGATGATCATTGTTTATTTATTTATTTATTTATTTAGAAATTTAGCATACAAACAGAGGTACAAAAAATACAGGTAAGAGCAGCATGCCAAAGCCACTTATATGCATAGCATTACGGGCTGGCTTAAAATTAACTTATAATTTAAACTAAGCAATGATGAAATTCAGTGATAAGACATTATGTAAAACAGATAACTATAAAAATAACAAATGAGTATACAAAGACAGGTCCTAATGGTTGCATGCATTGCATGCATAGAGTATGGAGTATTCTGTTAGTAGTGTAATTAAAAAAATACAAAGTTAGGTTTAACATTTTTGTGATATAATTGTAAGTAACATTTAAGAGATACAAATTTTATATTGTTCATTATTCAATATTTATTTGGTTATGAGTGAGGAAGGGAACGTTGAGAAAACTTGAATTTATAAACAGGTAGTGTTTCTTTTTATATTTAAAGGTAATGAAATTCCCAGTTTTTCCGGGGTGGGAATTGAGTTTTTTGCATAGCGTGAGATGACACGAGGAACATCTGTGCCTTGTATTATGTCAATGTGTTTTCTGTTTGAGGTTGCAAGGAGATGTTTGAGGGGTGGTTAATATCAGAGTTAATTGTTCTATGTATGTAATAAGTGCAATATAAGTATGGATGTTTTGTACTGGTGAGTAGGTTGAGTGTTTTGAATATTGGTTGGAGTGTGCTGGCCTGTAGTGAGAATTTTGTTATTCTAACAGCAGCGTTTTGTTGGGTAATTAGTTGGTCTGAGATGGGTTAACTGTTGTGAGGCTCCCATGCCACAAATTCCATAGGTGAGAATAGGGGTAAATAAGAGAGTATATAGGGCCAGGAGGGCAGACTGTGGAACATAGTACCGTATCTTCGATAGTTGCCTACATCCTTGGAAATTTTCTTAGAAATTTTGTGTATATGTGTATGAAAAAAAAAAAAATTTTGATTCTATTACAGAGTGATTCCTAGGAATTTGTCCCTCTCTGTATTTTGTGATAGGTGATCCGTTTAATCGTTTATGTAAGAGGTACATCTGTAGCTCTGTTACCAAACAGAATGAAAGTAGGTTTTGTCCAATGTTTTAGTGGTAAGTATTGTTAGTCCCATCCAGGTAAGATATTTTCTGTAATTCGGTGTTTACAGTATTAGGCTAGCGTGACTGGGCTCGGGTGAGAGAAGACGTAGTGGTGTCATCTGCAAAAAGTGTGTTTTGAGTAATTGCGAAGCATTTGGTAGATCATTTATGTATATGAGAAAGAGAAAGAGGGCCAAGGACACTTCCCTGTGGACACCAATGTAAGTTGGTTGTGCGGAAGAGCGTTGCCCATTTGCGTTACACATATAGGCTTCTGTTGCTGAGGTAGTACTTGAGGTAGTTGAGGGATGTGCCCTCTAATACACCATAGTGTGACAATATTACGTGAGCAAGTCATGTCAATGTAACAAAAGCTTTACGTAAGTCAATGAAGATCCCCAGTGGACTTCTTTTTCTCTATTGCAGTGTAATTATATGTTCTAGCATGTGATAATAGCATCATTAGTATTTTTTATTAGGCGTGAATCCTAATTGGCAGGGGTGAGAATGTTATGTAGATAGGTAGAGTTATATTCTTTATGATTTAATTTTTCGAAGATTTTTGGAGAAAGGTGGTGTAAGTAGGATATTGGCCCTATAGTTATTCAACTCTGTTTGGTCTCCTCCTTTATTGATCGGGGGGTTGACCCTGCTATTTTGAGAACTGTAGGGAAGTGTGTAGGATTCAATGGATTGTTAAAGAATGTGTCAATGATTGGTGAACGATACTTTTGACGCTGTTTTTGTATATAAAGGTGGTAAGGTATTTAAATCTCCTGCCTTGTTTTTCAGGTGCGTTGAAAATAAGGGAGACTTTGTATGGTTAGTCGGAGCTAGAACAGTGGTGTTCGGGGTAGTTGCCAGTGAGTAGTCATTTGGTGGGTATCTGAGCTTGGATATGATTGGCAAGGTTTTTCCTATATGGAGAATAATCATTGAGTCTGTTTGCGTTTCTGTTGGTGGGAAGTTGGGGTTCATCTGATTTGTTAATTTATTTCGCTATGTCGTGATAGCTTTTTTTGTTCCCCAGAATTTCTGATAGGGTCTTCCGGTCTTTTTTAATATCACCTCGTAAGTTGGATAATCTGTTTCTCATAATACAATTTTTTTGCCCTTCTTGATCAGGCTGGTTAGGTTGACGAGTAACGTTTTGTTTGGTCTCTGGGTTATTGACCCATTATGTATTGTTTTTCATATCGTGGTTTTTGATTTATGGATTTGAGATGCTGGGTGGTTAGCCAGGGACTGATCAGTCTCCTTAGCTGTCCATCTGTTAGTTTTTTTAGGGCGTGCATGTTATAAAAGGTATTGGGTCTTTTTTAAGAAAATTATTAAAACATTGTCAATATCTGTATAGATTTCTAGCTCAGTGTGCCAGTCAATGTTTGTACTGCTAGTGTGAATTATTAATGGTGCCTTCATTGTGAATGCTGAAGGTGACTTTAGTAGTGTCCCTTGGGGTATTTTACCATAGAGTTGTTATGATGGAAAGTAGGGTAGTGGTCTTGGTATTATCGTAATTATGCCTGATTTTAAAGGGATAATGGTGTTGGTCCCAGATGTGGTCAAGTAGGGAAACACTAGTCTCTGTAACTCTTGTAGGTTTTTGGTTACTGTTGGTAGCAACATACAGTTACGCATTGTGTTTGTGAATTCATAACGTTGGGTCCTGGTCGTGTAGGATGATTTTATATTGAAGCACTGAGAAGTAATATGTGATCTTTGTTCATGCGTGCATCAGTTATATACTTTCCTAGGTTTTGACTAAATTGGCTAATGTTTGATTGTGGAATTCTGAAGATGTATATCACTGTGAGAGGTTTTTGTAGGTTTTGGATTTGAATTTTAGCTATTATATATTCCCCATGTTCATCCCTTGTGCAAGATTATTGATACATTCTAGTTGGTCTGAGTAGTGAAATTGAGGGTCTATGTAATCCTCCGTCTATAGGCACTATTATTTGCTGGTTTAAGTTGAATTTTTGTGGGGGCAGAATTTATGGGTTCGGTGTGTGTGAATTCTCGTACAAGCTGCCTCCTGGAGTTTATCACTGCAAAACATTATATGCTATATTCCTCCTTTTTTAAGGTGCCTTAAAGTTGAAATCCCAAGGAGCAAGATGTTGGGGGCAGAGCTGGCAGATTTTCCAGATAAGTGGTCAATTTTTAACAGCTATTCCTGGTAATTGCTGGGGAACGTTGCATCCGGAGGCTTGTAGACTATACCACAATGACTAGGTTTTGGTCGATCTTTAACTGCTACAACTTCACTACATCATTTGAGGCATAACGCAGTTCTGTGCAAACAAGTGACCCTGTGCATATACAGGCCAACCCCCCATCCTTTTGGCCGTTCACTTCTTCGCATGTGTAAGGTTGTAACCTTATTATCCATATTTCGTTGTCCAAGTGATCCTTCATGTGGTTCTCTGTGAAAGCCGCGAAACATTGCACTTGCCTCTGCAAGCAGTCCACGGATGAAAGGAATTTTTTGTTGTCATTGGCTGGTTTTAGACCCTGTATATTTGCAAAAAGAATGTCATCGACTGGTGGTATTTGTGGTACAGGGGGACTTTTTTTTTCCGCATTAAGTATCTGTATCTGTTGGTTTGGGAGAGAAGGCCCATCAACTGTGGTTCCACTCAGGAAGTGACTGGTATTTGGGTTGTACGATTATCTGCCATTTTCTTGCACAGTTTTTTTTCTCCCTGGCACTAAAAAAAACCTCCCCCGCTTGAGTATCTGTGGCTACCCAGGTTCTTTCCCATGGTTCAGGATGTTTTTATCTTTTGTTCCTCTTAAGATGGTGTGGCCTGGCAATTTTAAGAGTTATAGCACAGTGCTTTCCTGTACTGAGAGGGACATATTTCAGGGTATAATAAAGCTTAAAATAACTCTGTTGTAAAGAAAAGGGAAGTTTGCATTTTCCTGTTGTCATATGGGCCATGGCATTTTCTAGAGTGGTCAGAGATGCACGTCCCATCTTTTTTCCAGATTTCCCATGCCTGCAGATACCAAGCAGCATTCTGAAATGCATTGATAAGAAAACACCAACATGAAAAGTAAAACAATGATAACATGGTGAATATCAAATGGTACACAATACCGACAGGTTGGTAGGTAAGACACAAGACAACAGTTAGCACATTTATCCGAAACGTTCGCCTATGCTGGAGGGGAGGAGTCAGAGGGGTTAACAGAAATAGGCAGAATATAGAGATTGAAACGATTAATCATCCATCACCCATGAAGGTCGTAGATTCGAGGTTGTTCACTCCCTCAGCCTGGAGAAGTTCAGTTTCCATAGACAGGAACATCTGAAGACCAAACGACAGTGCGGAGACTTAATACTGTCCGGAAGGATAGTGCAGAGTTTAGTAGTAGTAGTGAGAAATGTAAGCCACTGAGAGGTCACGTCCCTTAGACCAAACAATTCTCACTTGTAAAAGTTGTCCAAGGTGTTTTTTCCCTGACCAAGATCCATTGTTGCAGTGTCTGGACAGGGTGAGTATCAAAATGGTACAATACCTACAGGTTGTAGGTAAACACTAGGCATCAGTTAGGAACTTTATTTCGAAATGTTTCCGCCTACACAGTAGGCTTCTTCAGTCGAATACAGAGATAGTAGGTAACAGTAGAGATTTTAGGAAGACGATGTATCAATCCATCACACTTGAAGTCGTAATTTAGGTGTCCAGTTCCTCAACCTGTAGAAGTTCAGTTCCAGACTATGAAACTGAACTCTCCAGGCTGAGGGACTGACAACCTCAAATCTACGGTGATGGACTGATTATATGACGTTCACATCTCTACTGTTCTTGCCTACTTTTCGTACACACTGAAGAAGCCTTCTGTGTAGGCGAAACGTCCGAATAAATTGCCTAAATGTTGCCTATATGTCTTACCTACCAATGCGTAGACAGTGCTTAATATACAAAGATATTCTTAAACACTATTCATCAGTTTCTCACCAAAGTAATAAAGAAAGCCAAATAACTGTACTACTCCAGCAGATTCACTGACACAAGAATGGAGAAATAAAAAATGACCTGGAAAACACTTTCCCCAGATTCTGGGACCCATAAACTGAAAAACAACAAGAATATTGTCCCTAACTAAACCTAATGAAACACCACTGCAATCCCCCTGAAACAGTTAACAAGATAAACGACCTTCTTCTCAACCATAGCGCATCCACCAATATGGCCGACACGCAGAACGTGGGTGGCTAGGCTGCCGGGGATTTCAAGGATAGCACCTGAATCCTAGGGCTAACCAGGGCACAACTGAGCAGGACCTACATGGAATCCTTGAGAAGATTCCAGAGCAGTGAGAGGACATCCCAGTGCAACGTTTTCAGCGTAAATCGTGGAGTGATGTGCAGTTTGTGAGAGTTTTTGGTGTGGTGAGAGTGCCCAGGTTGGGACCAGGCAGTGTCCCCCCACGCTGCCGGGGGGAGGAGGCTGAGTGTGTGGGTGGGGACGAAGCGAACATTGTTGGTTTTAGAGAGTCACATGCCCATATCGTTCATGATGTGCATGGGAAACGAATGAATGTTGTGTTTGTTGTAGGCAGGACAGTGTGAACAACAGTGCACACTCAGTGTGTAGGGAAGTGCCCCTCAACCCCCCTCCCCGGGTCTTGCCCCGTGTGTAGTAAACAATGACCCTTTGTAATCTTTTGACTGCCGCCCATGGGATGGGTGTGGGGTGCATGGTAAACTAATTCGAACCTCAACCATTCAACTCCACCCGACTCACCCACCCACCTCCCAGCGCCACCACCACGTCAGCGATGGCACTGTAGGGACAGCACCGTGGAGTTCAACCGCAAGGCAGCTGTCAGGTGCGCCACAGGCAGTGTGCACTCAGTTCCTCAAGCTTCAGCATCTGTGCACACAGTGGGTGTCTGGGCACCCGGAAAGCTCCAGGTGGCATCAATCAACAGCCCCTCCCAGCAGACATAGGTGACAGCTGCCGCGCCTTCCCCTTTACAGAGAGCCTGGGATCTTCTATCAACTTGGTGTCCACCAGGACGTTGATATGTCCCCAGGGTGGCTCTCCCATGGGCTGCTAGTGGAGTTGCTGGCCTCTCCTGCAAACAACAGATCCCAGGGCAACTTGCTTCTGTTTGCAATGGCTGTCTTGCTGTCCTGCCGAGGAGGAACAGGCACCTAGCAACGTCTGTTGGCAATGGATGAATTCCCTACAATGTTTAACTGATCACTACTCTGAAAATTGTTCATGATTGTAATCATGTGTTCAAGATTGTGACCAGCTCTATCTGAAGCTCATTATTTTTGTCAGTTCTCATTATTGTAACCAAATCTAGTTCATTACCTTTGTAATTAGCCATGAGTGTGACCAGCTCTACCTGGAGTTCATTACCTTTGTACTTGTCATGATTGTGACCAGATCTAGTTCATTACCTATGTAACTTGCTCAGCTATCAAAACTTTGGAGTCCAGTCCCTGAGCCAATTATGTACTTCTGTAATCTTTTGACTACACCCACAGGATGGGTATGGGGTGCAATAATAAACATATTAAACTAACTTCTCAACCATAGGATCTAATCTCGACAAGTAAAATCCCACGTACCAAGCCATGCTGGGACTACATAGATGTAAATTTCCCAAATTCCTTCTATCTTGTACCAAATTGAGCCCACAGAAGTCACCGAGATTATAAAGTCACTTGAAAATAACTCGGGAATCTATCTCACGTCCCAGCATTATTGTACAAGCGAGCAGCCCATGTCCTTTCGCAGGCTATTACATTACTTTTTAACAAGTCACTAGAAATTAGCACTTTTCCCGACACTACTCAGTACGGCAAGGGTTACACCAGTACATAAAGGTGGTGACCCTAACAGATGTAAATAACTATAGGCCAATATCAAACTTACCATTGCTTGGGGATCAACTGCAGCAACACACCTAAAGCCAATAATAACCCAACAAAAAGCTGCAGTAAGAATAATCACTAAATCCCATCCCTGGCAACACCCCCCCCCACTCTTCATAGATCTAAACTTACTCCCTGTTCAGAACATCCACACTTACTACTGTGCAATCTACATCTACAGGACCTTAAACTCCAATATCAACATTGACCAAAAACGCTTTCTTGATAGTTGTGACAGAACCCACAGGCCAGACACAAACATCTCTACGACATTCCCCGTGTCCGACTAAACCTTTACAAAAATTCAATGAATGTCAAAGGCCCTAAAATCTGGAACACCCTACCTGAGAACTCTAGAACTGCAGACACATTCATCACCTTCAAAACTACCATTAGAAAACATCTTATCTTCCTGATACACCCCATCAACTATCTACACGAATACCACCTGGTGGTTCACACTTACACTCACTCACCCATTTAACCATAAACAGAAATATTAATCTCAATCTTAAAATAATGAATCCTGTGATACTCCAATACTGAAACTATGTACTGTGCCAAAACAAAAGCATTCACATTGCTAAACTCACAAACTAGTATTTAGTCACTTAGCCATAATACCAACTTACCTCATAATTTGTAATATTTTAAAATTAAGAATTAAACTAAGTCTGCCCGAAATGCCTAGCCATGCTAGGTGTTCTAGTGGTACACTCTGTAATCATTATTTAACTACATGTAAACCACACAATAACCAAATTCTGTAAACTCAGCATTGTAATCCTTATAGAGAATAAACTTTGAATTGAATTGAATTGAATATATTCATTTATAACGGCACAAAAAATACTCAACCCCTGCCAATTTGGTTTCAGGAAAAATAAAAGCACTAATGATGAATTTGTAAAAATACTAGATCTGCTTTACACAGCATTGGAAAATAAGGAATATCCACTAGGAATTTTTATTGACCTAAGAGAAGCTTTTTGACTCAGTAGACCACGGCATCCTACTCCATAAACTTGACCATTATGGTAACCACACAACCATCCCTGGCAATACACCCCCCCACTCTTCATAGATCTGTTGTGTGGTAAACCACACAACAACCAAATTCTGTAAATTCAACATTGTAATCTTTATAGAGAATAAACTTTGAATAAGAAGACATGCGCATGCATATTTGAAATCCTACCTTACTAATAGGTATCAGTATGTCACCATTAAAGACAACCTCATCAACACGGCCACTTGATACTGGAGTGCCGCAGGGAAGTGTCCTTGGTCCCCTGCTCTTCCTCATTTACATCAATGATCTTCCAAACATATCCCAACACCTGAAACCCATTCTCTTTGCTGACGACACGACTTATGTCATCTCCCACCCAAATCTTGTCACCCTCAACACCATTGTTAACGAGGAGCTGCTCAAAATATCGACTTGGATGACAGCCAATAAACTTACACTTAACACTGACAAAACCTACTATATTATGTTTGATAGCCAACACTCTAATTGTCAGAAATAATGAGGGCAAATTCCTAGGCCTATACCTCGACAACAACCTGAATTTCAGCACCCATATCCAACACATAACAAAAAAAGTAACCTAAACGGTTGGGATCCTCTCCAAGATATGATACTACGTGCCAGAAACTGCCCTTCTCACACTGTACCATTCACTCATTTATCAGTACCTCATCTATGCTATCTGTGCTTGGGGATCAACTGCAGCAACCCACCTAAAGTCAATAATAACCCAACAAAAAGCTGCAGTAAGAATAATCACTAAACCCCATCCCTGGCATCACAACCCGGCACTCTTCATAGATCTAAACTTACTCCCTGTTCAGTACATCCACACTTACTACTGTGCAATCTACATATACAGGACCTTAAATTCCAATATTAACCTTGACCTAAAACGCTTTCTTGATAGTTGTGACAGGACCCACAGGCATAACACCTGACAAAAATATCTCTATGACATTCCCCGTGTCTGACTAAACCTTTACAAAAATTCAATGTATGTCAAAGGGCCTAAAATCTGGAACACCCTACCTGAGAACTCTAGAACTGCAGACACATTCATCACTTTCAAAACTACCTTTAGAAAACATCTTATCTCCCTGATACACCCCATCAGCTAACTACATGAAAACCACCTGGTGGTTCACACTTACACTCACACACTCACCCATTTACCTCGAGTTTACCTGGAGAGAGTTCCGGGGGTCAACGCCCCCGCGGCCCGGTCTGTGACCAGGCCTCCTGGTGGATCAGAGCCTGATCAACCAGGCTGTTACTGCTGGCTGCACGTAAACCAACGTACGAGCCACAGCCAGGCTGATCAGGAACCGACGTTAGGTGCTTGTCCAGTGCCAGCTTGAAGACTGCCAGGGGTCTGTTGGTAATCCCCCTTATGTATGCTGGGAGGCAGTTGAACAGTCTCGGGCCCCTGACACTTATTGTATGGTCTCTTAACGTGCTAGTGAACCCCGGGTTTTCATCGGGGGGGGGGTGCATCGTCGCCAATCTTTTGCTTTCGTAGTGAGTGTTTTTTCGTGTGCAAGTTCAGTACTATCCCCTTATTTTTTTTTCCGGGGTTATAATCAGTATTCTCCCGCTGCTTTCCGGGGGAATACAGGTTCAGGAACCTCAAGCGCTCCCAGTAATGGGGTGTTTTATCTCCTTAGCGGCCATGAAGGTTTCTGTACATTTTCTAGGTCAGCAATTTTACCTGCATTGAAAGGGGCTGTTAGTGTGCAGCAAATATTTCCCCTGATAGAAAAGTGACCTTAAGAGGTCATATGGGCTTGGCACCCCCGTTTTTAAGGTTCTCATTATCCCCTTTTATTTTTTTTAGCAGATGTGATCGTACAATGTATGGCCTTGAAGGGAATCCCGAATATCACTCCCCGGCTTTGACGTTTGGGGGTTTCGTCTATTTTAGGCCAAATTTTTTTTGAATTGATGAAGATTTAATTTCCTCATGTTTACCATATCGAGTAATTGAAATTTTTTCATCGTTTAACTTCATATTTTTTCTGCAGCCCACTGAAAGATTTTGGTTTATGTCCCCCTGGAGCCTTGGTGTTGCAAAGGGAAGGGCACTGCATGCAGATTCGGGTGTCATCGCAAAGGAAACACGGGTGCTGTGGCTGACATCCTTGTCTAGTCAGTATGGGATGAGAAACAAGATGGGAGCGAGTACTGTGCCTTGTGGAACAGGCTTTTCACCGTGCCTGCCTCGGGGCTTTACTCTGTTGACTACTACCTCTGTGTTCTGTTAGTGAGGAAATTATAGATCCTGACCCATTTTCCTGTTATTCCTTTTGCAGCATTTTTGCGCTATTACGCCATGGTCCACTTGCGAAGGGTTTTGCAAAGTTTATATAAAACATCTGCTTCTTTTGCCATGATCTAGGGCCTTTTCATAGTGATCCAATGTTGAGACGACAGGGGCGCCTGTTCTAAACCCTGTTGCCCGGGTTGTGTAACTGATGGGTTTCTTGATGGTATTGTATTCTCCCATTCCTAGGTGGGCTCCAATTATTTTGCTGGTTTAAATTGAAAATTATGTGCAGAGATTTAAAAGCTCGTGTGAATGTGTAGTTTTTTCAATCAGAGCTGCTCCTGTGTAATTACTGCAGACAGTATTATTTGCTATATTCCTCCATTTTAGGTGGCCATAAGTTGAAATTTCCCCTAGGAGCAAGATGTTTGGGGGTGCAGGACTGGAATATTTTCCCTCTCTTTTCCTCCAGACAGTGGCAATTATTTAAACAGCTGTATCCTGGGAATTGCTCGGGATGTTGCAATCCGGTAGGCTTGTAACTACAACAATGACTAGGTTTTTGTTTCTCGACCCTTTTACTGCTAAAACTTCCACTACATTCATTAGAGGAATTAAAAGCAGTTCTGTTGAAAACAGTGACTTTTGCAATGTACAGGCCAAACCCCCGGCCTCCTCCCCCCCCCCTTTTGCCTGTTCAACTCCTCTGTCACATCTTATAGGTATGGTACCTGGGATTCCATATTTCGTTGTCCAAGTGATCCTTTATTTGTGGGTCTCAGTGAAAAGCTGCGAACTTGCCTTTGCCTCAGCAAAGCAGTCCAGCGGATGAAGGTATTTTGGTGTTTGTTGCTGCTTTTAAGACCCAGAATATTTGGCAAAGAAGAATGTTATCGACCTGGAGGTATGGTGGTTACTGGGGGGGGGGATTATTTTTCAGCATTATAAATCTACCGGACACTTAATCCTTAAAAATAATGAATCACAACGTAGTCATAAGTTTCCCTGTGAATCTCCAATATTAAGAAACTATGTATTGTACCAAAGACAAAGTCTTCACATTGATAAACTCACAAACTATATGTATTCCAATTAGCCTTATACACAAACTTACTGAAACAATATACTTGCCAAAACAACGAAAAAGCATTCACATTGCTAAACTCCACACAATAAGTAATTTTTTTAGTCACTTAGCCATAAAAACCAACTTACCTCATAATTTGTAATAATTTTTAAACATTTAATGAAAAAAAAACTAAGTAGTCCCTAATGCGTAGCCCATGCTAAGCGTTCTAGTGGTACATCTCTGTAATCATTATTTAACCTACATGTAAAACCAAACAATAACCAAATTTCTCCTTAAACTCAGATTGATTAACCTTAAATAGAAATAAAACTTGGAATTTGAATAATCGTAGTAATTTAGAGTTAAGAATTAATCTAAGTCTGTCCGAATATGCCCTAGCCATGCTAGGTTTCCCCTAGAGGCCCCCTACTGGTAATTAGTATTTTATATAACATTTAAAACCGCACATATCCAAAATCTGTAAACACGCATTGTAATCTTATATAGAATAAACTTGATTTGATTGATTAATTAATACTCCAAGACTGCCACTGTTAATCACCCACTCAAACTAATGCAGGGCACACTCACTACAACAATAATGTCAATCACTCACTACCAACAATGCAGCACTCACCTACACTAATGCATCGACAATCCACTACAACTTAATTGTATTTGCAGCACTCCACTACAACAAATGCATCACTCACTACAAACTAAATAAGCATCACTCACTTACAACTAATGCAGCACACACTATCTTACTAACCTAATGCCTCATCAGCTCACTCACTTTAACAACTAATAGCATCACTCACTACAACTAATGCAGCACTCATACAACTAATGCAAGCACTCACGTACAACTAATGCATCACTCACTTACAACTAAGTGCATCACTCACTACAACTAATGCAAGGCACTCACTACAACTATGCAAGCACCCACTTAGGACAACTAATGCAGCACCTCCAACAACAAATTGCAGCACTCCACCAACAATGCAGCACTCACTTAACAACTAATGCATTCACTTCACTCACTACGAACTAATGCATCACCACGACAACTAATGCATCACTCCCTACAACTAATGCGGCACAACTCACTACAACTAATGCATCACTCACTACCAACTAATACTGCACTCCACTACAACTAATGTTGCAGCACTCCACTAAACTAATGCAGCACTCTCTACAACTAAAGCATCATACTCACTACCACTAATGCATCACTCACTACCAACAAACTAAATGCAGAGCACTCACTACAAACTAATTGCGCACTCACAACAACAAATGCATCAACCTACACTACAACTAATGCGATCGACACACAACAAACTAATGCAGCACTCACTACAGACTAATGCAGCACTCACTACAACTAATAATGCGGCAAGCTCACTACAACTAATGCAATCACTCACTACAACTAATGCATTCACTCCACTACAACTAATGCATTCACTCACTACAACTAATGCAGCACTCACAACAACTAATAAAGCACTCTCATTATAATGCAACTTCTCTAACAACTAATGTATCTATTAAATATCGATAACGAAAGTTAATGTCATGACATTCTTCATCACAACTGTTGCATCAACAATTAGTCAATAAACTGTCGTTGCATCGAATACTTATTTGCTATATTCCTCCATTTTTTTAAGGTGCCTTAGTTGAAATCCCCCAGGAGCCGAAGATGTTGGGGGCAGGAGGCTGTAAGATTTACCAGACAGTGGTCAATTTTCAAAAACTGATAATAATGGAATTATTGGAACGTTGCATTCCGTAGGCTTGTAAACATCCACAATAGACTGGATGCTCCAGAAGACAAACAGAATGCAGATTTAATATACACAGACTTGCGGGGGCCCCCTCCGAGAGCAAGATTCTGAACCTCGAAGAGAAGATTACAACATCGGAAGCAATTGATACAGAAAATTCTCTGCAACAGGCTATCTACCAGTCACACCCAGCAAGATAACATCTCTAATACAATGTGGAAGAAGTCAATCAAAGATAGGAAAAACAATATGAATGACCATTTAAAATGACTATATCTTGATTACGCACGATGACAAAACAGAACAATAAAAGTTGTCTGATGCAGTTATAATTAAACAGCTCTCCCACTTTACCAGTGAAATAAACACAAGTAAACTTCAAAGAGATACTGCTATCAGGATCATACAAGACCACAAAATGTTTAATATACAAAAAAACCAACGAGAGTTAAAGAAACACTCATACTAGGAAAAACACAGGTATAAACATTGTGTTATGATCAAATTCATTGATACAAACACACATAAAAGGATCTAATTTCTAATCAGCAATTAGAGTGAAAAATAGAGTGGTACATCAACGAGTGTCTGACAAGAGAGCGTCAAACCTCTGTTCAGGTTTAAGAAAACTTAAATAGGGAAAAACAGAGTGACAAAATCATTCAGTGTCTTTCACACAAGATGGGAACATTCAAGTGAGAAAAACAGATGTAGAACAGTTTAAAATACTACCACAAATGAACATGATCCCTCCAACTTACCTTATAGATGCAGATCTTTACCCAGACAGAATTAGACTGATTCGTCTCCTTAACATTATTATCATACATTTAGTTTATATTCCTACTGCTATCAAAGAAAATCCCCTTGTACTATCTTTTACTAGTAAGTAACCAACAACCTCATATCCAATGTATTTTTTTTAGTGCTGTTTTTCTCTAACCTTGCTTAAAATTTGTGCTTCAAGTCAAATCTTACTGACTAAATTTGTTTAAATACCATCTTTACTTAACTGTCCCATTTATAATATTTTATTATTTGCTTATTTTAGGGTCTGTATATATTCCTCTAACAATAGTTCCATTTACATACCAATACTTTGTATTATTAGCCTTTTTAATTAAATTTCAATATAACAACTCAAGTGTAATATTGAGATCCTAAAAGTTGTACAATTTTGGATTAACACATGTCATAGTCATCATAACAACCCTTATCAATAGTTTAACCAGTTTCTCTACTGTTATATATACATTCTAATCCTGCTTTAGTAATGTGATTGCAAAACATTGGATCCTGATATTAACCCTCTTATAAAATGACTTACACGACCAGACCCAAAAACAATAGCCTTTATTACACAGCATACCAGAGTCAAAGACACTACACAGGCCAAACAATGAGTGTGTGTGGACGTACATGTGGTTCATTAATTTGTAAATATGTATCATGAACTGTAACCATGTAAAGGAGTGAGGCTGATCATTACCTCTGTAAACTTGCCATGACTGTGACGCAATCTAACCTGGATTTTCATTAACCCTTTGTAACTAGTTCAGCTATCATAACTTTGGGGTCCAGTCACAATGGACCCCTTAGTACCTTTGAAACTTTTGACTACCCCGGCCGAGAGGATGGGTAATGGGTGCAAAATAAATATATTAAACCTACTAACCTGCCAACAATAAACCTAACAGTGTTTAATATAATGTCAGATCATTAAGAAGCAAACAATCATGTGACCTCCCAGGCACTACTCAGTTCTCGTCTAAAATGTCCAAGTAAGTCTAAACAATAATCTCCACAGAAACAACATGGCAGTTGTATGAATGCGAAATATTTCTTAGTCCACCACTGCTATTCGTGCCTCGAATATGAGGCAAGATAAGCTCATCCCCTTATATTAACCTGAAGGAATAACGACGAGTGTGCAGTAGTCACTATTGAGTTGGTAACGTCCATGTGTGCACACACACTGAAAATTCATCTTCATTCCAAGACAACGTGTGCTAGAAGTTTCTGCTTTTGGAGTGATTTATTGAAAATATTATAGTGTGATTACTTGTAGCATACCTCCACATTAATCATACAGTAATCTCCATGGGAGACCACAACAATATTGTTTTACCGAAGTCCAACCACCCGAGTAAATATGTGAGAAACTTAAAAACCACCGACGACCCTCACAATCTAATCCTATCTCAATCCGAGACCAGTAAAAAATGGGTATACACCCTACAAGTAACGGCACTACTATATTAATTGTGTACTGTATGAGATTATATTAGTTTAAAAACTGAATAAGGGTGGGGGGGAGGTGTACACAATGGAAATATCCAACAATGAAAAACACTTGCTAACATAATCCCACCACTATACCCCCAGATATTCTCTGGTGGTCACTTGATGTGGCTGTATCACCCCCATAACCTATCCAATTAAAAACAATGAACCTAACTGCCAGTAATCAGTCAGCTATAAAACTAGAAAGGGTTACATAAAAAACTGGTGGGTGATGATGCTCCTTATTTCCCCTTCATTCGTCCACCATCCTATCTCATTTCGAAGTCCATGCTAACACTGAACCAAACCAACGGTTTCATATCCAGTCAGGACGATGTATCCGTTGGTTTTGTCAGGTCCTCCCGGTTTAGGAAGTCGTGAATTTCCCTGATCAAACTTTCGCTAAACCCCCCCACTCCCCCGTTCACACTCGGAGGCAGGGCGATTTAATTACACTTCCGTGTCATATTCTTTAACTTAATGTTATGTATCACTGGATTAACATTAACCATTCCACAAGACGATTTAACGTCTCATAATTATTTATACACAATTAGAGGTCACTCCATTAAGATCAGTTAGGGGGCCTTTTGGGGAGTGTTTGAGGGGAGAGGACGTGTGTGTTGGTGAAGACTCTAGGCCTTCAATATCAGAACTGCTTAACCCTCCTCACCCGACTGGATAAACGCAACATGCAACAAATACTTTGGAGAGCATCAGAAATTGCTGTCTGGAACTCTAGGTTTGTAAAATGTGAGCTAGTGATATACCTAGTGAAACCCAAACATTTGATTTTGAAGTGGCTGTAGGAAGGCTACACCCTCGGACTCCCTCCACCTCGCCCCCTGTCTCCCCTCCTTCCCCGATTTGGGAAACTCAGTCCTTCGCCTCTATTTAACTTATGTCTAGATGCTGTTTTTTGAAAGAACCACAAAATGCTGTGAGGTGCCCTGTCAGACCTCCGTGGCCGCACTTCCACCTCATCATAATGTATGTCACCTGTGTGTGCCTACCTGCCTGCTTACAAAAAAAAGCAAATAACCAGTGGTGACACTGGCTTTAGCTAGCACATTCAAGCAGGCTTGAAAGCAGCATTTGAAGGCGCCAGCCATGTCTACGTTATAAATACGATCTTCTACATTGTTGCTGGCAATACCAAGGTGTTTCCTGCAGTGGCTTAGGTTAAGAACAATTTAAACGAGCCATTATGACAGTACTTAACTTTTTAAGTGTGGACAATGCCAGAGTTTTACACCTATAAAGCATGTTAAGTTTGTGCTAGTAGTGGTTAAAAGTGCACTGCAGATTTGTTTAGTAACTCTAATTTGCACGAGTGGATTTCACTGACATTAGGACATTGGCGACCATCATACCTACATAGGCCCTTTAAAAAAAATGAGTAAGGAATACTGGCCAGGCTGGGGTGACCTTTGAAAATGGCACTATAATACCCGCATTGTGCCACTTACACACCCATACTGCGAGGGTGTCTAGTGAGGTGAAAGTCCCTTCCTCCTCGACTTTCCCTATTCACCACGCGGTATGCCCTTAACTCGTCGCCATTACCTACATATGGGATAAGGTCGAGTGTAGGGGTAGCTGATCCAGGCTAAACAGCGCTCCAAGCAGGCCAGTGAAGGCCAAGTAACAGAGATTGCCTTTGAGAACGTGTCTACAGTGTTCCGGCCGTACCAACTTGGTGTGAGAACAAGTTCTTAATAAGAAAATTTGTCTGTCATTTCCAAGACACTGTGCAGATGTTTAAGTGCTGCAGGGGTCTGGAGTAATAACAATGTAGTAACAGTGTTGGTAACACTACTCTCTAGACGACTTGTGGGCCCATTGTTGAAATGACCTTGAAAATCGTGCACTTGCGACCCGGCGCAGGCCACTACACACAACCCATATTGCCTTGTTCTAGCGGAGGTGAATATTCCCTATCCATGTCCCTTCATCCTCTTATGGAATTAAAGGCGGTTTTTCACCCCCCCTACCCAAAAGTAACAGAACTAAACTATCCATCTCAAGCAGCATGAACAAAAAGTGACCTAGGATTGTGGAACAAGTAAATGATGGTGAAGGCGAATTCGTACATTTTAGAAAGTAATGGAGCTTTGATAACAAGAAAGGAGGGATTTTTCCAAAGAAGGAGAACTTGCTGCAAGAAACAAACGAGAGCAAACAACAGACCATTGCAGAATGGTAGGCTTGATTTCCCTGCTACACTGATATTGGGAGGTCAATGTTTAAGATGGTGTTTTAAAAAAAAAAAACAAGCTTTCATAGACAAACCCAGAAAAAAACCGTTCGGATTTCCGCTTTTTCCCCGTCATGACACGATGATAAATAACGTTTTTGAAACTAACGGACCCAATATCATTTCACTAGAAAAAACTTCTTTACCTGAACTCATAAATATTCTACAATCCAACTCCAAGCTGGCCCCACCAAGATCACCTAAAATACTTGATTGTTAATCCACAATGCAATAAGTACATGGATCCTAACTTCCTGTGTCAATCAAGTAGCAGACCTCGACGACTTCCAAATGATTCAGATAATGGCTGAGTGGTTGGACAACGACTCCACCACATGATTATCTACTCTCGCGTGCAAGCGCTTAACCATTATATACAAAATAGCTTAGTACAAAGCACCTCACAGCCTCACCGTGATAAGCTGACCGAGTGTAGCGTCTGGGGTCACAATTGTTGAGAAATGCTCATCTAAGTCACACCTGATGTGCAGTGTGTGCCCAAGGGGCCCATCCAATCTCCCAACCAGTGCTAAGATATGATCAGAAACACCAGACCGTTGCAATAGAATGTATCAATGTAAGACTCCAGGAGTCACAGCTGCTCAAGCAGACTGCAGAGCGAAAGTCTGCCCACATTCGCCAGCCGCAGAGCTCCCGCCTCACCCCCATCACCCACCCCCCCATGATGAGACAATAGGCCTACCCAGATACTTTCATGTCTGGAATACTGAACCCTTGCCTAATTACTCAGACAATATGGTAGAGCGAGTTCACTCTGTGGAGTACATCACAGAGTGCACGATCACCACGTCTGCTAACAACACTAGTAATCTGCTGGTGTTGACACCAAAGACACCATCTGTCTGGGCTGATTCAGCTGTCAACACCACCTGGGGACTCCTGCTTGATCGGTGACATTTCCAATACTTACCTGATGACGCTATAGGATTCCATGCGGGGTGGTACAACACAGCGCTTGCGCAAAAACAGTACTGGAGAATCAACAATGGTGATTTGAAACAACAACTTGAGGCACCGACGAGGAAAAACTGAACTGATGTTTCAAATGAGTACCATAATCAACCCACAGATAGTCCAGCCATTATGAAAATGAGTGATTGATGATGAAACAAACTGATGATGCCAGGTGGTGTTTAATAACACACAAAAACGAAGAATCTGATAGTGGTGTATACAATCACAGTGAAGATGATAAGGGCAGTGAAGAGACCATCATGATTGTCACCTGATGAGTGAAATGTATTGATAGATACTGAGTGTTGGAGAATGACCCGGTTGTTGATATGGTGTATGTTATCACTGGTCATAATTGATAGGGAATTGAATACATGTGATGAAAGTTGAAGAGTGTATTCAAAGCGAGAGTTTGAGGTAGTGCGAGGGATAGTGGTCACCCTTCCAATACATACAGCAGACTAAAAGAGCGCAGGATGACCTATACTGTGTAACATAAGACTCCCAAGAGTCTCCACTAATGAAGTGCACTTAGGAAGACACATAGATGATAAGGATAATACTGATGATATTGAAAGTTAGACTTAAATCTTTTTGGTTAATAGTTAAGTTTTTTTAATTTCATTTTGCTGAGAAATATAGAAAAACTAATCCCTGGACTTTTATAATGGAACCAAACTCGTATAAACTATCCTTTTTAAGGTTGGGAATAATTGCGTCCCTTAAAAAAGATTTTCAGACCTCATCAAAAAGTAACCACTGAATCCAATGATATTGTGTGTCTAACAAAGAGTGCCAGAGTCCCTGAAAAATCCCAACCCCCTAAATTTGCATCGTTTGTTGCATAATAACCACAAAACTTACCAATTCCATTTTGTTCTAATAAATAAAAAATCACTTCCCCATCAACTTCTTGCACATAAGAAAACAGAGGTGTCAACAGAAACACTGTGTTATTATTTATATGGGAACTCTGCCTCTCTCAACATATTTAACTTGTACAGCTCCTGCTGATAAGTTTAATTACTTGGAGCTCCCCAAACTTGTGCTCAGTCTGAACCCACTCTCATTAATGTGATTATACTGGCAAGACACAAAAGCATTGGAAACTCTCAGGTTAAGGTAATCTAATGGCCAATCAACTGTTTCACTCTTAAAACAGTCCTGGATAATGTGCAATTGAAGGTGAGCACTTGAACCCACACATATGACTATGGTGGTGTCCTATGATCTGTGTCTTGGCTTCAACAACGAATTACTTCTTTCTGTTCCAGCCGACTGTGAGGTCTTGCCCATTGTAACAGATAAAGCGTCTGATCATTTCCCAAGGCTAACCCCTCACCTAGATATTGGTAATACTATTCCTCTCCCCCTGGTGGTATATTCAAACGAAACGTCTAAATTGTATTCCCCCCCCCCCCGTCCTGTCCCCTGTATCAACATGATGACTTTGTTGCACCAGTGAACTGACTGGTATAATTCCTATGATGAAACCTCTGTCGAACATTTATAAACAATGACCTTGTGAGGCAGTATACCAGAACTACTTAGAGCAGCCTCTGAAACCCTCCAACACAACATACACTCTAAATTAAATCCAAATGACTTTCCATAATAATCATTAAGAGTTCTTATAAAAATCCATTACCTATACAATGATACTAAACTTCGAAACATTGAAACGTACTGCTGCAGACTAGCCCCACCCCCCCAAGCCGTATAGAAACCCAACGGTACCCCCTGAAATGCTAGAGGCCTCATTCCAAACAGCCCTTGCTGTGCGTGGCAGAAGAGCGTATGACAGAGCCTGCGGCAAACAGACTGGGAACAATTTGTCAATGTTCTCATGGCTCACACAAACCCCCACCTTAGGCCGGGCAAGGGAGGGACATAAATAGACAATTAAGTTGTAACAGAAAACTGGGCAGATCGCGCCACTTCCTCATCCCTTTCATAGGGCAATGATGGTTTAGTCAGTAGTCATGGGAGTGGCTGCTACAAACTAGCTATTACAGTCTTCCCCAGTACCCACAGGAGAAATTAATGGAACAAAATGAATGCTAAGGGAAGAGACTTTGTTTTGCTTATATGCTCACAAGAGGCAGATGACTGCAACATTCCTTTCACTCTAATTATGTAACCTGTGGCATGCAGCACTAACTAAGGGGCAACTCCACACGCCTGTGAGGATGTATATCTGTTACAAACATAATCAGATTGCTGTGTCGAGTACCAGGTTAATCCTTTTACCTTTAATTATATAACATGAGTATATGTCAGCTGGGAGCTTCCTAAATCATGGACCAATAGCCCCTCATTATTTTTCCCAATCTCCAAAGCCCAATCACACAAAACTCATTTCGCCGCACCAATATCCTTACTCTAGCTGCTTGTGCAAAAACATTTGAAAGGATGAATTCTTAATCGTCAAGTATGCACAGAATTTAAGAATTATCTTTGTCAACCCGCCCTGTTGCATGAGCTTCATGCATTGAAGAGTAGACAATCATTGCATTTTAAAACCACCTTTCTCACTACTTCAGCTGCTCACTGACAGCTCATACACTATGTTCCTTGACCTATAAATCCGCTTTTGATGTAGCAAACAGACATGTAAGTCATTAGTGAAACTTGCCATAATGGATGTTGGAGGATGGCTTCGCTTCCGCTGATTAAAGGTTACCTTTCCAACAGAAAGTCGTCTGTTGTTGTTCCAGGGACATAGAAGAGTAACTAAAGATTTTGAATTAGGATACCACCACCAGGAGGTTGGTGCTTAGAGGTTCCCCCACCCCTTTCCCCAACAATTTCCCAACTTTTTGAATAAATCCTTACTTAATGCCATTCCTAGCCAGTCCCCATCAATATATGGTTTAGTTTTGTTTTGGCCTGATGACATAAGATTCGACGACTAACCGGATTCCCCATACTTCTCCCAACAAACCCAAAACATTCTTAATCATGTTTTAAAGCCTCGTGTCATGAACCTGGGGTATAATAAAATCCTCAGGGGATAAAACAAGATACCTCAACTCCAGGCGGTCCTCTCCTCGCAGAGAGGCACAGTACGCGCAGATTCCAGATGCATGAAGGGTCACTTCTAAGAATATGTAAGCAGATACAGGTAACTATCATCTAGTGCTTTGAGGATCCACAACTTGGACTATTTGTAACGACTTTGTCGCCACTACAAATGAAAGGCTGAGAGCACTGTAGAGTTGTGGCAGGTTTTCAAATTCCATCCCAGTAAATGTGCTAATGTTTAAAATAGTGAAAAAGATGTATCTATCATGCTTATATTAGATCAATGTGTTGATTATGCAGCGCCACTAACTTGCACTCGTGATCTGACAGAAAGCTTTGAGGGCTGGAAAAACTGGCAAAAAACGAAGCAATGATTATTCATCCCGAGGATGGCCCTCTTACTGCCAAAATTTTAACTATGCGGAAAGAACTAAATATTCCAAGCAATAGAGATCGTGTTTGACTGGAAATGAAATAACCTTATTGGGGACAATATTGCTTAGGCCTAAGAAGTAGGCCCATTCAAACCCCTGCAAACAGAAGAAGCTCCTCCAAACTTTTCCTCAATGCACTGGTGAACATCCTTTCTCCAGATGGATCGGAAAAAACCTGGAACCCGACCTCCGCATGAAAACCACAGCTACATGGGATCTATAACAAGGTTGTGACAACCAGATGACATACCCTGCTCCATGGAATATTAAAACCGCCCATTCCAAACTAAAACCATCCCCCTCCATTACTTTCTTTCCCCTTCCCTTTACTCCCCCCAAAACTCTAAACCCTTCTTAAAAAATCACAACTAAAGCCTTCGTCTTGAAGCCAAACATGATGCCTTAAGCATATTGATTATCTTAAGATCACACAGAACAAATCATTTCAAACCAAATTATTTAACGTCGATGGCCTCTGTTCACCATCCACTTTGCATTGGTAATGCTGCTGTTGTCACACAGTGAGTGATGGCTCTCATAAAGAAATATTGGATCACGCATCAAATAACTGGCCTGGCTACAAATACCACCCTTTCAAACAGAAACTGTGTTTGCCATAACTCCTTGCACGCAATGTGTCCATTAACTAAAGGTTGACACTTAATTGTAACTGATTCACTGGTCAATCCATAAATGCTCTCAAACTATTAAGTATAAATTGTGGCATCTTTTGTCAGAAGCCAGACATAGATTATGGTAAAGATTGTGGACGGTGAGGTCCAGAGTGCAATGCTGTGTATTTCTTCCATCTCTCTACATTGTCATCCAAGATCATGAAAAGAACTGAAAAATAATTCGCTAAGCTGTTCTTTCAAAGAGAGGGGTAGAATAACAATCTTTGGTTTTCAGTTAGCAGTTTGAGAACAATAAACCGAAAAGAACTTCACATGAACTTTTATAGACTATACGACTAGGGAGATTGACACAATCATTCCATCTATCATCATTCCATCATGCAGGTAGGAGCCACATTGTCTAATGGTGCCATCCAACAAGATAAGCATACTTTGGATGTCACAACTGATGCCCCGGCTCCGGCTGGGTAACAAGTATCTTTGTGGCAGGTTAAATCACCACCACCAGATGTAGACGCCCCCAAACGAAATGTAAACTTTGGGTTGCCAGATGGACTATTGTCACACATTGGCCGTCAATAATGTTACTGGAGTTTGATAAAATTAATGAATTTTAGAAACACTCACTCAGAAGTGTTCAAGAATTTGCTAAGTAATTATACCACAGTGTATATATTGCAGACCATTCTGGAGAAATAACCCTGAATTGTGCTAGCTGTAAATAAAGCATTACCACATGAGTGCATGTGTGCAATGTGTGAGTGTGTGTGTGTGTGTGTTGTTGTTGTTAGTGTTGTGTGTGTGTGTGTGTGTTGTGTGTGTGTGTTGTGTGAGAGGGGTGGTGGGTGGTGAGTGTGTGGTGTGTGTGAGGGTGAGGTGTGTGTGAGTGTGTGTGTGGTGTGTGTGTGTGTGTGTGTGTGTGATGCGTGCGTGTGTGTGGTTTTGTGAGAGGGTGTGTGTGTTGGTGAGGTTGAGTGTGTGTGTAAGTGTGTGTGTGTGCGTGTGTGTGGTGTGTTGTGTGTGTGTGTGCGTGTGAGGGTATGTGTGTGCGTGTGTGGGTGGTGGTGTGTGGGTGTTGTGTGTGTGGTTTATGTGAGGTGTGGGTGTGTGTGAGGGTGTGTGGTGTGGGTGTGAGGTTAGGGTGGTGTTGTGTGGTGGGTTTTGGTGAGTGTGTGTTGTGTTGTGAGCGTGTGGGTTGTGCGTCCCTTGTGTGAATGCAATATATTTGTACGCTCGTGAGCAACATGCCCGTGCGTGCGCCCCTCCGTGGTGTATGTGCGCGGCGCGCTAAGTGTGGGTGTATGATCCACTTAATATTTGTATTTAATTAACTCATTACAATTGTGACCAGGTGTGGACTTCACAGTGGATCATTACATTGTAATCTGTTCAAGACTGTAAACCATTTATTAGAGTGAAGGCAGATTCATTACCTCTGTGACTTGCATGATAAGTAGACCAGATCTATCCTACTACCCTGAGATCCATTACCTTTGTAACCTAGTCTCAGCTAATCAGTAACTTTGGGGTCGCAGTCACTTGGACCCATTATGTACCTTTGGTAATCTTTCGACGTACCGCCCACTATGATGGGTAATGGGTGCAATAAAAGATATTAAACTAAAGTGTGTGGTGTGTGTGTGTGTGTGTGTGTGTTTGTTGTGTTGAGTGTGTGTGTGTGTTTGTGTTTGTGGTGTGTGTGGTGTGTGTGTGTGTGTGGAGTGGTGACACCAACAATCAATAATTGCCAAAACCAATAACACATTACAGTTGTGGATCCGGGTTTAGGAAGTGTGAATTGCTCATTACTATCTGATAATTTGTTCATGATTGTAGCCAAAGATAAACGTAAGTAACCATTCAAACAGAATTCATTACCATAGAAACTCTGAGTGAGCTTCATTAAGCCTTAGGTACCTAGTTTCAGCTATCAAAGACTTTGGTGGCCCATTCCCTGGACCATTACGGGTACCTCTGTAAATCTGTAAATACCTTTGTAACTTGTCATGATTGTGACCAGACTTACCTTGAGTTCATTACCTTTGTAAATTGGGAGTGTCCCCATTAACCTGTGTAAATTGTGATTTCATTACCTTTGTAAATTGTGAGTTCATTACTTAATGTAAATTGTGATTTCAATACCTTTTGTAGAATTTGTGATTCATATAACCTCTGTAACTAGCTCAGCTATTGCCAAAAACTTTGGAGTCGCAGTGCCCTGGACCAATTATGTTACCGACTGTTAATGCTTAGACTAACCGCCCACAGTATGGGTATGGGGTGCATAATAAATCCTATTAAACTCAACTCCATTAAAGATCTGAAGACCGATGAGCGAGGATTAACACACGGAGATTTTTCCCCTGGACACATTCCGTATCGCGCTACAAAAAAAACCCGTCACCCTACCACCCCCGGTCCCACTCATTTTATTAAAAACCAACTATGTTAACGGTGGGTCCACGTAAAATCACGTTCCCCACTTCTTCACCAGGAACAGTTACGACACTTCCCCTATTAGGGAAGTGAGGCCTATAATAATCCGTAGGCCCGCCGTGCAACGGGCCAATTTTCCCCCTTCCTTGAATCCCATGTTTCACAGCTTCCCCCTTTCCTCACTACATTCAAAAACACTGGGCCGCTTCCTCGTGCCGCCCCCCCAGCTCGACCTATACCCCCCCGCACATCTGCACAGGCGCAGCTGGAACCAGTTGGATCCATTCAAAATACAAATACATTTTGAACCCAAAAGCAACACATTACACGTTTATTAGGCACTATAGCATCAGAAATTAAATTATTTTCCTACACTGCGGCCGGGCGGAAAGGTCGTTGGTAGACTGACATAAATTTCGTCTTCTATCCCCCCTCAGGAGAACGATTCCACCCTCTCTAATTGCGGCTGCTGTTTTCCGATGGGACTTAACAAACAATTTCCCTACTTGATTACTCGGTCATTGTCTTCAATATACACTCGTGTCACTTTTCCCTTAATTTCCCATCTGCACTGGATTGAACAAAACCATTTAATACTAAGGAATTAATTTATTAATGGTACGCAAACTTCATCCTGACCCACGACACGAACACTTTGACGTTTCTGGACAACACCTTTGCATCTGGTATAATGTAAACCTATCTTGCCCATAGGCCACAATGGTTCGTGATGTTGTTCAGTATTCAATTAACAGCAAAATGTCACCTGGTTGAATGTCTGTACGGTTACTGCCTCTGGTGCACCATAAAAATGTTCACGTAGTGTAATCAGATATACTTTAACGCCACACAATCTGGACCAAAGATAATTACCTTATTAAAACATCTTAATCCTTATCACTCAACAAAGGTCACGTTATGTAAATCCGGGTTGCCCACCGGAGCAAGATTTGGGGGCAAAGGAAGTTTTTCCAACGGGTCAATTTTCAAAAATTTCGGATTTTTAAACTTTCACCGGGGGCTTTAAATCCCAAATTGGGCTCAGAGAAAAAAAAGAATGAATTTTAATTACCAGATTTGCCCACCTCGAGAGCAAGATTTGACCTCGAAGAGAAGATTACAACATCGGAAGCAATGATACAGAAAATTCTTGCAAGAAAGCTATCACCAGTCAACCCAGCAAATAAACATCTCTGAATCAAAGGTGGAAAAGAAGCAATCAAAAGTTGGAAAAAAAATTGAATGACCATTTAAAGACTATCTTGATTACCACGATGAAAAAACAGAACAAAAAGTTGTCTGATGCAGTATAAAAAACGCTCCCACTTTACCGGGTAAATAACACAAGTTAACTTCAAAGATATGCTATCAGGATCATACAAGAACCTAAATGTTAATATACAAAAACAACGAAGTTAAAGAAAACACTCTTACTAGGAAAACAAGGTAGTAACATTGTGTTAGGATCAAATTTCATTGATACAAACACAAAAAAGGATCTAATTCTATCAGCAATTAGAGGGGAAAAATAGAGTGTACATCAACGTGTGTCTGAAATGAAAGCGTCAAAACCTCTTGTTAGGTTAAGAAAACTTAAATGGGAATAACAGTGACAAAATTCATCAGTGTTCAACAAGTTGGGAAATTTCAGTGAGAAAAACTGATGTAGGCAGTTTATATACTACCCAAAATGAACATGATCCCTCCATCTTCCTAGAGATGCAGATTTACCGGGACAGATTAACTGATTCGTCCATAACATTATTATCTAATTAGTTTATAATTCCTACTGTATCATGAAATCCTTGTATTTATCTTTTTATAGTAGTACCAACTACTCATATCCTTGTATTTTTTTAGTTGCTGTTTCTTGCCTTAAATTTGTGCTTCAAGTCAAATCTTACTGACTAAATTGTTTAATACCATATTTACTATCTGTCCATTTTATATTTTTTATTATTGCCTTATTTTAGTCTGTTTTTATCTTCTTTACAATAGTCTTTACATTACCAATACTTTGTATTGCTTTTATAAGTTTTCATATTACCCAAGTGTAATTTGAATCTAAAGTTGTACAATATTGGATTAACATTGTCATAGTCTCATAATCAACCCTTATCAATATTAACAGTTTTTTTTGTTTTTATATACATTCTTAATCCTGCTTTAGTATGTGATTGCAACATTATCCTGATATTAACCTCTTATTAAATGATTTACACTGTCCTAATAACAATTGCCTTTATTAACTGCTAGTCAGGCTAAGACACTATCAGTGCCAACAATTGTGTGTGGGGAAAGATCAGTGGTTCATTAATTTGTAATTTGTTTCATGACTGTAACCATGTATAGGAGTGAGGTGGTTTTCATTACTCTGTAACTTGCCTTTGACTGTGCCCAGATCTACCTGGAGTTCATTACCTTTGTAACTTAGTTCAGCTATCATAATTTTGGGTCCAGCACTGGACCCATTTTTGTACCTTTTTATCTTTGATCCCGGGCCAGGATGGGTATGGGGTGCATAATAAAGATATTAAACTAATGCCAACAATAAACATAACGGTTTAATTATAATGTCAGATCATTAAGCAAACATCATGATGACTCCGGGCCCACTACCAGTTCTCTAAATGTCAGTTGTTATCATTATTTCACGAAACATGACAGTGTAGAGGCGAAATTGCTGTCCACTGCTATTCTGCTCCGAATATGGGACAGCTCAACCCTTTTTTAAACCCTGAGGAATAACGACGGGGTGTGCAGTCCTATTGAGTTGGTAACCCAGGTGTTGCACACACACTGAAATTCATCTTTCTTCCAAACGTGTGCTATGTTCTGAGGTTTGGAGTGATTTTATGGAAAATTTTTTTAGGGGTTTACTTGTACATACCTCACATTATGTTACGGTATTCTTGGGACAACAACTTATTGTTTACCATAGTCCCGTGTAGATATGTGAGAAAATTTAACCACTGCCCTCAATCTTATCATATCTATCCGAGACGTATAATTTGGGTAGCACCTCAAGTACGGCATATATTAATTTTTGTACTGTTAGATTATATTGTTTAACTGAATGAAGGGGGGGGGGTAGGTTACACATGGTTATCCATCAAGGAAAACATTGTACATAATCCCCCTTACCAGTATTCTCTGGTGGTCACTTGATGTGTGGATCACCATAACTTATCAATTAAACATACTAACTGGCCAGTTCGTCTGTTTATAACTAGAAGGTTAATAATGGGGTTGTTTTGATGCTCTTATTTCTCCATTCCCATCTTTTCGTGTCCTGCTAACCGACAGGTTCTTATTCCAGAGGACGGGTATCCGTTGGTTTGTCCGTTTTAGAATTTCGTGTTTTCCTTTAAAACTTCGTTTTTTTCCTCGGGACGAGAATCACGCGTTCATCGGAGCAGGGCGATTTATTTCATTTCCCTGCATTCTTTTAACTTAATGTTATTATCACTGATTACATTACCATTCACAAGACGATTTAACGTCTCATAATTATTTACACATTAGAGGTCACTCCATTAAGATCGTTAGGCCTGAGTGGTTGAGGGGAGAGGACGTGTGTGTTGAGTGAAGTCCTAGGCCTTCTTTTATCAGAACTGTTTAAACTCACCCGACTGATAACTCATCATGCAACAAATATCGTTTGGAGCGCAGCTGAATTGCTGCTGGAACTCTTATGTGTGAACTGTGACTAGTGATATACCTAGTGAAACACAAACATGTTGATTTTGAAGTGGCTGTAGGAGGCTACCCCCTCACTCCACCTCGCCTGTCTCCCTCCTTCCTCGATTTGGAACTCGGGCATTCGCCTCTATTTACTTATGGTCTAGAGGCGGTTTTTGAAAGACCACATAAATCTTGAGTGCCCGTGTCAGTCCCCCGTGCCGCACTCCACTCATCTTATGTATGTCTCCTGTGTGCCTACCTGCCGCTAAAAGCAAATATCCAAGTGTTGACACGGGCTTAGCTAGCACATTCAAGCAGGCTTGAAAGAGCATTTAAAGGGCCCCCAGCATGTCTACGTATACGTTCTACAGTGTGCTGGCATACCAGTGTTTCCTGCAGTGGCTTAGTAAGAACAATTTAACGAGCATTGCAGTACTAACTTTTTAAGGGGGACTGCCAGGGTTTACCTAAAAAACATTGTAAGTTTGTGTAGTAGTGTTAAGTGCTGCAGATTTGTTGTAACTATTTGCACGAGTGGATTTCACTGACTTAGGACATTGTGCGACCATCAATACTACATGGGGCTTAAAATGAGTGAGGAATGTCTGGCCTGCGGGGGTGACCTTGAAAATGGCACTATAAGCCCGCATCCCACTTACACCCTTTACTGCGTGTGTCTAGTGAGGTGAATGCCCCTTTCCCTCGACTTTCCTATTCCCCGGTATCCCTTAACTCGTCGCCATTATCTACATATGGGATAAGGGGGGTTTTTAGCTGATCCAGGCTAAACGCGCTCAAAGCCAGCCAGTGAAGGCAAGTTACAGAATGCCTTTGTGAACGTTCTACAGTGTTCCGGCCTTTACCTTCGGTGTTGTGGGGAACTTGTCTTAAGTAGTGAAAATTTGTCTGTCATTCCAAACACGTGTGCTAGATGTGTTAAGTGCTGCGGGTCTGGAGTAATTAACAAGTGTACAGTGTTGGTAACTCTCGAGACGACTGGGGGCCCGGGTGAATGACTTGAAAATCGCACTGCGACCCGCAGGCCACTACACCCATATTCCCTGTGTCTAGCGAGGTGAATTATCCCTTCCTTGTCCCTTCTCTCTTATGGAATAAAGGCGGTTTCACTGCCCCAAAAAAGTAACAGACAACTCTTCCATCTCAAGCAGCTGAACTAAAAGTGCCCTATGGATGTAAACGAAGTAAATGATGGTGAAGGCGAATTCGTACATTTTAGAAGTAAGGGAGCTTTGAAAAAAGAAAGAGGATTTCAAAGGAGACTTGCTGCAAGAAACAACGAGAGCAACAACAACCTTTGCAGAACGGTTAGGCTTGATTTCCCTGCTAACACTGAGTTTGAGGTCAAGTTTAGTTGGTTTACGAAGCTTCATTAGAAAACCCCAGAAAAAAACCTTTCGGTTCGCTTTCGTCATGACGAGGATAATTACGTTTTTGTTACTAACGACCCAACTTTTCTTAGAAAAACTTCTTACTCATAAATATGCTAACACCCAACTCCAGCTGCCCCAAGATCACCTAAAGTACTTATTGTTATCCACAATGTCAATAAGTACATGGATCCTAAATTCCTGTTGTCAGATCAAGTTGCAAACCCTCGTCGATTTCCCAAATGATCTGATATTGGCGAGTGGATTGGTCAAGGGACTCCACATCATATATCTACTCTCATCCCAGCGCTTAACAGGAGTTACAAAATAGCTTTGTACAAAGCACCTCACCGTAGATGCTACAAGTGTCAGCGCTGGGTCACATTTGCTTGGAAATGCTCATCAAAGTCACCTGGTGTGCAGTTTTGTGCCAGGCCCATCCTTCTCACCAGTGCTATGATATGATCAAGAAACACCAGACCTTTGCATTAGAATGTATCAATTGTAAGACTCCAGGAGTCACAGCTGCTCATGCTGACTGCAGAGGAAAGCTGCCCACATCGCCAGCCGCAGAGCTCCCGCCTCACCCATCACCCCCCATGATGAGACAATAGGCCTCCCAGATTACTTCATGTCTGAATACTGACCCTTGCCTGAACTCAGCAATATGGTTTGAGCGAGTCACTCTGGGAGTACATCAACAGAGCACGATACGTCTGCTATCAACACTAGTAATGCTGTGGTGTTGACACCATCTGTCTGGCTGAGTCAGCTGTCAGTCAGCCACCTGACTCAGCTGATCGGGACTTCATACTTCCTGAGACGCTAGTCTTGCTGGGGGGGTACACAACATGCAGCTGCGCATAACAGTACTGGGAAGCAACAAGGGTTTGTTTGAAACACAACTTGAGCACCACGAGGAAAAACTTTACAGAGGTTGCAAATGAGTACATCAACCCAAGATAGTCAGCCATTATGAAAATGAGTGTGGTGATGATGAACAAATGATGATTGCAGTGGTGTTAATAATCACAAAAACGATTAAATCTGATAGTGGTTTTACAATCACAGTGAAGATGATAAGGGCAGTGAAGACCATCATGATAGTCAACCTGATGAGTGTAATGTATTGATAGATACTGAGTGTGGAAAATGACCCGGTTTGTTGATAATGGTGTATGTATCACTGGTCATAATGATGAGGGAATTTGATACATGTGATGATAGTGATGAGTGAAATAAAAGGGGGAGAGTTGAGTGCGAGGGATAGTGTCACCTTCCATACATTCACAGACAAAGAGCGCAGTGACCTCTGTGTACAAAAGACTCCCAAGAGGTCTCACTAATGGAAGTGCACTTAGGAGACTCATGGAAAAGGGGATAATACTGATGATATTGATATTGATTATGTCTGTTTGTTATTTAGTAAGTTTTTTCATTTGCTGAGAAATTGAAAACTATCCCTGGACTTTTTAATGGAACCAAACTCGTATAAACTATCCATTTTAAGTTGGAATATTGCGTCACTTAGAAAAAGATTTTCTGACCTGCATCATAAGTAACCACTGAATCCATTGTTTATTGTTGTCTAAAAAGAGTGCAGAGTCCCCGAAAATCCCAACCCCTAAATTGCCATCGTTTTTTGCATATAACCTCAAATCTACTAATTCTTGTGGTTCTATATATTAAAAAATCACTTCCCCATCAACTTCTTGCACATAAGAAAACAGAGGGGCTACGTATCACGGTGTTGGATTTATATTGGGAACTCTGCTCTCAATATTTAACTTGTACGCTCCTGCTGATAAGTTTAATTACTTGGAGCTCCCAACTTGTGCTCAGTCTGAAACCCACTCTCATTATTGGTGATTATACTGCAAGACAAAAAAAGCATTGGAAACTCTCAGTTTGGTAATCGTTTAATGGCAATCAACTGTTGTCACTCTTAAACAGTCATGATAATGTGCAAATTGTAGGTGACCTTGAACCCACACATATTATGGAGGTGTCCTTGATCTGTGTCTTGGCTTCAACATTACTTCTTTCCAGCTGTGAGTCTTCCATTGTAACAGATATAGCGTCTGATCATTTCCCAAGGCTAACCTCTCTAGATATTGGTAATACTATTCTCCCCGGTGGGATTTCAACGGAAACGTCTTAATGTTTCCCCTGATTTACATGATGACTTTGTTTCACATGTGACTGACTGGTATAATTTTCCCATGAGTGTACCTCTGTCGAGATTTTAACAATGGGCCTTGTGAGCAGTATTCAGAACTTCTTAGAGCCGCCTCTGAAACCTCCTACTACTCTAATCCAATTGACTTCCAAATAATCATAAGTCTTATAAAAACATACCTAATTACAATGATTCTAAACTTCGAACATTGAAACGTACTGCTCGCAGACTAGGCCTAGCCTATAGAAACCATCGTACCCCTGAAATGCTGAGCCTCTTCCAAACTTTCCCCTTTCTGGGTGCCAGAGAGCGTATGACAGAGCTGCGGCAAACAGACTGGGAACAATTTGTCAATGGTCTCAATGCTCACACCCCACTTAGCCGGGCATGGAGGGACATAAATAGAATTAAAGGGGAACAGAACTGGGCAGATCGCGCACCCTCATCCCTTGCATAGGGCGAATGAGTTAGTCAGTGCTTGGGCTGCTACATTAGCTATGACAGTCTTCCCAGTACCACACAGGAGAAAAATTTAAAGGACAAAAATGATGCAAGGGAGAGACTTGTTTGCTTTATGCTCAGCAAGGCAGATGACTGCAACATTCTTTCATAATTATGAACTTGATGCAGCACTAACTAAGGGCAACTCCACGTCGCCTGGTGAGGATGGTATTACTTACAACATACTCAGATTGCTGTGTCGAGTAACCCCGGTAATCCTTTTTCTGAATTATATAACATAGTTAGTCACTGGGGAGCTCCCTAAATCATGGACCAATAGCCTCATTATTCCCCTTCCAAAGCAAAACACAAACTCATTTCGCCCAATATCCCTTACTAGCTGCTTGTGTAAAACATTTGAAAGGATGATTCTTAATCGTCTTATGCACAGAATTTAAGGAATTCTTTTCACCCCGGTTGCATGGCTTCATGCATGGAAGGAGTGGCATCATTGCATTACCACCTTTCTCACTCTGCTCACTGACAGCTCATACACTACGTTCCTTGGGCCTTAAATCCGCTTTTGATGTAGCCAACAGACATGTAATCATTAGTGGGAAATTGCCAGAATGGATGTTGGAGGATGGCTTCTCCGCTGGATTAAAGGTTACCTGTCCCAAAAGAAAGTCGTCTGTGTTGTTCCAGGGACATAGAAGTGTAACTAAAAATTTTTGAATTAGGAACCCCACAGGGAGGTGTGCTTAGTCCCACCCTTTTCAAATTTTGATTAATGCCTTACCTTTAAAGCCATGCCTAGCCAGCCCCCTCTTTTTTTGGTTAGTTTTGCTGATGAAAATAATGATTCACACTACCCGGGTTCTCCAACACCCCCAAAAAATTCTTAATCATGTTTTAGCCTCGTGTCAGGACCGGGGTTAATAAACTCAGGGGATAAAACAAAGATACTCAACAGGCGTCCTCCTCGGCAAAAGGGGGCACAGTTTGTCAGATCCAGTTGCATGATGGGTCTCTTCTAGAATATGTAAGCAGATACAGGTATCTAGGCTTTGAGGTTCCACTACTTGGACTGTTTTAACGAGACTTTGTCGCCAATTTCAAAGAAAGGCTGAGAAACACTTAGAGTTTTGGCAGGTTTTTTATCCCAGGTATGGTGCTAATGTTAAAATTGTGAAAATGAGTATCTTGCTTATATTAGATCATTGGTTGATTATGCAGCGCCACTACTTGCACTCGTGTCTGACTGGAAAAACTTGGAGGGGTGGAAAAACTGCCAAAACGAAGCAATGAGGATCCATCCTAGGATGCCCTCGTACTGCCAAAATTTTAAATATGCGGAAAGAACTTAATATTCCAAGCATTAGAGATCGTGTTTTACTGAAAGAAATATCCTTATTGGGGTCAATATGCTTAGGCTAGCCCATTCAAACCCCTGCACAGAAGCCCTCCAAACTTCCTCAGCACTGGTGAACATCCTTCCCGATGGATCGAAAAAACTGGAACCGACCTCCGCAAAGAACCAGCTAATGAAACTATATCAAGTTGGACACAGAGACCCTTTTCCCCGCTCCAGGGATATTACCCCCTTTCCCAAAATACCATTTCCTCCATTTCCCCCAAAAACTCTTCTTAATCACAACCAAAGCTTCGTCTTGAAGCCAAACATGATGCCTTAAGCAGTATTTATAACTTAGTCACACAGAAAAAATCTTTCACAAATTATTTACGCGATGGCTCTGTTCACCAGTCCTGGGAGCTGGTAGTGCTGCTGTTGTTACCGATGAGGGTTCTAAGAATTGGCACGCATCAATAACGGCCCTACCCTTCAAACAGAACTGTTTGCCATTACTCCTTGCACTCAAATGTGTCCCCTGTATCTAAGGTTGGCACTTAATTTTAATGATTTTTGCCCTCCATAATGCTCTCAACTCATTAAAAAAATTGTGGCATGCTTTTGTCAGAAAGCCGACATAGATATGGTAAGATTGGGACAGTGGAGTCAGATTGCACATGCTTGGATTCCATCTCACATTGGTCTTCAGATGCATGATAGAACGATAAATTGGCTAAGCTTATGCTTTCAAAAGGGGTAGTTACACTTTGGGGTTGTCAGTTAGCAGTTGGACAATAATACGAAAAGAACTTCAAATGACTTTATTGACTTAAGACTTAGGGAGATTGACACAAGTCAGTCCATCATCATCATTCCCATCATGAGAGGACCAAGTCTTGTGCATCCCAAAAAGATAACAGATCTTGGATGTCACTACTGCCGGCTCGGTGGGTTACAATATCTTTGGCAGGTAAAATCACCACCACCAGATTAGACCAAACGAAATGTAAACTTTGCCAGATGGATATTGTCACACATTGCGTCATTATGTCTGGAGGGATAAAATAAAGAATTTAGAACAACTCACTCAGAAGTGTTCAAGAAATTTGGCTAAGTATTTTATCCACGTGGTATTATGCAGACCATTTGGAGAAATACCCTGACTTTGTAGCTGTAAATAAAGCATTACCACATGTGTGCAGTGTGATGTGTGTGGGTGTGTTGTGTGTTTGTGTGGTGTTTGTGTGTGTTTGTGTGGGGGTTGTGTGTGGGTGTGGGGTGTGTTTGAGGGTGTGTTGTGTGTGTGGTGTGTGTGTGTGTGTGTGTGTGTGTGTGTGCGTGGTGTGGGGTGGGTGTGTGTGAGGGTGTGTGGTTTTGGGGTGTGAGGGTGTGTGTGTGTGTGTGTGGGTGTGTGTGTGTTGTGTGTGTGTGTGTGCGTGTGTGGGTGTGTGTGTGCGTGTGTGGGTGTGTGGTGTTTTGGGTGTGTGTGTGTGTGTATGTGTGTGTGGGTGTGTGTGAGGGTGTGTGTTTTGGGTGGGGTGTGGGGGTGTGTGTGTGTGGGTTGTTGGGTGTGTGTGGTGGGTGTGTGTGTGTGGGTGTGCGTCCTTGTGTGTATGCATTATTGTACGCTCGTGTGCCATGTCCGTGCGTGCGCCCTCGTGTGCGTATGTGCGCGCGGCGCGCTAGTGTGGGTGTATGATTTACTTATTTTTTTATATATTTCAATTTTGGGCCAGTGTGGAGTATCAGGGGTTATTACTTTGTAATTTGTTCATGACTGTAACCGATAGGGTGAAGTGATTCATTACCTCGGGGACTTGCCATGATTAGTGACCAGATCTACCTGGGGTTCATTACCTTTTAATAGTTCAGCTATATAACTTTGGGGTCCAGTCACTGGACCCATTAGTACCCTTTTTAATCTTTTGACTACCGCCCACAGGTGGTTGGGGTGCATAAGATATTAAACTAAGTGTGTGTGGGTGGGTTGTGTGTGGGTGTGTTGTGTGTGTGTGTGGTGGTGTGTGTGTTGTGGTGTGTGTTGTGGTGTGTGTGTGTGGTTGTGTGTGACTCAACAATTTAATATTTGACCATAAATCATTACAGTTTGACCGGGTGTGGAAGTGTGATTTGCTATTACCTAAATTTGTTCATGATGTAGCCAAAGTATAAACGTAAGTACCATTACAGAATTATTACCTTTGTAACTTTGTGAGCTCATACTTTGTCCCGTTCAGCTATCAAAACTTTGGGGCCGTCCCTGGACCCATTTACGTACTCTGTAATCTGTAAATACTTTGTAACTGTCAATATTGTGACCAGACTACCTGGAGTTCATTCCTTTGTAAATTGTGAGTTCATTACCTTGTAATTGTGAGTTCATTACCTTTGTAAAGTGTATACGTAAGTATTCACCTTTTTAAATGTGAGTTCATTACCTTTGTAAATTGTGAGTTCATTACCTCTGTAACTTGCTCAGCTATCAAAACTTTGGAGTCCAGTCCCTGGACCAATTATGTACCTCTGTAATCTTTTGACTACCGCCCACAGGATGGGTATGGGGTGCATAATAAACATATTAAACTAAACTCCATTAAGATCTGAGACCGATGAGCGAGGATTAACACACGGGTATTTCCCCTGGACACATTCCGTGGCGGCGCACCCGTCACCCCTGGTCCCACTCATTTTACCACTTTATTACGGTGGTCACGTAAATCACGTTCCCTCACTCTTCACCAGGAACAGTTACGACACTTCCTATTAGGAAGTGAGGCCTATATTAATCCGTAGGCCGCCGTGCACGCCAATTTCCTGATCCCATGTTTCACAGCTTCCTCACTACATTCAAAACACTGCCGCTTCCTCGTGCCCCAGCTCGACCTATACCCCCGCACATCTGCACAGGCGCAGCGGGAACCCAGTTGGTTCCATTCAAAATACAAATACATTTTGACCCAAATCAACACATTAAACACTTATTAGGCACTATAGCTTCAGAAATTAAATAATTTCCACACTGCGGCCGGGCGGAAGTCGTTGTTAGACGACTTAAATTGCGTCTTCCTCCAGGAGACGATTCCAGCCCTCTCTAGATTGCGCTGCTGTTTTCCTAGTGGGTCTTACTACAATTTCTTCTTGCATTACTCGGTCAGTGTCTTCAATATCACTCGTGTCACTTTCCCTTAGATTTCCATCTGCACTGGATTGAACACCATTTAATGGTACGCAAACTTTCCTGACCACGACACAACACTTTGACGTTTCTGACAACACCTTGTGCATCTGGGTATAATGTAACTACCTTGCCCAGAGGCCACAATGTTCGATGTTGTTCAGTATCAATTAACACAATGTCACCTGGTTGAATGTTCTGTCGGTTTACTGCCTCTGGCGCACCATAAAAGTGTTCACGTAGTGTAAGAAGATATTCTTTACGCCACACATCGGACCAATGAGTAATTACCTTATTTAACATCTTAAACTTATCACTCAACACGGTCACGTTATTGTAATCCTCATCACTTCCCTCGGGATTATCTCTATAGATAGGTGCAGCTTCTAACCTTCGTCCACATATTAGGTGAGAGGGAGTCAGGATCTCCGCGTCAGGAGTGTCGCTCATGTATGACAGAGGGCGATTGTTTACCCGATTCTCTGCCTCCACCAACACTGCACGGAATTCCTCCAAATTAATTCTCTTCCTGTGTAGCACCTTACGAAGACATCTTTTCACTGTACCTATCATTCTTTCGTACAGTCCTCCCTGCCAAGGGGCTCTGGGAGTAATAAATTTCCAGACACACCCTCGCTGGGTCAACAAAGACTGTACATCATCACTCTTATTTAATTCCATTAAGTGTTGAGCACCCGCTACAAAATTGGTGGCATTATCTGAGATCATCAATCTTGGACAGGATCGTCTAGCTGCAAATTTCTGGAACAGCTGTATGAACTGTTCTGCAGACAAGTCCTGAGCCACTTCTAGATGAACAGCCCTAGTAGCTGTACAAGTAAATAGACATACATACACCTTCAAGGGAACATCATCTGAAGTACCTGTTAAAATGATTGGCCCACTATAGTCCACTCCGGTCACATCAAATGGTTTTACCAACTGCACGCGTTCCTTGGGCAATGGTGGAGGACCTGGGTACATGTAGGTTCTGGCATCCACCCGGCGACATATTACACACGACTTGATAACCCTTTTCACACTTTGCCGTCCTTGTGGAATCCAGAAGGTTTCCCGAATACAGTTTAAGGTATCCTGTACCCCACCGTGCATCACGTTATTATGGGCATTAAAGACAATCAAGGTTGTCAGGTGATGAGTTTTGGGCAGCAAGATAGGGTGCTTAGCATATTCCCCCAATTCAGCATTTTGTAACCTGCTTCTGCACCTAATTACATCATCCTCTAAATACAGCCCCAGCTTTTCTATTGATAAATTAGACACATATGCAACTCTTGGGTATCTTTATTGAGGAAACGTTTTGCCACACAGTGGCTTCATCAGTCCATACGAAGGAGAAACTTGAAGAACAGGAGGAGAATGAGGTAATCAGTCCCTCAACCTTGAGTCGATGTGTTCAGTCCATCAATCTTCAGTCCATCAATCTATTCAAGATTGATGGACTGAACACATCGACTCAAGGTTGAGGGACTGATTACCTCATTCTCCTCCTGTTCTTCAAGTTTCTCCTTCGTATGGACTGATGAAGCCACTGTGTGGCGAAACGTTTCCTCAATAAAGATACCCAAGAGTTGCACATGTGTCTAATTTATCAACATGTCGGTTCTCTGAACCATTAATCTACAAAGCTTTTCTATTATTGAGCCTTTCACAATTTTTTCGTCCATCATTAATTTAATCTCATCCCTGTAGGTTTCTTCTTGTACCCTCTGTAGCCAGTATCTCAGGGGATGGGGAAAATTATATGAGATATTCATCTTACTTATAAATTTAAACACTAACATTGTCACACTAATCAGCTTAGGTAAGGAAGAATACCTGTTCATATCAATGGCTAAGGAGGGACTACTGACCGGAGCGGTGCTCACCGTAATTTCGACAGGAGCAATATGTGCCTTTTGCACCGGCCAGTTAATTTTGTCCACCAGCCAACTTGGCCCTTTAAACCACGATAAAGCACTCACAAATTTTTCATAAGTCAAGCCTCGAGACAAGAAGTCAGCCGGATTCTCGTCACCAGGAATGTGATTAAAGGTTAACATATGCTGACCCAAACTGTTATATTTCTCCTGCATTTGATTGATTTCAGCGACTCTGTTTTGTACATACACAATCTTACTGTTACCATTACGAATCCATTGTAAGGATGACTCAAGAAATCGTAATGACACGATTACAAATATGACCGCGGGTTCAATCCCGGCCGGGGGTATGGTTCATTGTAAGGATACCTCGTTATCAGACCAAATTACGGTGTCGCTGATATTTATCTCTCTTTGCAATTTATTTCTCATATAATTGGCTAATTTGACACCTACATAAATGGCTGTTAATTCCAACTGAGGTAATGAACGTGATATAATGGGATCCACCTTAGGGGTGACCTAACGTAGCACATGAGCGAACGAAAAATTGTCGAAAAATTCACAAATTGAGTTAATCTTATATAAAAATAGCTTAAGTCTCTGGCAACACAATGGTACCAGAATCATTGTTCTACGACATTCCTACAAGGAATTATGGTCATTTAAAACACCTAGGGTGACGTCACCACCCGCGGCAGGTGTGCTCACCTCTCCTCAATTTATTTTGTTTTCCGTTTTTTTTCGTGTATTTACTGTATTATTCTTTCTAAGATAATAATTGAATATTTGGCATCATAATACATTGGGCGGGACTTATACGTAGACTTACAACCAACCAGGAACCTCCCGACACCATCTTGCTGACGTCATGGAAAATTCCAGTCTCGGGGTGGCCGGGGAATATGGCTCAATATAACGCTATTATAGCTTCTACGGCTTATTTATCTATCACAATTGATCTAATATGACATAATAAATAATATAAATAACAAAGAAATATGGTAAATACTCCAGAATGAATAATATATGGCATATTCTCAGAGCACTCCCTCTGGAATAATAGATTCCCATCCTCAGGGATGGCTTCCATTCTCCTTCCTTCACCTCCAGGGTCCTTATATTAAAGAAAACGAACATGGGGTAACTATGATATACACTCGTAATGCTGAGAAAAATGCTATTTTCCCGAAAAAAAAAAATCGGTGGTCCGGCTGTTTCGCGGATTATCTCGGAAGTAAGTTATTCACATATATGAGCCAGTAAATTCGTTAATAATAGCAGGAATGTAATGAAATTCACAGAGAACATAAAGGAAAGATTGTTTTACGAGCAAATGGAGGCCTTTTTGAGATATCATAATTTGTTTTTGATTTTTGTGAGGGCAAAAGTCAAGATATTTGGCTGAATGTCAAAACCATACAAAATTTATTTTTTTTAAGAATAAAGAAAGGATAAATTACAGTTCGGAGTCCATTGGAAATACAGTTTAGCATTGTTTTATGCGTAGATAATGCCAAAACAGCTTCTCCAAGTCCCATTACGAAATTACTGTTCAATATGTATGATTATCAGTAAATATTTTTTTCTCAGTTGTTTTTTGAGCTATCTTATTGAAACTTGGTCACATTACTATTGAAAGGTGCTTCTTTACGTACAAAAAAATGAAAGAAATCGAACGAAAAATAAAAAAGTTCATGTGCTAACGTTAGGTCACCCCTTAGCCTTAGACATAACAAGAGAAATGGCACTATTACATTGAAGGTAAGCAACTGCTCCATATGCTAATTTCGAAGCATCGCAAAAAATGTGGAGTACATTTTCTCCATCTTGACTGGCCACATTACGTGGGAACTCCAACATTGGTAATTTTACATATTCACCTATTAGTTCTTCCCACCTTTCAACAAATTCCTCAGGTAGGGTTTCATCCCAAGCACACTTAAGCTTCCATGCTTCTTGTATCAACAATTTTCCTCTTATGGTAAGTGGGGACACTAAGCCTAGTGGATCGAAGCATTTTGAAACTCCTGCAAGTAAGACTCTCTTGGTTAATTTATTGGGCATGCTGTAGTTATTAGACTTTAACGATAACAAGTCTCTCTCTGTGTCCCAAGTCAGTCCCAGCACATTATTATATTTAGACACTTCAACTCCAGGGTTGTCTTTATTTATTTGAGCCCTTAAACTGGACGAATTACTGTTCCAGTCCCTCAGGGGCATATTTGCACCTTGCATTATTTCATTAGCCCCTTCATATATGCTCATTAGTTCCACTTCAGTAGACGTCCACCCCCAGGAAATTGTCCACATAAAATTGTTTACCCATTACTCCACTCAGTGGACCACCCGTACGCTTAAGGTGTGCATTTATCGTTGCCTGGAGTAGGAACGGACTGGAGGTAGCACCAAACAATACACTCCTGAAGCGAAAAGTCTTCAGGGGACTAAGTGGGTCACTAGGATTCTCGGGCCATAAGAACCTAGTGCAATCCCGGTCAGCCTCCTGCAGACCCACTCTCAGGAAAGCTTTACTTATGTCAGCCATAAAGGCATAATTCTTAACCCTGAAGTTTAATAATATGTCTCCCAGTTTTTCCATCAACGACGGACCTGTCATCAAACAGTCATTCAAACTAGGTACATTTTTGTTACTCCTGGCACTACAATTAAACACAGTCCTCAGAGGAGTGGTCTTAGAATCCTTCTTCACTCCGTGATGTGGCAAATAGTGACCATAAATCTGGGCTTGCTCGGGAGGTACCTCCTCTATGAATTTATTATTTAACTGCTCATTAATTATATCATCGTAAGCAGTCAACAGTTCTGGTTGGTGTCTTGCTCAGTTCGTGGAGCTGAGCCTTTAATTGTCGATACGCCATCCGGTAATTAGTTGGTAGATCTGGATGGTTCAGCTTCCACGGAAGTCTCACCCAGTATTGTCCAGATTCAAATTTAACATCCTTCTGGTATTGTTCTTGAGCAAAGGAATCATCTGGACTTTCTTCATTTACATTGATCCCTATGCTGTCCAATTCCCATAATTTATACACAGGTTCAACTTCATCCTCTATTGAAGTATATTTATACTGGGGTGATATTTCATGAGTAAGACACACCGTAACTGTATTTATGGCTTCCTCCAGTTTCATTATCAGTACGAGGAAGCCTGCCATACATCACGTGACCTCCTGCGGTCCTTAGAAGGGTGACTCCGCATTTCTTTGTCATACCCTTTACAAAGGTGGCATAATGGTCATTACCTATCAAAATATCTATTGGCCCCACAGAATCATTATTTATACAAGAAGGTGCCAAATTTACCTTACTTGAAAGCCTTTCAGTAGCGTTACCAAGCCCTATTGTAGATATTTTCTCTGGGAGCCTATCCACAATTACGGCATTAAGATCAGGCATAATCACAGATAATATCACAGACCATTACCCTACCTTCCTCATAACAAACCTTGGCAAATTACCCCTAGACACTACTAAAGTCACTTTCAGACTTCACAATGAGGCAGCTATCAATAACTTCACAGCAGCAGTGACAAACATTGACTGGCACACTGAGCTAGAAATCTATACAGATATTGACGAATGTATTAATAATTTTCTAAAAAAGACCCAATACCTCTTTAACAAGCACTGCCCTAAAAAAACTAAACAGATGACTGCAAAGAGACTGAACAGTCCCTGGCTAACACCCAGTATCCTCAAATCCATAAATACAAAGCGCCTATACGAAAAACAGTACAGAATGGGCCACATAACCAGAGACCAAACAAGACGTTACTCGTCAATCCTAACCAGCCTAATAAGAAGGGCTAAAAAATTGTATTATGAGAACAGATTATCCAACTTACGAGGTGACATAAAAAAGACCTGGAAAACCCTATCAGAAATACTAGGAACAAAAAAGATAACACGTAATAGCGAAATTGAATTAAAAAAACCAGATGAACCCCAATTCCCACCAACTGAAACAGCAGACTCAATGATTTCTTCTCCACTACAGGAAAAAACCTTGCCAATAAAATCCCAAGCTCAGATACCCCACCCAATGACTACCTCACTGGCAACTACCTAAACACACTGTTCCTAGCTCCGACTAACCCAACTGAAGTTTCCCTTATTATCAACAAACTAAAAAACAAGACAGGAGATTTAAATACCTTACCACCCATTATATACAAAAAAGTGTCACAGGTGCTATCACCAATCATTGCAACACTCTTTAACAAATCCATTGAATCCTCTACCTTTCCTACAGTTCTCAAAATAGCAAGGGTCACCCCGATCCATAAGGGAGGAGACCACACAGACTTGAATAACTATAGGCCAATATCCAACCTACATCCTCTCTCTAAAATCTTTGAAAAATTAATCCATAAGCGTATCTATTCCTACGTCATCTCCCACAACATACTCAACCCCTGTCAATTTGGGTTCAGGCCTAATAAAAATACTAATGATGCTATTATCCACATGCTAGAACATATTTATACAGCAATAGAAAAAAAAGAAGTCACACTGGGGATCTTCATTGACTTACGTAAAGCTTTCGATACAGCTGACCACGACTTGCTCCACAAAAAATTGTCACACTATGGTATAAGAGGGCACTCCCTCAACTACCTAAAGTCACACCTCAGCAACAGAAGCCAATATGTGAACACAAATGGGGCAAACTCTTCAGCACAGCCAATTACAGTTGGTGTCCCACAGGGAAGTGTCCTAGGCCCTCTTCTCTTTCTCATATACATGACCTACCAAATGCATCGCAACTACTCAAACCCACACTATTTGCAGATGACACTACATACGTCTTCTCTCACCCGAGCCCAGTCATGCTAGCCATTACTGTAAATACCGAATTACAGAAAATATCAGCCTGGATGAGGACCAACAAACTTACACTAAACATTGACAAAACCTACTACATTCAGTTTGGTAACAGAGCTGCAGATGTCTCTCTTAACATAATGATAAACGGATCACCTATCACAAAGCTCACAGAGGGAAAATTCTTAGGAATCCACCTTGATAATAGACTCAAATTTCAAACACATATACAACAAATTTCCAAAAAAAAAATTCCAAGACCGTAGGCATACTATCGAAGATACGGTTACTATGTCCACAGTCAGCCCTCCTGCCCTATTTTCATAAACCTTTTTACCCTACTCACCTATGGAATTTGTGCATGGGCTCAACAACAATAAACCATCTCAGACCACAAATCACCCAACAAAACGCTGCAGTCAGAATGAAAAAACAAATTCCCACTACGGGACAGCACACTCCCACCAATATTCAAAACACTGAACCTACTCACAATACAAAACATCAATACTTATTACTGCACCTACTACATACATAGAACACTTAACTCTGATATTAACCCTCCCCTCAAACATCTCCTTGCCAACCTCAACAGAACACATGACCATAACACAAGGTACAGATCACTCTTTGATGTTCCTCGTGTCCATCTCACACTATGCAATAACTCAATGCACATAAAAGGCCCTAAAATCTGGAATTCATTACCTGTAAATATAAAAGAAACACTACCTGTTTATAAATTCAAGTCTCTTCTCAAAAATCACTTACCAACAATACCACCAGTCCGATAACATTCTTCTTTGCAAATATACAGGGTCTAAAGCCAGCTACAAACAACAAAATACCTTTCATCCGTGGACTGCTTGCAGAGGCAAAGGTAATGTTCGCGGCTTTCACTGAGACCCACATAAAGGATCACTTGGACAACGAAGTATGGATCCCAGGTTACAACCTATACAGATGTGACAGAGTGAACAGGCAAAAGGGGGGGGTTGGCCTGTACATTGCAGAGTCACTTGTTTGCACAGAACTGCTTAATGCCTCAAATGACGTAGTGGAAGTTTTTAGCAGTAAAGGGGGTCGAGAAAACCAAAACCTAGTCATTGTGGTAGTCTACAAAGCCTCCGGATGCAACATCCCAGCAATTTCCCGGAACATGTTTAAAAATTGACCACTGTCTGAAAATCTTCCAGCTCCTGCACCCAACATCTTGCTCCTGGGGGATTTCAACTTTAAAGGACCTAAAATGGAGGAATATGCAAATAATATTGTTGCAGTAATAACACCAGGAGCAGCTCTGATGAAAACTCACACTCACACGAGCTTTTAAATCTCTGCACAAAATTCAATTTAAACCAGCAAATAATAGAGCCTACAAGACTGGAGAATACACTAGACCTCATCTTTACTAAACAATGATGATCTGATAAGAAATGTCACCATATCAAAAACAATATACTCAGATCACAACATAATTGAGGTTCAGACATGTATGCATGGAGCCCCAGACCGACAAAAGAGACTAGTCACGAGGGAGCATTCACCAAATTCACTTCAATAACAAAAACATAAAGTGGGACCAAGTAACCAAGTCCAAAACCCATATAAGCTGGGAAGAAATACTAAGCAACACAGACCCAAAAATTATGCCTAGAACAGATTAACTCGGGGGCACTCGATGTATGCACAAGGCTTTTTCCTCTAAGAAAAAAGGGGGAGTAGATGTTAAAATAGAAAAAAGACAGGCGCCTCCCTTTTTCAGGCGACGGAAAAGAATAACAGAGCGGCTAAAAGAGGTCAATATATCTGAAAATGCCAGGGAGACACTGGTCAGAGAAATAGCAAGCATCGAACTTAAGCTAAAAGAATCCTTTAGGAGTCAGGAATCGCGGGAAGAACTAAAAAACCATAAATGAAATCGAAAGAAACCCAAAGTATTTCTTCTCCTATGCCAAATCAAAATCGAGAACAACGTCCAGTATTGGCCCTACTTAAACAAGATGGGTCCTACACAGATGACAGCAAGGAAATGATGAGCTATCAAGTCCCAATATGACTCAGTTTTTAGCAAGCCGCTAACCAACTGAGAGTCGAAGACCAAAATAAATTTTTTTTATGAGAGAGCCAAAAAATTTTTGACTAACACAAGCCTATCCATTTTTATCCTGACGCCAAATGACTTCGAACAGGCGATAAATGACTGCCCATGCACTCTGCCCCGGGGCCAACTCATGGAACCTCTGTGTTCATCAAGAACTGCAAGAAGCCCCTATCACGACCCTTTTTTCCATCCATGGAGAGGAGCATGGACACGGGGTCGCCCCTCAGTTACTAAAAACAACAGACTAGCCCCACTCCACAAAGGGGGCAGTAAAGCAACAGCAAAGAACTACAGACCAATAAGCACTAACACCCATATCATAAAAATCTTTGAAAGGGTCCTAAAAAGCAAGATCACCACCCATCTAGAAACCCATCATTTAACACAACCCAGGCAACATGGGTTTAAGAACAGGTCGCCCCTTCTGTCTCAACTACTGGATCACTACGACAAGGTCCTAAATGCACTAGAAGACAAAAGAATGCAGATGTAATATATACAGACTTTGCAAAAGCCTTCGACAAGTGTGACCATGGCGTAATAGCGCACAAAATGCGCGCTAAAGGAATAACAGGAAAAGTCGGTCGATGGATCATAATTTCCTCACTAACAGAACACAGAGAGTAGTCGTCAACAGAGTAAAGTCCGGGGCAGCTACGGTGAAAAGCTCTGTCCCACAAGGCACAGTACTAGTCCCATCTTGTTCCTCATCCTCATATCCGACATAGACAAGGAGTCACCACAGCACCGTTCTTCCTTTGCAGATGACACCCGAATCTGCATGACAGTGTCTTCCATTGCAGACACTGAAAGGCTCCAGCGGCATCAACCAAAATTTCTTTCAGTGGGCTCAGAAAAACAATATGAAGTTCAACGATGAAAATTTAAATTTAAACTCAGATAGGTAAACATGAGGAAATTAAATCTTCATCAGAGTACAAAAAAAATTTCTGGCCACAAAATAGACGAAACACCAACGTCAAAGACCTAGGAGTGATTATGTCGGAGGGATCTCACCTTCAAGGACCATAACATTGTATCAATCGCATCTGCTAGAAAAATGACAGGATGGATAATGAGAACCTTCAAAACTAGGGAGGCCAACCCCCATGATGACACTCTTCAGGTCACTTGTTCTATCTAGGCTGGAATATTGCTGCACTCTAACAGCACCTTTCAAGGCAGGTGAAATTGCCGACCTAGAAATGTACAGAGAACTTTCACGGCGCGCTTTAAGGGAAAGATAAAACACCTCAATTACGGGGAGCGCTTGAGGTTTCTAAACCTGTTTTCCCCCTGGAACGCAGGAGGGAGAGATACATGAATTTTACACCTGGAAAATCCTAGAGGGACTAGTACCAAACTTGCACACGAAATCACTCACTACGAAAGCAAAAGACTTGGCAAAAACGATGCACCATCCCCCAATGAAAAGCAGGGGTGTCACTAGCACGTTAAGAGACCATACAATAAGTGTCAGGGGCCCGAGACTGTTCAACTGCCTCCCAGCACACATAAGGGGGATTACCAACAGACCCCTGGCAGTCTTCAAGCTGGCACTGGACAAGCAACTAAAGTCAGTTCCTGATCAGCCGGGCTGTGGCTCGTACGTTGGTTTGCGTGCAGCCAGCAGCAACAGCCTGGTTGATCAGGCGCTGATCCACCAGGAGGCCTGGTCACAGACCGGGCCGCGGGGGCGTTGACCCCCGAAACTCTCTCCAGGTCCAGGTAAACTCACCCACAACTAAATAAATACTGAATAATTGTATCTCATAAATTGTATCTCATATATGTATCTCATTATTTATCTCATAAATGTCAACCTGTGACCCAATCAAACTTTGTTACTGTTTAACTTCATTACCTAACAGAATACTCCATTCTACTGATTACACAGCAACACAGTAAATGACCATATGACCTGTCTTTGTAATACTCATTTGTACTAAATTGTTATCTGTTTCACAATAATTTTTGTACCACTGAATATATCATTGCTTAGTTAATCTTAAGTTAATTTTCAGCCTGCCCGTAATGCTATGCATTCAAGTGGCTTTGGCATGCTGCATTTTACTGTATTCTTTTGTACTTCACTCTATCATGTTCAAATAAATAAATTAATAAATAAATAAATAAATAAGTAACGTGAGTGAATCAATTTGTGCTACTGTTATGTATGCTTCACTTCTCAGACAAAACCAGACCTGACAGAAACGACAGATTACATAATATTAGGAATGCGTTTGTGTATCTTAAACAGAAATTCAATATGTATTTTTATCCCTTCAGGAAGCTTGTTATTGATGAGTCTTTGATTCTGTTCAAAGGAAGACTTTCATTCAAGCAGTACATACCAAGCAAGAGGAAATGCTTTGGTATAAAGTAATTTTGCTTTGTGACTGCTACAGTGGTCTTGTATTGGATATTATTGTGTACACTGGAAGTTATAAACCATACCATGGGTGGGGTTAGAACAATGTGGTTAGAACAATGATGGAACCATATCTTGGTAAGGGGCATATGTTATATACTGACAACTGGTACACAAACCCCTCACTCAGTGATTTTTTTGTGAGTGAACATGACAGATGTGTGTGGCACCGTGCGTGGAAGTCGTAAGCACATGCCCAGGTTTGACACTGGCACTCGTAGAGGTGAGGTGCAGGCATTTGCTGCCAATGACATCATGGCATTTCAGTGGCATGACAAATGAGACGTCACGCTGTTGTCATCAGTTCACCCTAACGAAATGACAAACACTGGCAGGCAACATAGAGAGACCAATGAACCCATTCTAAAACCTGCAGCTGTGATGGACTACACCCTCAATATTTGCTCAGTGGACAAATGTGACATGCAGATAGGGTTTGCTGATTGTTTCACAAAATCGTAATGACACGATTGCAAACAAACCATACCAGGGGCGGGATTGAACCTGCGGTCGAAGAGTCTCAAAATTCCAAACCGTCGCGTTAGCCACTGGACCAGCTAGCAACAATAAGACTCTAACTAGGTATATTTCTACACCATAGAAAGGTTAGCATAGGCACCACTGTGACCACAAATGCAAGTTTTTAGAGACGAATCTCCAGCTAGCGTGGCCATGATGAACTCTAGCTCAAGTCCCCTCAATGCCGTCAACATGACTCACGAAATCGTAACGACACGATTGCAAACAAACCATACCACGAGCGGGATTGAACCCGTGGTCAGAGAGTCTCAAAACTCCAGATCATCACGTTAGCCACTGGACCAGCTAACCACAATAAGATTCGTCCAACTAGGTATATTTCTACACCATAGGAAGGTTAGCATAGGCCCACCACTGTGAACCACAATGCAAGTTTTTTACAGACAATCTCCAGGCTAGCTGGTCCAGGGGCTAACACGATGGTCTGGAGTTTTGAGACTCTCTGACAGTGGTTCAATCCTGCCCGTAGTATGGTTTGTTTGCAATCATGTCATTACGATTCGTGATCATGTTGACGGCATTGAAGGGACTTGAGCTAGATTCGTCACGGCCAAACTAGCTGGAGATTCGTCTGTAAAACTTGCATTTGTGGTCACAGTCAACAGAGAAAAGTCCGGGGCAGCTACAGTGAAATTATAAGAAGCTCTGTTCCACAAGGCACAGTACTCGCTCCCATCTTGTTCCTCATCCTCATATCCGACATAGACAAGGATGTCAGCCACAGCACCGTGTCTTCCTTTGCAGATGACACCCGAATCTGCATGACAGTGTCTTCCATTGCAGACACTACAAGGCTCCAGGCGGACATCAACCAAATCTTTCAGTGGGCTGCAGAAAACAATATGAAGTTCAACGATGAGAAATTTCAATTACTCAGAAATGGTAAACATGAGGAAATTAAATCTTCATCAAAGTACAAAACAAATTCTGGCCACAAAATACAGCGAAACACCAACGTCAAAGACCTGGGAGTGATCATGTCGGAGGATACTAATGCCGGAAAAAAATCCCCCCCCAGTACCAACAATACCACCAGTCCGATAACATTCTTCTTGGCAAATATACAGGGTCTAAAGCCAGCAACAAACAACAAAATACCTTTCATCCGTGGACTGCTTGCAGAGGCAAAGGCAATGTTCGTGGCTTTCACTGAGACACACATAAAGGATCACTTGGACAACGAAATATGGATCCCAGGTTACAACCTATACAGATGTGACAGAGTGAACAGGCAAAAGGGGGGGGGGGTTGGCCTGTACATTGCAGAATCACTTGTTTGCACAGAACTGCTAAATGCCTCAAATGATGTAGTGGAAGTTTTAGCAGTAAAGGTCGAGAACCAAAACCTAGTCACTGTGGTAGTCTACAAGCCTCCGGATGCAACATCCCAGCAATTCCAGGAACAGCTGTTAAAAATTGACCACTGTCTGGAAAATCTTCCAGCTCCTGCACCCAACATCTTGCTCCTGGGGGATTTCAACTTAAGGCACCTAAAATGGAGGAATATAGCAAATAATATTGTTGCAGTAATAACACCAGGAGGCAGCTCTGATGAAAACCCACATTCACGCGAGCTTTTAAATCTCTGCACAAAATTCAATTTAAACCAGCAAATAATAGAGCCTACTAGACTGGAGAATACACTAGACCTCATCTTCACTAACAATGATGATCTGATAAGAAATGTCACCATATCAAAAACAATATACTCAGATCACAACATAATTGAGGTTCAGTCATGTATGCGCGGAGCCCCAGACCGACATAATGAGACTAGTCACGAGGGAGCATTCACCAAATTCAACTTCAATAACAAAAACATAAAGTGGGACCAAGTAAACCAAGTCCTAACCGATATAAGCTGGGAAGATATACTAAGCAACACAGACCCCAACTTATGCCTAGAACAGATTAACTCGGTGGCACTCGATGTATGCACAAGGCTTATTCCTCTAAGAAAAAGGAGGAGTAGATGTAAAAATAGAAAGAGACAGGCGCTCCCTTTACAGGCGACGGAAAAGAATAACAGAGCGGCTAAAAGAGGTCAATATATCTGAAATGCGTAGGGAGACACTGGTCAGAGAAATAGCAAGCATCGAACTTAAGCTAAAAGAATCCTTTAGGAGTCAGGAATCGCGGGAAGAACTAAAAGCCATAAATGAAATCGAAAGAAACCCAAAGTATTTCTTCTCCTATGCCAAATCAAAATCGAGAACAACGTCCAGTATTGGGCCCCTACTTAAACAAGATGGGTCCTACACAGATGACAGCAAGGAAATGAGTGAGCTACTCAAGTCCCAATATGACTCAGTTTTTAGCAAGCCGCTAACCAGACTGAGAGTCGAAGATCAAAATGAATTTTTTATGAGAGAGCCACAAAATTTGATTAACACAAGCCTATCCGATGTTATCCTGACGCCAAATGACTTCGAACAGGCGATAAATGACATGCCCATGCACTCTGCCCCAGGGCCAGACTCATGGAACTCTGTGTTCATCAAGAACTGCAAGAAGCCCCTATCACGAGCCTTTTCCATCCTATGGAGAGGGAGCATGGACACGGGGGTCGTCCCACAGTTACTAAAAACAACAGACATAGCCCCACTCTACAAAGGGGGCAGTAAAGCAACAGCAAAGAACTACAGACCAATAGCACTAACATCCCATATCATAAAAATCTTTGAAAGGGTCCTAAGAAGCAAGATCACCACCCATCTATAAACCCATCAGTTACACAACCCAGGGCAACATGGGTTTAGAACAGGTCGCTCCTGTCTGTCTCAACTATTGGATCACTACGACAAGGTCCTAAATGCACTAGAAGACAAAAAGAATGCAGATGTAATATATACAGACTTTGCAAAAGCCTTCGACAAGTGTGACCATGGCGTAATAGCGCACAAAATGCGTGCTAAAGGAATAACAGGAAAAGTCGGTCGATGGATCTATAATTTCCTCACAGAGAGTAGTCGTCAACAGAGTAAAGTCCGAGGCAGCTACGGTGAAAAGCTCTGTTCCACAAGGCACAGTACTCGCTCCCATCTTGTTCCTCATCCTCATATCCGACATAGACAAGGATGTCAGCCACAGCACCGTGTCTTCCTTTGCAGATGACACCCGAATCTGCATGACAGTGTCTTCCATTGCAGACACTGCAAGGCTCCAGGCGGACATCAACCAAATCTTTCAGTGGGCTGCAGAAAACAATATGAAGTTCAACGATGAGAAATTTCAATTACTCAGATATGGTAAACATGAGGAAACTAAATCTTCATCAGAGTACAAAACAAATTCTGGCCACAAAATAGAGCGAAACACCAACGTCAAAGACCTGGGAGTGATCATGTCGGAGGATCTCACCTTCAAGGACCATAACATTGTATCAATCGCATCTGCTAGAAAAATGACAGGATGGATAATGAGAACCTTCAAAACTAGGGAGGCCAAGCCCATGATGACACTCTTCAGGTCACTTGTTCTATCTAGGCTGGAATATTGCTGCACTCTAACAGCACCTTTCAAGGCAGGTGAAATTGCCGACCTAGAAAATGTACAGAGAACTTTCACGGTGTGCATAACGGAGATAAAACACCTCAATTATTGGGAGTGCTTGAGGTTCCTAAACCTGTATTCCCTGGAACGCAGGAGGGAGAGATACATGATTATATACGCCTGGAAAATCCTAGAGGGACTAGTACCGAACTTGCACACGAAAATCACTCACTACGAAAGCAAAAGACTTGGCAGACGATGCACCCTCCCCCCAATGAAAAGCAGGGGTGTCACTAGCACGTTAAGAGACCATACAATAAGTGTCAGGGGCCCGAGACTGTTCAACTGCCTCCCAGCACACATAAGGGGGATTACCAACAGACCCCTGGCAGTCTTCAAGCTGGCACTGGACAAGCACCTAAAGTCAGTTCCTGATCAGCCGGGCTGTGGCTCGTACGTTGGTTTGCGTGCAGCCAGCAGCAACAGCCTGGTTGATCAGGCTCTGATCCACCAGGAGGCCTGGTCACAGACCGGGCCGCGGGGGCGTTGACCCCCGGAACTCTCTCCAGGTAAACTCCATTGTATCTGGATCGTTGATCATACCTGAGAGACTACTTGGTAGGTTGAATTCGGGGAAGAGAGGGGAGGATGGGCTGGCAGCAGCCATGTTTGTTGTTATTGTTGTGGTGTCGCCTTGAGCAGTGGTGAGAGGGGTGGTTGCTGGGCCGGCGTCCTCCTGGCTACACTTGTTGAATAGTTGATTTTTCGGTGTTTTCTTGCTGGCCTTGGTGCTGTTTCCTCTTAGACTGCGCCTCATAATACTACAGGAATTGTTGTAGTTAAGAAGAAGTTGTAGTTATACAAAGCTTAGGGTTACGTTGTTCGGCTGGCAGCGGGGTGTTGCTTTCGGTTTGTGTGCAGTCTTCCTTTGATCTCTATTATTTTCGATTTGTAGGTTTCACTGTTGGTAATCTTTGGTCATTCTGGGTGCTACGTTGGGTAGTGCAGCTTTGCTTGTAACTAGGTCATCGTAGGAGTATTGGTGGCTCTGATAGTTAAAGAAAAGTACGGAGCTTGGAAGTCGCTGCTGCCGCTGCCGCTGCGCCAATGGTAGTGGAGGAAGGGACTACATAGTAGGTACATTTCAGTCTGGGGACTGATGTATAATCCACCAAAGAACTGCAGGAGGCCAAGAGAGGAATATGAAGAGAGCAAAAGAGCAATGGTGGGCACACTGGCTGAGGTGGCAAGAAGAGCTCACTTGAGCAGAGCAAAGTTACTGGTTATGAGCGATTTCAACCACCGGGAGATCGACTGGGGAAACCTGGAGCCACACGGGGGTCCCGAAACATAGAGAGTCAAGGCGATGGATGTGATACTGGAAAACTTCATGCATTAACATGTTAAGGACACTACCAGAGAGAGAGGGAAGGAAGAACCAGCAATACTGGACCTTGTGTTCATGCTGAGCAGTTCAGACATTGAAGACATCACTTATGAGAGGCCCCTTGGAGCTAGTGATCACATGGTTCTGTGTTTTGAATACATAGTAGAGTTACAAGTAGATAGGGTAACAGGAGTTGGATGGGAAAAGCCAAACTATAAAAGGAGGATTACACAGATATGAGGAACTTCCTGCAGGAGGTTCAGTGGGACAGAGAACTGGCAAGAAAGTCAGAAAATGAAATGATGGAATACATAACAACAAAATGCAGGGACACAGAGGAAAGGTTTGTTCCCAAGGGCAATAAAAATAATGGGAAGACCAAAGTGAGTCCTTGGTTTACCCGAATGTGTAGGGAGGCAAAAACTAAGTGCACCAGAGAATGGAAAAGGTACAGGAGGCAAAGGACCCAGCAACAGTACGAAAACAACATAGCATCGAGAGTCAAGTCTGACCCAAAACTGCTGTATAGCCACATTAGGAGGAAGACAACAGTCAAAGACCAGGTGATCAGGCTGAGGAAAGAAAGTGGGGAGCTCACCAGAAGCAATCAAGAAGTATGTGAGGAGCTCAGCAAGAGATTTAAGGAAGTATTTACAATGCAGACAGGAAGGCCTTTGGGTGGACAGAACAGAGGGGGACACCAGCAAGGAATATACCAAAAAGTGTTGGATGACATACACACAACTGAAGAGGAAGTGAAGAAGCTGTTAAAGGACATTGATACCTCAAACACAATGGGTCAGGACATCTCCCCGTGGGTCCTTAGAGAGGGAGCAGAAATGTTGCATGTGCCATTAACCACAATCTTCAACACATCCCTTGAAACTGGGCAACTACCTGAGGTATGGAGGATGGCAAATGTAGTACCATATTTAAAAAAAAGAGACAGAAAAGAGGTACTAAACTATAGAGCAGTGTCACTGACGTGCATAGTATCCAAAGTAATGGAGAAGATTATCAGGAGGAGAGTGGTGGAGCACTGGAATGGAACAAGTGTATAAACGCCAACAAGCAAGAATTTATGAAAGGCAAATCCTGTGCCACAAACCTACTGGAATTTTATGATAAAATAACAGAAGGCACGAGAGAGGTAGTTTGATTGCATCTTCCTGGACTGCAAGAAGGCCTTGAACACAGTTCCTCACAGGAGATTGGTGCAGAAGTTAGAGGATCAGGCACATATAACAGGAAGGGCACTGCAATGGATCAAAGAATACCTAACAAGGAGGCATCAACGAGTCATGGTACATGATGAGGCATCATAATGGGCCCCTGTGATGAGAGGGGGTCTACAGGGGTCGGTCCTAGGACCAGTGATATTTCTTGTATATGTGAAAGACATGATGGAAGAGTTAGACTCAGAAGTGTCCCTGTTCGCAGATGATGTGAAGTTAATGAGGAGAATTTAATCAGATGAGGATCAGGTAAGACTTCAAAGAGACCTGGACAGGCTGGACACCTGGTCCAGCAACTGGCTTCTCTAATTTAACCCCGCCAAATGCAAAGTCATGAAGACTGGGGAAGGGCAAAGAAGACCGCAAATGGTGTATAGGCTAGGGGGCCAAAGACTGCAAACCTCGCTCAAGGAGAAAGATCTTGGGGTGAATATAACACAGAGCATGTCTCTGAAAGCACACTTCAACCAGATAACTGCTGCAGCATATGGGCGCCTGGCAAACCTGAGACCGTGTACGTTAGGCCCGTACTGCAGTATGCAACACCTGTTTGGAACCCACATTTGATCAAGCATGTCAAGAAATTAGAGAAAGTGCAAATATTTTGACAAGGTAAGTTCCAGAGCTAATGGATATGTCCTGCAAAGAAAGGTTAAGGGAAATCGGCCTGACGACACTGGAGGACAGGAGGGTCAGGGAGAGACATCATAACGACATGCAAAATACTGCGTGGAATAGACAAGGTGGACAGAGACAGGATGTTCCAGAGAGGGGACACAGAAACAAGAGGCCACAATTGGAAGTTCAAGACCTAGATGATTCAAAGGAATGTTTGGAAGTATTTCTTCAGTCATATCTGGAGTTTACCTGGAGAGGGTTTCAGGGGTCAATGCCCCCACAGCCCGGTCTGAGACCAGGTCTCATGGTGGATCAGGGTCTGATCAACTAGGCCATTACTGCTGGTCATATGCAAGTTAATGTACGAACCACAGCCCAGTTGGTCAGGTACTGACTTTGGGTGCCTGTCCAGTGCCTTCTTGAAGACAGCCAGGAGTCTATTGGTAATACCCCTTATGTGTGCTGGGAGACAATTGAACAGTCTTGGGCCCCGGACACTCATTGTCTCTCAGTGTACTCGTGGCACCCCTGTTTTTCATCAGGGGAATGTTGCATCTCCTGCCGAGTCTTTTGCTTTCACATGGAGTGATTTTCGTGTGCAAGTTTGGTATCAATCCCTCCAGAACCTTCCAAGTGTATATTATTATGTGTCTCTCTCACCTGCGTTTGAGGGAATACAGATCAAGGACCTTCAACCGCTCCCAGTAGTTTAGGTGCCTTATCACACTTCCATGTGCTGTGAAAGTTCTTTGTACTCTCTCCAGGTCTGCTATGTCACCAGCCTTGAAGGGGGCCGTTAGTGTAGAGCAGTATTCCAGCCTAGAGAGCACAAGCGATTTGAAGAGAATCATGGGCTTGGCATCCCTAGTTTTGAAGGTTCTCATTATCCATCCTATCATTTTCCTAGTGGATGAGGTAGATACATTATTGTGGTCTTTGAAGGTGAAATTCTCTGACATTATCACTACCAGGTCCTTCACATTACTTTTTTGCTCTATTGTATGGTTAGAATTTGTGGTATACCCTGACACATTTTTAATAAATTAAGTTTTCCATATTTGAGTAGTTGAAATTTCTCCTCGTTGAACTTCATATTGTTTTGAGTGGCCCATTCGAAGATTTGATTGATGTCTGCTTGGAGTCTTGCATTGTATTTGATGGAGGTCACTACCATGGTGATCCAGGTGTCATCTGCAAAGGAAGACACAGAGCTATTGCTTACATCTCTGTCTGTCAGAAATAAGAATGAGGAATAGAATGGGAGCGAGTACTGTGCCTTGTGGAACAGAGCTTTTTATCATGGCTGCCTGGGACTTTACTCTGTTTACTATTACCCTTAATGTTCTATTTGTCAGGAAGTTGTAGATCCATCGACCAACTTTTCCCATTATTCTTTTATCCCGCATTTTGTGTGCTATTACACCATTGACACATTTGTTGAAAGCTTTTGCAAAGTCTGTGTATACTACATCTGTATTTTGCTTATACTCCACAGCATCCAGGACATGGTCATAGTGGTCCAGTAGCTGGGACAGGCAGGAATGGCCTGCTCTAAACCCGTGTTGCTCTGGGTTGTGTAACTGATGGGTATCTAGGTGGTTGGCTATTTTGCTTCTTAGAACCCTCTCAAAGATTTTTATGATATGGGATGTTAGTGCTATCGGTCTGCAGTTCTTTGCTATTGCTTTAACTGCCACCTTTGTGGAGTGGTCAGGAAGTGGAATCGCCTAGGAAGTGAGGTAGTGGAGGCAGGAACCATACATAGCTTTAAGATGAAGTATGATAAAGCTCATGGAGCAGGGAGAGAGAGGACCTTGTAGCATTCAGTGAAAAGGCAGGGCCAGGAGCTGAGTCTCGACCCCTGCAACCAACATTAGGTGATTGCACACACACACACGGACAAATACATACTCAAACATACACATAAGTGCACACATGTGGTAATGCTTTATTTACAGTGAGCAAAGTCAGGGTATTTCTCCAGAATGGTCTGTAATATACCACTGTGGGTAAAATACTTTGACATATCTTGAACATTTCTGAGTGAGTTGTCTCTGAATGCCTTAATCTGATCGCACTACAGTACATAATGGCGCAGGGTGTGACAATAGTCCATCTGGCAAAGTTTACATTTCGTTTGGTGTACATCTGGTGGTGGCTTTTTAAACTGCCAAAGATACTTGTAAACCAGCTGGAGGTGGGAGGTAAGTTTATTCAGGTATAGTGACATCCAAGAGTCGGCTTATTTTATTGGAAGCACCATAGACATGTGGCTTCTCCTGCATGATAGAATGATGATAGATGGACTGACTAGTGTCAATCTCCCTGAGTCTTAAGTCAATAAAATTCAGTTGAAGTTCTTTTCATATTATTATTCTCACACTGTTAACTGACAAGCCAAGATTGTAATCTACTCCCTCTTTGAAAGCATTCAACTTAGCCAATTTATCAGTTCTATCATGCATATGAAGACGAATGTGAGATGGAACCCACAGCATGTGCACTCTGACTCCACTGTCCACAGTCCTACCATATACCTATGTCTGGCTTCTGGCACAAGCATGCAACAACTGATACTTAAAGAGTTGAGAGCATTTATGGATGACAGAGAATCAGTTACAATTAAAGTGTCGACCTTAGATACATGGACACATTTGAGTGCAAGGAGTATGGCAAACAGTTCTGTCTGAAGGGTAGAGGCCCAGTTATTGATGCGTGCTCCAATTTCTTTATGAGAGCCATCACTCTGTACGACAACAGCAGCACTACCAGCTGCACCAGTGGATTGGTGTACAGAACCATCCTTGAGTATACCTGGAGAGGGTTCATGGGGTCAACGCCCCCACGGCCCGGTCTGTGACCAGGCCTCATGGTGGATCAGGGCCTGATCAACCAGGCTGTTACTATTAGCCATTACATAAATAATTTGTGAAAGAATCTGTGTGGACTAGGTTATCAGTACAGCTTAAGGCATCTATTTGGCTTCAAGGAATAATGGGAAAGTTGTTAGACAGATCTACAACTTCCTGATAAATAGAACACAAAGAGTAATAGTAAACAGAGTAAAGTCCCAGGCAGCCATGGTAAAAAGTTCTGTTCCACAAGGCACAGTACTCGCTCCCATTCTATTCCTCATCCTCATTTCTGACATAGACAGAGATGAAAGACATAGCTTACATCTCTGTAAGCCATAGCGTACATCTTTGTAAGCCACAGTTTTACATCTCTGTAAACCATAGCTTACATCTCTGAAAAGCCATAGCGTACATCTCCTTTGTGGACGACACCTGGATCACCATGGCAGTGACCTCCATCGAAGACACTGTGAGACTCCAAGCAAAAATCAAACAAATCTTCGAATTGGCCATCAAAACAATAAGAAGTTCAATGAGAAGAAATTTCAATTTCTCGATATGGAAAACTTGAAGAAATTAAATATGTGTCAGGGTATACCACAAGTTCTAACCATACAATAGAGCAGAAAAGTAATGTGAAGGACCTGGGAGTGATAAAGTCAGAGGATCTCACCTTCAAAGACCACAACAATGCATCACCTCATCCACTAGGAAAAAACGATAGGATGGAAAATGAGAACCTTTCAAAACTAGGGATGCCAAGCCCATGATGATTCTCTTCAAATAACATACGCTCCCTAGGCTGGAATACCACTGTATACCAACGACCCCCTTCAGAGCTTGTGACATTGCAGACCTAGATAGTGTACAAAGAACTTTCACAGCACACATAAGTGCGATAAGGCCATGTAAACTACTGGGAACTGTTAAAGGTCCTTGATCTGTGTTCCCTCGAATGCAGGCAAGAGAGATACATGATAATATACACTTGGAAGGTCCTGGAGGGATTGGAACTAAACCTACACATGAAAGCAAAAGACTCAGCAGGAGATGCAACATTACCCCGATGAAAAACAGGCGCCACAAGTGCACTGAGAGACAACACAGTAAGTGTCTGGGGCCAAAGACTGTTCAGTTGCCTCCCAGCATACATAAGGGGGGTTACCAATAGATCCCTGGCTGTCTTCAAGGCACTGGACAGGCACCTAAAATCAGTACCTGACCAACCGGGCTGTGGTTCGTACGTCAGCTTGCGTGTGGCCAGCAGTAACAGCCTGCTTGATCAGACCCTGATCCACCATGAAGCTTGACCTCAGACCGGGCCGCGGGGGCGTTGACCCCCGAAACCATCTCCGGGTAAACTCCAGGTAAGGTGAAACTTTGGTTGTGATTTAAGAAATATTTGGGGGGGGGGGAGGGAAATGGAGGAATGATAGTTTGGAATAGGGGAATATTCCATGGAGTGGAGAAGTGCCCTGTTGCTTTACTTGACATAGATCATGTATCTGGTTCATGTGGAGGTTGGGCTCAGTTTTTTCGATCCATCTGGAGGTGTGTTCACCACTGCTGAGGAAAATTTAAAGGACTTCTGCGCAGCAGTTTAAATGGACTTGCCTGAGCATGTTAACCCCAGTTAGAACATTGATTCTATGCCTTGTCTGCTCGTCTGTTGGTGTGAGCAGATGTGCGCCTGCTGCCCTCTCTCGGCAATTGGAAGACATCCTATTTTTTCCAATATGGTGCAGGGTGTGAGGAGGGTAAATACTGTGAATATACAGCTGGTTCGCGGGGCAAATTCACTGCAAGCTGCTCCCGTACTGTTGCCATTAATCATCCGGAACACGTATGGCATAGAGGATGCAGAATTATATGGCACAGCACTTAACAGCGCACACAGGGTGTTTGTCAAGTTGTTGAACACCGACATCTATGAGCGGCTGGTAGAGAAATACCAGGATGTGCAAGTGGACGTCAATTCTATGGTGAGTGTCCACCTTCACTATTGGATCACTACGACAAGGTCCTAAATGCACTAAAAGACAACAAGAATGCAGATGTAATATATACAGACTTTGCAAAAGCCTTCGACAAGTGTGACCATGGCGTAATAGCGCACAAAATGCGTGCTAAAGGAATAACAGGAAAAGTCGGTCGATGGATCTATAATTTCCTCACTAACAGAACACAAAGAGTAGTCGTCAACAGAGTAAAGTCCGAGGCAGCTACGGTGAAAAGCTCTGTTCCACAAGGCACAGTACTCACTCCCATCTTGTTCCTCAACCTCAATCCGACATAGGGCAAGGATGTCAGCCACAGCACCGTGTCTTCCCTTTTCAGATGGGCAAACCCGATCTGCATGACAGTGTCTTCCATTGCAGACAAATGCAAGGCTCCAGGCGGACATCAACCAAATCTTTTAGTGGGCTGCAGAAAAACAATATGAGTTCAAAAGATGAGAAATTTCAATTACTCAGATATGGTAAACATGAGGAAAAAATCTTCATCAGAGTACAAAACAAAATTCTGGGCCACAAAATAGAGCGAAAACACAACGTCAAAGACCTGGGAGTGATCATGTCGGAGGATCTCACCTTCAAGGACCATAACATTGTATCAATCGCATCTGCTAGAAAAATGACAGGATGGATAATGAGAACCTTCAAAACTAGGGAGGCCAAGCCCATGATGACACTCTTCAGGTCACTTGTTCTATCTAGGCTGGAATATTGCTGCACACTAACAGCACCTTTCAAGGCAGGTGAAATTGCCGACCTAGAAAATGTACAGAGAACTTTCACGGCGCGCATAACGGAGATAAAACACCTCAGTTACTGGGAGCGCTTGAGGTTCCTAAGCCTGTATTCCCTGGAACGCAGGAGGGAGAGATACATGATTATATACACCTGGAAAATCCTAGAGGGACTAGTACCGAACTTGCACACGAAAATCACTCACTACGAAAGCAAAAGACTTGGCAGACGATGCACCATCCCCCCAATGAAAAGCAGGGGTGTCACTAGCACGTTAAGAGACCATACAATAAGTGTCAGGGGCCCGAGACTGTTCAACTGCCTCCCAGCACACATAAGGGGGATTACCAACAGACCCCTGGCAGTCTTCAAGCTGGCACTGGACAAGCACCTAAAGTCAGTTCCTGATCAGCCGGGCTGTGGCTCGTACGTTGGTTTGCGTGCAGCCAGCAGCAACAGCCTGGTTGATCAGGCTCTGATACACCAGGAGGCCTGGTCACAGACCGGGCCGCGGGGGCATTGACCCCCGGAACTCTCTCCAGGTAAACTCCAGGTCATGATGTCTCCAGGCACTACACTTGGGTTAGAGTGCGAAATGTACCGTTTGAGGCAGATGAAACGGACATACACAATGCTTTCAAGGACTATGGGACCATTTACTTGGCACAGACCGGCAGGTGGGTAGAAGGTGCATATGCTGGATTCCCGGAGGGCACGTTTTCCCTAAAAATGACGATACGGCACCCCATATCGTCATATGTTATGTTGAAGGCCTTCAGGACTCAGCTCATGGTGTCCTATGCTGGGGAACGCAGGACTTGCAGGCGTTGTGAATGAAAGACTCGACTTCATGGTCTAGAAAGTATTGCTGCAGGGTAATCTGGGCAAGTTGGACATGCTCTGGAGCTACAGGAAGGATGTGGGCCTGGTCGTCTGTGGAGTGAGGAGATGGAGCAAGCAGAGGCGGTGGCAAGTGCGGACCCAACAGCCTCTGTGCCTGGGGGCCCTGTGGGACCCATTTTTGCCTGATGGTGGGGGACGGCATGGTTCGGCGGAGGAAGCCATCGATGAGGTCCTTGAGACGGTGCTCACCTCGCTGTTTCCCCAGTCAGATGGGGAGGGCGATTCAGCGATGAGGGCTGGTGTGAGGAATGCTGAAGACCTGTGTGGGCAGCAAGAGGAGCCCATTGACTTGGTGGTGTCTCATGGGACAATGTGCCAATATGGTGGGAAGGTTGGACATGTGGTGGAGGTGGAGGTTCACCGTGAGGTATCACAGGAGGTGGAAACTGAGGCGGGTGGAATCACGCATAAGCGTGAGACTGTGACATCGAATTCGGATGATGTCCTGACCCCAGCACAGAGGACCGGCAAGGTGGTGGTGGTGGAAGCAGATGGAGGCGGTCCCTCGGGGACTTCGGACCTGCAGATGGGCCGGGGAGGGGTTAGGGCTGCCAGTAGAGACATGCATAAAGGAGGCCGGAAAGAACATGGTGTTGTGAAGGTGTCAAAGCACAGGGAGAAGAAACCACTGCTGGCCTAAGGTGTATGACGGTTAACATTAATGGTTTGTGTCAGGATGTGAAGGGTGTGTGGTTTGCAAGTTTCTTATGCCGGCATAAAGTGGATGTTGTATTTGTGCAAGAGCACAATATCAAGGTGGGGCGTGCATTGGAGTTGGATGGATATAGGGCTTTTGTGATGCAGATGGGATGCTTGAAAGGAGGGGTGGGAGTCCTACTCTGGGAGGCGAGCCCTTTTGTGGTCAGAAGTGAATGGGGGGAGGGGCATGTTATAAGAGTGGATGGATGGTGGATGGGCGAGCGAGTGGCGTTAGTGTGTGTGTATGCACCCGCAGAGAGTGATGCACATCTGAAAGCGGATTTCATAAGGGATGAGCTCGTTTATTATTTCTGTTCTTTACCACCTGTTGCTATTGTGGAAGGGGGTTGGAATTGTGTTATTCGCAGGACAGACATTGAGTCACGGAGGGCGGGGCATTTTTCAACTATCCTAGGTGATCTTCTGAGAAATATGTGTCTACGTGACATATTTGGGGGTGGGGCTTGGGCGGTGGGGCACACTTTTGTTAGACGTGGATATGCGGCGAGGCTAGATTGGGTGTACATCACAAAGCAGGTAAGTAAGTAAGTAAGGAGTCCTTGCATATGGTGGAGGTGGAATATTCTGATCATAGGGCGGTTGTGGTTGACCTGGGGTGGGATGGGCTGGCCAGGAGGTGTAAAAGCTATTGGAAACTAAATACGAGGATCCTGGGTGATGAGGAGGGGCAGGGAGGATTCAAAACGTTGTGGGCAGAGCTCAGTGAGGAAAGGGGGGTGTAGAGGATTTGCTGGGGTGGTGGGATGGGGGTGGCCAAGGGACGAATACGTCAGTTTTATGTGAGGGAGGGGAAACGCATAATGCAACAATCATATGGGTTCCTTCAGTACCTAGAGCGTAGGTTGAGGGATTGCTATAGAAGAGGTGGACACGGAGTATATCCTGTGGAGGAGATAGAAACATTGAAGGGATGGATTTGTGAGCTGCAGAATGAATGTTTTAATGTGGTGCATGTTTACCTGGAGTTTACCTGGGGGGGGGTTAGGAGGTGCTGTGTGGATGATCGACCATCGGCGTGTGTCTTATGGGGTCAGCAGCACCGTCGGAAGGCCACTGAGGTTGGTAGGTTAGTCGTCTACTCTAAAGTGGGGGTTATCGTGAAGGGCAAGTGTTGCGGATGACAGAGGGGATGAGTGGTTATGCGGATGCATGGTATGAGCAGTATTTGGGGAGTAGAGCAGTGGGAGGTGAGGCTTTGCATATCGTCTGTAAGCTAGTCCCATGTTCATTGGGGCATAGTGATCGAGTAGCACTGGGTGGGGAGATAGATGAGGGTGAGGTACAGGAAAGACTCTGGGGATAGATGGATTGCCCTGTGAATTTTACCTGAAGAATTGGAAGTTAATGTGTAGATTCCTGGTGGAGTTTTTTTTTATATTTTATTTAAAACTTACACAGTACAAAAATATAGACATAAAAACTGTTTTTGTCCAAAAAGTGGACCAAAAACAAAACTTACACAATTTATAATCTCACCACAAAATATACCTAAACCACTGAACAAAACTTTTACACACTAGTAGCCCTCACTCAATCCCCTTCAATGTGCAGGATGATAAACCCTTGCAGCCACATAAGGACAGATTGAGGGTTCCCGCGCGCGGAGCAAAAAAAAATTCGAAAATATATGAAAACTGAGTTTTATTTTTTTTTTTATTTATTATCACACCGGCCGATTCCCACCAAGGCAGGGTGGCCCGAAAAAGAAAAACTTTCACCATCATTCACTCCATCACTGTCTTGCCAGAAGGGTGCTTTACACTACAGTTTTTAAACTGCAACATTAACACCCCTCCTTCAGAGTGCAGGCACTGTACTTCCCATCTCCAGGACTCAAGTCCGGCCTGCCGGTTTCCCTGAATCCCTTCATAAATGTTACTTTGCTCACACTCCAACAGCACGTCAAGTATTAAAAACCATTTGTCTCCATTCACTCCTATCAAACACGCTCACGCATGCCTGCTGGAAGTCCAAGCCCCTCGCACACAAAACCTCCTTTACCCCCTCCCTCCAACCCTTCCTAGGCCGACCCCTACCCCGCCTTCCTTCCACTACAGACTGATACACTCTTGAAGTCATTCTGTTTCGCTCCATTCTCTCTACATGTCCGAACCACCTCAAAAAACCCTTCCTCAGCCCTCTGGACAACAGTTTTGGTAATCCCGCACCTCCTCCTAACTTCCAAACTACGAATTCTCTGCATTATATTCACACCACACATTGCCCTCAGACATGACATCTCCACTGCCTCCAGCCTTCTCCTCGCTGCAACATTCATCACCCACGCTTCACACCCATATAAGAGCGTTGGGTAAAACTATACTCTCATACATTCCCCTCTTTGCCTCCAAGGACAAAGTTCTTTGTCTCCACAGACTCCTAAGTGCACCACTCACTCTTTTTCCCTCATCAATTCTATGATTCACCTCATCTTTCATAGACCCATCCGCTGACACGTCCACTCCCAAATATCTGAATACGTTCACCTCCTCCATACTCTCTCCCTCCAATCTGATATTCAATCTTTCATCACCTAATCTTTTTGTTATCCTCATAACCTTACTCTTTCCTGTATTCACCTTTAATTTTCTTCTTTTGCACACCCTACCAAATTCATCCACCAATCTCTGCAACTTCTCTTCAGAATCTCCCAAGAGCACAGTGTCATCGGCAAAGAGCAGCTGTGACAACTCCCACTTTGTGTGTGATTCTTTATCTTTTAACTCCACGCCTCTTGCCAAGACCCTCGCATTTACTTCTCTTACAACCCCATCTATAAATATATTAAACAACCACGGTGACATCACACATCCTTGTCTAAGGCCTACTTTTACTGGGAAATAATTTCCCTCTTTCCTACATACTCTAACTTGAGCCTCACTATCCTCGTAAAAACTCTTCACTGGTATCAGTTATTGATACCAAAAAATAGCTGAACTTTCTGGCTACACGCTGGTATAATTATTATCCTTGTACGATGTTTCTAAAAGGAATTACAGCCATTTATAACAGGCATGGTGACAGCGCTGACGCAACATATTGCGTAAGAAGCGCTGTCGACTCAGCTTTGTTGACTTTTTGTTACGTTTTTCCCCGTGTTATTTTTATCGTTTTCGTATATCTTTGTCTAATATAATACAAATTCACCATCTGAGATCATTCCCGAGCGGGTGGAGCTACTATTGTCACGGCACCAATCGGGAACCCCTGAGAATAGTGCACAAAATGGCCGACACCTCCAGCCAACAAAATATTCCATAAATATTCCATACCCACGCTAATATCAATTATAAGGCTTATTTATCTATCACAATTGATCTATTACGACATAATGCAATATAATAATAGCATATAAACATAAAAAGTACACCTCAAAAAAAATATATAGCATAATATGACGCCCCGAGGAAAAAATTTCTATCGATATTTCCCCTGAAGGTGAAGAGAGGGTCCGTTCTCTCATCAGTGATTAGAGAAAACGGATTTACAATGGTTAACTGTAATAAACACTCGTAGGTCACGCAAAAAGTGTAAAATAAAGCGAATTTTTCGGGGAAAAAAATTGTTCCCGGGCAGCGGGGGTGCTGCGCGCTGCGGCCTATATCTCGAAAGTAACTTATTTACCTATTTAGGGGAACAGCAGCTTTATTTATGATTGAATTGACTTTATTTCTCACAACAAACATAGGAGAATGATTGTTTTACGGGGTAGCGATTCTGTTTCCGAACTATCCAAAATATTTTTAGATTTATGTGGACAACAAGGCCGACATCTTCCAATATATCAAAAAAGTTATGAAACTTTATTTTTTTTTAGCAAGAAGATAAGGTTTATTTTAGAATTCATATCGATAAGTGATGGAATTAGAGTTGTTCTAGCAGCAGCAAGTGTCAAAACCACTTGTCCAAGTACCACTGAGAAATTGTGCCCTGCCAAATGCAATTTTTCGTAAATTTTGCATATTTCATTTCCTTTTTGGCCGATATGATTGAAACTTCAGCACAGCATATTCGATATAACCTTCTAATAGTACACCAAAAATGAACGTAATCGGTCCATAAAAAATATGTCGTTAAAATTCTGACCGCATCCAACCATAATAGTGGTAACCCACCTTTTCATGTACATAGCCTGAAACAATGTGTATATATACACATAACATGACAAATGTTTATAACCTAAATCAAAAAGAATCATGTTATTTTTTAACAGTTAGTACATACAAACTAACATAGATCTTAGCATTTACAAACTTACATTTTATTAAATTTATATATAAAAAACTAACAGAATACTCTATGTACAAAATATCAAAAATTGTTCAAATAAATGGACCAACAATAACTTTTACGATGAACATCAAAATGGTATATGTTTCGGAATAAAGTTACCTAACTGTTGCCTGTGTGTCTTACCTACCATGGTAGCTTATTTAGCAGTTGCAAGCACTAAAATCAATGGAATATTATGAAATATTTCGTAGGAGCATGTGAGGGGACCGTCACTCACTGGTAAACAATGGCACACTGGCTGGGAAGGCAGGCCCAGGCGGCTCATAGCGTGAGTACCCATCCTGGACGAAGGACGATTAGCGAGTTAATGGACCACTTGCGAGCCAATATTTAGACAAAAAAAAGGACTATTTCCGAAATGGACGACTTTCAGGCCGGACGATTATTGAGGGACCACTGTGCTGCTATTCCTACACCTTAAAATGGTAAAGGCAATAAAACAGCCTCTAGGCTTACAAAAAAAAACTACATAAAGCAATTAAACAGCAAATACATGATATAAACATGTAAACAGTTTGATTTCTAACACCGGTATCGCCAAAATCAAATTGATCATAAAAAATTCCTGTAGTCAATTATAGTAACCAGATTCGTCCACATCATAAAAAACCAACATCCAGGTCCAAGACAGCTCAGAAAGCACGCCCCCCCTGCCTTCCCCTGACACTATACCAACCTCATTCTCCCTATTCATACTCACATCCTTACCTAAAGTTATTAAGTCAAAACCCCAGGCTATCAGCCGTATGTCTTCAGTTCACCCCTCTATGCCCCCCTCATACTTGAAGACTGTACACTCACATACTCCCCTACCACACACTCTTTCCACATTCCAGTCTCCACAGGAAAACAACCCATTCCTGCTCTAACCTACACACAACCCTAACATTTCACCTATCATCAGATTACGATAACCCAAAGGAAAACTATTTACCCACAACCTCCCATATAGTAGCCTATTCCTGCAAACCATTTGATACACACTCGCCGCAAGTGCCCACACCCTACACTCACCCCCCACCTCCCTCATACCCCAAGACACATACAAAAAATCTGTCACCACATACATCACTGCCCTCCGAATGTCCTTAGAAACCTCACCCACATCAAAAAGCCAAGCCTTCAAAGTCGAAATGCTTCTCCCCCCCACCACTATACCCAGGACCCTCGCTAACCATTTCCTTACAATCCCCAAGTTTTCGCAAAAATATACAGCATGAAACGCCATCTCCTCCTCCTCACATTGTAAACAAGTGCCATCACCTACATACCCCATTCGATATAGCACTGACCTTGAAGCTAGAATTCCCATAAAAAACCTATATACCACTTCACAAACCCTCGGCTTTAATCTAATCTTCCTAAAATCTTCCCAAATGCCCCTCCAAACATACATCGGATATGTAGCTACACCCTGTAGCACCCCACCCTGCCTATCTGTCCTCCCCAGCTTAGTGACCCTTACTTTTCTTGCATCCCATATTGTCAACAAAATACACACCATATCTTCACACACCAATAACGCCTTCCCCTTCCATTGTTTCCTCACATCCTCCATGACCTCTCCCACCCTTATACCCCTCTCCCCTCCCACCCTCAGGTACCACTGCTTCACATACACTGCCTTCACTCGTGTGTCCAAAGGTATAAGACCCAGCCCACCCTGCTGCATGCCCATCATCACCACCTCCTTCCTTAGCCATGGCCTGCCATAACCCCACACATACCTCAAAACCACACTCTCCAGTTCCTGAATATCACACGCCCTCAGAGGATATACTTCTGCCACTCCCTACACTTTACTATACACAAGTGTGTTTACTACCACCACCCTCTGCTGCAATGTTATATCCCCGGCCCTCCACCCTTGCATCCTACAGATCGTTCTACTCACAACATCCTTTGAATTTATTTTCTGTGCCTCCCCAGCATCCGCCATGTACACAACCCTGCAGATCTTGATTCTATCCACTACATTCCACCCATACAGTTCCCCCAAGCCCCCCACCCACGTACCTACTTCCAATAACTTAGACTTTGCCCCATTAACCCTCATCCCTGTCACCCCACCAAAGATCTTGATTATACGTCCCACATTCCCCAATCCTATTTCCCCTCCCACCAAAACAGTGGTGTCTTCCACATACCCCACAATTCCATATCTGCCAGGACCCTCCTCTCCCCTTTCCCACACTCCTTTCTCTATCAGCCTATAAAATGGGTCTTGCATGCATGCAAAAAGGATTTGAGACAAGGGACAACCCTGTTGCAAACCCTTCCCCATCTGCACCGGCAAACCTAACTTCTGATTTACCTGTGCTCTGACCCTTGCAGGCATATACAAAGCAGTTGCTGATCGCACAATCTCATCCCCAAAACCCTGTTTTTGTAAAATACTCCACAATATATGTCTATCCACACAGTCATAAGCCTGCTTCCAATCAATCCCCAAGATTCCCCTCCCTTGTCTACCCTCTATGAAATCCCTAATTCTCCCATGCCCCTCATGCATACTTCGACCTGGAATCCCACACTGTCCTCTTTGTATAACATGGTCAAGCACCTTTTTCATGCGATTTCCTAAAACCTTCGCGAAAACTTTATAATTAGCACACATGAGGGAGATCGCCCTATAGGCATCCAGGGTTTCCCTCCCTCCTTTATAAACCAAAACAACTACCCCCATGCCCTGCAATTCCCCCAAGGCTCCCCTGTCCTTCATACAGTTAAGCAAGGAGACCAGACATTCCTTCAGACAATCCCAATGTGTAATATAAAAATCGTTAGGAATTCCATCAATCCCCTGCGCCTTTCCCCTACTCAAACTCATTACCGCCTCCTCCTCGCTGATTCTACCCTCTATCATCTCTCTCTCCTCCTTCCTGAAAATACCCCGAATTCCTTCCCCTATAATCTCTCTCTCCCTCCCTCCACCCTCCCCCTGCTTGAAATTTTCCCTAAACCAATAATCCACATAATTACTCATTCCATCGGTGGTTGTAAGTTCCTGCCCCACCCTATAGCCCCCCACCCCTTGACTCACCTCTAATCCCATAATTGTAGTTTTCTGCTGCCTTTATCTAAATCTTTTCAAAATGCATCCTGACGGTTTGTCTCCCCATAGGACCTCTAATCTTTCCCTTACACGTAATGCATCAAAACGAGAATTTTGTATATCCCTCAATCTTCCCCTTAAAACCTCTATTTCCCAATATCTAGCACCCCCCTTCCCCTTAATAAAAATCATTGAGCTCCCCCTCAAAATATTTTTGTAAACCAAACCTCCACCATGCCTCATCCCATCCTCTATGCTGATAATACTCCTTAATCTGCAATTTAGCATACTTCTCCCACCATTCCAATACATCCTCCTCTTTGTTGCATGCCTCCCAGAGGTGCCTCCACCATTCCCTAAAAACCAACCCCTCCCCCTCCCCCTGAAGTAACCTCACATTCAGTTTCCAATAACCCACATACCTACGAACCATCCCGTCCCATGCCACTTCAGCCAAAACGGCTCGATGGTCTGAAAAACATAAATCTATCGTCATTACACTGTCTACTATATGTTGGTAACTCTCGAGACGACTGTGGGCCCAGTGAATGACCTGCGACCTGCAGGCCACTACACCCACATTGCCTGTGTCTAGCGAGGTGAATATCCATTCCTTGTCCCTTCTCTTTCCTCGATTTGGAACTCAGCCATTCGCCTCTATTTGCTTGTGGTCTAGAGGCGGTTTTTGCCAGACCACATGGGTGCTTGAGTGCCCATGTCCTCTGGAGTTTACCAGGAGAGAGTTCCGGGGGTCAACGCCCCCGCGGCCCGGTCTGAGACCAGGCCTCCTGGTGGATCAGAGCCTGATCAACCAGGCTGTTGCTGCTGGCTGCACGCAAACCAACATACGAGCCACAGCCCGGCTGATCCGGAACTGACTTTAGGTGCTTGTCCAGTGCCAGCTTGAAGACTGCCAGGGGTCTGTTGGTAATCCCCCTTATGTGTGCTGGGAGGCAGTTGAACAGTCTCGGGCCCCGGACACTTATTGTATGGTCTCTTAACGTGCTAGTGACACCCCTGCTTTTCATTGGGGGGATGGTGCATCGTCTGCCAAGTCTTTTGCTTTCGTAATGAGTGATTTTCGTGTGCAAGTTCGGTACTAGTCCCTCTAGGATTTTCCAGGTGTATATAATCATGTATCTCTCCCTCCTGCGTTCCAGGGAATACAGGTTTAGGAACCTCAAGCGCTCCCAATAATTGAGGTGTTTTATCTCCGTTATGCGCGCCGTGAAAGTTCTCTGTACATTTTCTAGGTCGGCAATTTCACCTGCCTTGAAAGGTGCTGTTAGTGTGCAGCAATATTCCAGCCTAGATAGAACAAGTGACCTGAAGAGTGTCATCATGGGCTTGGCCTCCCTAGTTTTGAAGGTTCTCATTATCCATCCTGTCATTTTTCTAGCAGATGCGATTGATACAATGTTATGGTCCTTGAAGGTGAGATCCTCCGACATGATCACTCCCAGGTCTTTGACGTTGGTGTTTCGCTCTATTTTGTGGCCAGAATTTGTTTTGTACTCTGATGAAGATTTAATTTCCTCATGTTTACCATATCTGAGTAATTGAAATTTCTCATCGTTGAACTTCATATTGTTTTCTGCAGCCCACTGAAAGATTTGGTTGATGTCTGCCTGGAGCTTTGCAGTGTCTGCAATGGAAGACACTGTCATGCAGATTCGGGTGTCATCTGCAAAGGAAGACACGGTGCTGTGGCTGACATCCTTGTCTATGTCGGATATAAGGATGAGGAACAAGATGGGAGCGAGTACTGTGCCTTGTGGAACAGAGCTTTTCACCGTAGCTGCCTCGGACTTTACTCTGTTGACGACTACTCTCTGTGTTCTGTTAGTGAGGAAATTATAGATCCATCGACCGACTTTTCCTGTTATTCCTTTAGCACGCATTTTGTGCGCTATTACGCCATGGTCACACTTGTCGAAGGCTTTTGCAAAGTCTGTATATATTACATCTGCATTCTTTTTGTCTTCTAGTGCATTTAGGACCTTGTCGTAGTGGTCCAATAGTTGAGACAGACAGGAGCGACCTGTTCTAAACCCATGTTGCCTGGGTTGTGTAACTGATGGGTTTCTAGATGCGTGGTGATCTTGCTTCTTAGGACCCTTTCAAAGATTTTTATGATATGGGATGTTAGTGCTATTGGTCTGTAGTTCTTTGCTGTTGCTTTACTGCCCCCCTTTTTGGAGTGGGGCTATGTCTGTTGCTTTTAGTAACTGTGGGACGACCCCGTGTCCATGCTCCCTCTCCATAGGATGGAAAAGGCTCGTGATAGGGGCTTCTTGCAGTTCTTGATGAACACAGAGTTCCATGAGTCTGGCCCTGGGGCAGAGTGCATGGCATGTCATTTATCGCCTGTTCGAAGTCATTTGGCGTCAGGATAACATCGGATAGGCTTGTGTTAATCAATTTTGTGGCTCTCTCATAAAAAATTAATTTTGATCTTCGACTCTCAGTCTGGTTAGCGGCTTGCTAAAAACTGAGTCATATTGGGACTTGAGTAGCTCACTCATTTCCTTGCTGTCATCTGTGTAGGACCCATCTTGTTTAAGTAGGGGCCCAATACTGGACGTTGTTCTCGATTTTGATTTGGCATAGGAGAAGAAATACTTTGGGTTTCTTTCGATTTCATTTGTGGCTTTTAGTTCTTCCCGCGATTCCTGACTCCTAAAGGATTCTTTTAGCTTAAGTTCGATGCTTGCTATTTCTCTGACCAGTGTCTCCCTATGCATTTCAGATATATTGACCTCTTTTAGCCGCTCTGTTATTCTTTTCCGTCGCCTGTAAAGGGAGCGCCTGTCTCTTTCTGTTTTACATCTACTCCTCCTTTTTCTTAGAGGAATAAGCCTTGTGCATACATCGAGTGCCACCGAGTTAATCTGTTCTAGGCATAAGTTGGGGTCTGTGTTGCTTAGTATATCTTCCCAGCTTATATCGGTTAGGACTTGGTTTACTTGGTCCCACTTTATGTTTTTGTTATTGAAGTTGAACCTCAATTATGTTGTGATCTGAGTATATTGTTTTTGATATGGTGATATTTCTTATCAGATCATCATTGTTAGTGAAGATGAGGTCTAGTGTATTCTCCAGTCTAGTAGGCTCTATTATTTGCTGGTTTAAATTGAATTTTGTGCAGAGATTTAAAAGCTCGCGTGAGTGTGAGTTTTCATCAGAGCTGCCTCCTGGTGTTATTACTGCAACAATATTATTTGCTATATTCCTCCATTTTAGGTGCCTTAAGTTGAAATCCCCCAGGAGCAAGATGTTGGGTGCAGGAGCTGGAAGGTTTTCCAGACAGTGGTCAATTTTTAACAGCTGTTCCTGGAATTGCTGGGATGTTGCATCCGGAGGCTCGTAGACTATCACAATGACTAGGTTTTGGTTCTCGACCTTTACTGCTAAAACTTCCACTACATCATTTGAGGCATTTAGCAGTTCTGTGCAAACAAGTGACTCTGCAATGTACAGGCCAACCCCCCCCCCCTTTTGCCTGTTCACTCTGTCACATCTGTATAGGTTGTAACCTGGGATCCATATTTCGTTGTCCAAGTGATCCTTTATGTGGGTCTCAGTGAAAGCCGCGAACATTGCCTTTGCCTCTGCAAGCAGTCCACGGATGAAAGGTATTTTGTTGTTTGTTGCTGGCTTTAGACCCTGTATATTTGCAAAGAAGAATGTTATCGGACTGGTGGTATTGTTGGTACTGGGGGGATTTTTTTTCCGGCATTAGTATCTGTATCTGTTGGTTTGGAGTGGAGGCCATCGACTGTGGTTCCACTCCAGGAATGACTGGATTTGGTGTACGATTTCTGCCATTTCCTGCCAGTTTTTTTTCCTTCCTGGCACTAAAAAACCTCTCCCTCTTGAGTGGCTGTGGCTACCCAGGTTTTCCCATGGCCTGGATGTTTTGCATCTTTTTGTCCCCTTTAGATGGTATGCCTGGCAATTTAAGTTATAGCACAGTCTTTCCTGTACTGAAGAGGTACACAGTTCAGGGTGAAAAAGCTTACAGGAAGGGAGTTTGCATTTTCCTGTTGTCATATGGGCATGGCATTTCCTAGGGTGGTCATAGTTGCACGTCCCATCTGTTTTTCCAGATTTCCCATGCCAGCAGATACCGAGTGCATAGTATGTGCACAGGCTTGGTTTCCGTTTGCCTTGGGTTTCTGTGACTGTATTCCCTGTTGGTGCATGTTTCCCTGTCTTACTTCTATCCTCCCTAGCACCAACAATGGAGCTCCCACCATTTGTTTTTGGTAATATATCCTCACTATTGCTAGTGGAGTCCTCTTGTTTGCTATTTCCTGCGGTATTCTAGTTTGCAATTTTGGTTTTATCTTATCTTTGACTACACTTGTTTCCCTACTATGGCTCCTGTCCCCTATGGGGTCATTTATATGTATTCCTTCCTGTGTATAATTCCCGACTACCTGGACAAAATCTCCAGCTTCACCATTACTGTCTCCCAGGACAGCATCTCCAGCTTCCCCATTACTGTCTCCCAGGACAGCATCTCCAGCTTCACCATTACTGTCTCCCAGGACAGCACCTCCAGCTTCACCATTACTGTCTCCCAGGACAGCACCTCCAGCTTCCCCATTACTGTCTCCCAGGACAGCACTATCAGCCTCCCATTTACTGACTACCAGGACATCATCTCCAGCCTTACAGTTTCTGACTACATGGCCAGTATCAAGGGCAGTACCATTCAGCCACACTCCGCTCATCTTGCGAGTGTCTCCTGTGTGCCTGCCTGCCTGCTGCAAGCAGGTGTCCGGGTGGTTGGTGCGGGCTTGGCGAGCACAGTCAAGCAAGCTTGAGGGCAGCACTAAAAGCTAGCCAGAACAAGCTAAGGCAGCCTGCAGTTATAGCTGTCCTAGGGCCCAGCATGTCTGTGTATACGTTCTGCAGTGCTGCTGGCATACCAGTGTTTCCTGTAGTGGCTTGAGAACAATTTGACGAGCATTGCAGTGCTGACATTTTGAGTGGGACATGCCAGAGGTTCACTTACAAACATAGTAAGTTTGTGGTGATTGGCTTGTACACAGTGAACATTCATCTTTCATACTTGTGCTAGAAGTGTTAAGTGCTGCTTTCCCCAACAGTTAATTGTCATTTGTAAGCCTGTATTAAGACTTTAAAAGGCTCAGAGTGTGCTTCAGTGTAGCGACTCCTTACATTTGATAAATCAGTGTAATACATGCTCTGCTCAGTGTAACTGAACTATTAAATACGGTTACGTAATTAAGTTGCTTGTCCTAGTGTCATTGCTGTGTTTTCTAATACATTTTCTCGTTCAGACTGAAACTTTACTGCTAAATTCCCAGTATTATTTCAAATTGCAGTGTTCATCTGTGGTGTGAGTGTGTAACTTATGCTTTGTATTTTTACTGTGAACAAGCTTACTCCTGCATAATGTTCAGTTTCATGAATACTTTCTTACTTGAGTAATTCAGTTACCTTTCAACTGTGTTAAGCAAGAGTCAGCCTGTTAACATCTATGTTCCTTGCCATCCCATCTAGTGGGTCTAGCGCCTAGTTAAAATTGTAATAGTAACAATTTGCAATCATTATACCTCTAGTTATACATTGTGTAAATTGTTTTAGACTATTTGATCAACTGGATTGTAGTGTTTAACTTCTGATACACCAATTTAATGACTGCAGACACGCACTGACACATAATAAACACATTAAAACGCTGGTACCTCTACAGAAGCTGGGCCTAGTGTGTGACTTTGAGAAGTTGAGTGTGTTTATTACGACCAGCGGTGTACCACTCTCACTTATATTTACATCAACACAAGTGTATTCTAAGTGATAAAGTGTACACTTGGTGTACTTGGTAACACTTGTCATACATAGTAACGCGTGTGTAAGTGAGATTGTTTAGGTACTGGTTCATCTATCTACAGCTGAGTGTGTTTTTGGTGGGGTGTGTGTCGTATTGAGTGGTGGTGGTCTGGGTTGAGTATGGTTGGAGGTGTTCATTGAACTTGAGCACTTGTGTCTTGTGATCTATTTTGGACTTCTGACTTTGTAGTGAATATTTGCTCTTGCATAATTTATAAGGGAAAGATAGTTAGTTTAATATGTTTATTATGCACCCCATATCCATCCAGTGGGCGGTAGTCAAAAGATTACAGAGGTACATAATGGGTCCAGGGACTGGGCCTCAAAGTTTTGATAGCTGAGCAAGTTACAGAGGTAATGAATTCACAATTTACAAAGGTAATGAACTCACAATTTACAAAGGTAATGAACTCCAGGTAGGTCTAGTCACAATCATGACAAGTTACAAAGGTATTTACAGATTACAGAGGTACACAATGGGTCCAGGGACCGGGCTCCAAAGTTTTGACGGCTGAACTAGGTACAAGGTAGCGAACTCACAAGTTACAAAGGTAATGAACTCACAAGTTACAAAGGTAATGAATACTGTGAGAATGGTTACTTACGTGTATACATGGCTGCAATCATGAACAAATTTTAGAGTAATGAGCAATTCACACTTCCACACCCGGTCACAACTGTAGTGAGTTATTGGTGCAAATATTGATTGCTGAGTCTCTCTCTCTCTCTCTCTCACACACACACACATACAAATTCATATACACACACACATAATCACACACACACACACACACACACACACACACACACATATACACAAACTCATACACACACACGCACACACACTCATACACACACACACACACACTCATGCACACACACTCATACTCACACACACACACACACACACACACACACACACACACACACACACACACACACACACACACACACACACACACACACACACACACTCACACACTCATACACATATACACACAAACACACACACACACACACACACACACACACACACACACACACACACTTGCACATATGTGGTTTAGTTAGTTTAATATGTTTATTATGCACCCCATACCCATCCTGTGGGCGGTAGTCAAAAGATTACAGAGGTACATAATGGGTCCAGGGACTGGACTCCAAAGTTTTGATAGCTGAGCAAGTTACAGAGGTAATGAACTCACAATTTACAAAGGTAATGAACTCACAATTTACAAAGGTAATGAACTCACAATTTACAAAGGTAATGAACTCCAGGTAAGTCTGGTCACAATCATGACAAGTTACAAAGGTATTTACAGATTACAGAGGTACGTAATGGGTCCAGGGATTGGGCCCCCAAAGTTTTGATAGCTGAACTAGGTACAAAGGTAATGAGCTCACAAGTTACAAAGGTAATGAATTCTGTAGAATGGTTACTTACGTTTTATACTTTGGCTACAATCATGAACAAATTATAGAGTAATGAGCAATTCACACTTCCACACCCGGTCACAACTGTAATGGATTATTGGTGCAAATATTGATTGTTGAGTCAACACACACCACACACACACACACACACACACACACACACACACACACACACACACACACACACACACACACACACACACACACACACACACACACACACACTTTAGTTTAATATCTTTATGCACCCCATACCCATCCTGTGGGCGGTAGTCAAAAGATTACAAAGGTACATAATGGGTCCAGTGACTGGACCCCAAAGTTATGATAGATGAACTAGTTACAAAGGTAATGAACTCCAGGTAGATCTGGTCACTAATCATGGCAAGTTACAGAGGTAATGAATCAGCTTCACTCCTATACATGGTTACAGTCATGAACAAATTACAAGTAATGGACCACTGATATGTCCACACTGGTCACAATTGTAATGAGTTAAAATACAAATATTAAGTGGATCATACACCACACTAGCGCGCGCGCGCACATACACACACGAGGGC
>NC_069429.1:35898395-35916412 GCF_026875155.1 Cherax quadricarinatus | reverse complement strand
ATGCGGGCTTTTTGAAACACCTTGTTTAAGGGGGTATACATTTTTCGATGTTTGGGAAAACGAAAACCATGCACCCAATATCTGGGGGGGGGCCCGGGGACCCACCCAACGGGCAAAAATTTGGGGTTTTTCCCTTTTAAGCCCTTTTAGGCTTGATGAATCTCACTAGAGTCAATGGGATGGTCCATGCAGGGAGGGTATCCAAAGATTATATACTGACCCTTTTTTTTAAAGTGGTGATGTCTGATGGGTCGGAGCAGCAATACCCCCTAAGGGTGTACTAAAGATCATTATCGTTTTTTATTCTGCCCACAAACAAAAGTTTGTGTTTTTCCCCAAATTGGATCCTTGATTGGGATGCTTGTTTTCAGCTCCCCTTTAAGCCATGCACACTTAGCAGGCAGGGGGGTTGTCGGGGAATCACTTAACACATTCTTCCTTTAAAAAGACTTCTTGCACCTCTGGCACCAAGGGACGTTAGTGTCCATTGTACAGTCAAGGATCTGACACGCCCGCCCTCTAAGCCCTTCCCCTCACTTTTCCTTTTTTTTTATTTTTAAAGGGTCGGGACATCATCTTTCCATCACCTGCAGAAATTTTTCCTCATAACATTGCCATGTTCCCATGATGATATCGGGTGTAAGACTCACAACACAAGAATTCCTCGTTATCTTTCCCTTTAAATTAGAAAGACAAATTTCACTACAAATCAGAAGTCCAAAAAGATCAAAACCCAAAAGTGCTCAAGTTCAATAAAAACCCAAACCCTACTCAACCCAGACCACCACCACTCATACGACACACACCCCACCAAAAAAAACCCACTCAGCTGTAGATAGAAAACCAGTCCTAAACAATCTCACTTACAACGGTTCATTTTTACAAGGTTTACCAAGTAAACCAAGTGTACATTTTATCACTTAAATACACTTTTGTTGTTTGAAATAAAAGTTTGGGGACCCCGCTAATAAACACTCAATTTCTAAAAGGTCAACACTAGGCCCCAGCTTCGGGAGTTCCCCACTTTTTAAAATTGTTTTAATTTTTTCAGGCGACTGACATTAAATTTTTGGTGTATCAAATTAAACACAAAATCCTTTTGATCAAAAGTCAAAACAATTTAAAACAAGTATAACTAAGGTACAGATTGCAAAGTTACATTACAATTTTAACTAGGCGCTAGAAAACCCCCTAGAGCGATGGAAGGAACATAGATTTAACAGGCTACTCTTGCTTAGCACATTAAAGGGGCCGAATTACTCAAGTAAGAAAGTTTCATGAAACTGAACTTTTGCGCAGTAAGCTTGTTCACAGTAAAAAAAAAGCATAAATTACCCCACAAACCACAGACGAACACTGCAATTTGAAATTTTACTGGAATTAGCAGTAAATTCATCTGAACAAAAAAATGTATTAAAAATACAAAATGACACTAGGACAAGCAATTTAATTATGTAACCTTTTTTTAATGTTCAGTAAAACTGACAAGCATTATTACACTGATTTATCAATGTAAGGGGATCGCTACACTGAAGCACACTCTGAGCCCTTTTAAAGTCTTAATCAGGCTTACAAATGACAATTTAAAACTGTTGGGGAAAGCAGCACTTAACACTTCTAGCACACGTATGACGATGAATTTCACTGTGTACAACAATCCCCACAAATTTCTAGTTATAATGAAGCTCGCATTCCCACTTAAAATGTCAGCACTGCAATGCCGTCAATTGTTCTCAAGCCACATGGAAACCTTTTTCCAGCACACGCAGAACGTAACACAACAGCGGGCCCTGGGACACTAAAACGCGGGGCCCCTTATTTGTTCTGGCAGCTTTAGTGCTGCCCCAAGCTTGCTTGACGTGCTCGCCAAGCCCCGCCAACCCCCCCGGACACCTCTTGCAGCAAAAGGGCGGGCGGGCACACAGAACACCGCAGATGGCGGGTGCGGCACAGGACATGGGCACCAAGCACCCAGTGGTCTGGGAAAAACCCCTCTAACCACAAGCAAATAAGCGAACGGGTGGTTCCCAAAACGAGGAAAGAGAAGGACAAGGAAGGATATTTACCTCGCTAACACAGGCCCAAAGTGGGGGTATGGCCCGCAGGGGCAGTGCAATTTTTAAGGTCATTCACTGGGCCCCAGTCGTCCCGAGTTACCAACATTGTAGACATGTAAGACGATGGTTTAGTTTTTCAGACCATCGGCCGTTTTTGGGGGAGAAGTGCATGGGACGGAGGTTCGAGGTATGTGGGTTATTGGAAACTGAATGTGAGGTTACTTCAGGGGGGGGGAGGGTTAGTTTTTAGGGAAAAGGGGGAGGGACCTCGGGGGGCATGCAAAAAAGAGGAGGAGTATTGGGAAAGGTGGAGAATTTTGCTAAATTCAGATTGTTTTGATAAAACACAGGCCTTATCTCTAGGGTTTATTTAACATAGAATCTTCATAGTACTTCTGCAACAACAAAAAATATGACTATACTCTAAAAAAACTTCTACAGGGGTTGTGTCTTGCATATGTCAAGAGAAAAGTTATAACACAGGGCCAAAATTTTTAAAAACTCACCATTAATCTGCCATCGCGAAAATGGATTAATGGGAGAAAATCACACACCATGTTTTGGGTGCCCATGACCCCCCCCCAACCCCAAAGGGCTGTTTTGTTAAGGCCCCTAGGGGTGGTGCATTTCTTACCTGCTGCCCCCCCCAAAAGGGAAACCTTATACTAAAAATTTTTCCCCCTTTCTAAAATACCCAGAACGAAATTTCCCCCAAAACTTTTTAGGGGGGGACGTACACGCCCCCAAACCTTCGTACCCCTTTTAAGCCTTTTCCCACCAGTTCGATATTTTCCAGGGGGTTTTTTTGTTAACTGCTGGAGCAGAATCCTCTTTTTCCCCAAAGGGGTTCTAAAGGGGGCTTTCCAGAGAAAACGAAGCATCTTTTCACATCTATTGGGGGTATCTTAAATTTTCCACCCCAAAAAAGGGTTTTTTCAACTGGGGCTAAATGCCTTGAAAATACGTACCCTTTCTTAAACCCTTTTTGGAGCGAATGGGGGGCGAAATTTGGGGATTATTTCCGGGGGCCAAACCTCTTCCACAAAAGGATCCTTTTTGTTCACCAAAAGGGTGACTTTTCGGGAGAAGGGGGTCCGGGAAAAGGGAAAAATAAAAAAAGGGGGCAGGAGGTTTCCCGAAGGAACGACGTGAATATTTTGGGGAGTTTTTTCCCATGGGGGGTTTTGCATTAAAAAACTGTGCACAGCAGTGACTAATAGAGGAAGAGCATCGGGGGTAGGACGGGTTTTGGCCGGTTTTTTGAAAAGAGTTTGGGCGCGACTTTAATTCATTTAATTTTCCCCTTTCCCCCATATAGTACCATTAAAAACCGCTCCACTTTAACCTTTTGCCTTGAGGGTTGTAGCTTTTTTTTCTTTTTGGCGGGCAAAAACCCTTTGCTACCAAAAAACCCCCGAATTTTCTTTAAATTTCATGAACGGGGGATCCCCTGCCCCAAAGGATATAACGGGCAAAACCAAAAAATAGAGAACAACGTGAAAACAACAAATTTAACTTTTGAAGCAGCCAAATTTTTTGACAGGGGAATAAAAAGGGGAACCTTAAAAATTTTTCCAATCAAATTTGGGTTAAGGAAATCCCTATTCAATTTTTTGCTTGGTATTTTTCCCTTTTAAAAAACCCAAAATTTTCCCAATCTTTTAAAGGCGGGGGGGATTTTTTTAATGAGCCCTTCTCGGGCTGATAAAATTTTGGCTTGCCCCCTCTGCACATACCCCTGCATGCCTGATCACTTGTCGCCCCATTTTTCCATTTAGTGGGAAATGTTTTTGTTTTGAAAAAAAGGTCCCGGCCCTTTAACCCCCGGGTGACACAAACCCCTTTGTGGGAGACTGGGGAGTGTTTGAAAAATAAATGACTTGCTGCTCCCAAACGGGGGGGGACCAAGAAATCCCACAGGGAAAATTTCTTTTGCCCCGGCCCGGTAAAAAGAAAAAATCAAAGTCAAAACCACATATTTTTCCCATCCTCCAGCTTTAAAACCCTTGTCATTTTTTATTTATTTTTTTGGGGCCTTTTGGTCAAACCCTATAAAATCACGGACCTTTTGGTTTCCGTCCTTATGGGAAATGTCTACCATTAAATAATCCCCCAGTGGCAACTGCTTTTTTAGAGGGCCCGGGGTTTTCCTTTTTCCCTACAGCAGCATAACATTTCCCTCTGATCCTTGAAAATTTTCCGAAAAGAAGGCACTTTTCCCCGCCCAGCCTGAGTAAAGCCCGGCAGAAATTTCAATGCAGATGCTTTCCTTTCCCCCTTCGAATGGGGGGGGACTCATCAATGGCTTGAACTACTGAGTTTCAAGGGCCCTTTTTTGGGTTTGAGATTTATGGAAAGGGGCTTTTTTCTCCTTTGTCAAAAGGAAAAAATGTGGTACACTCAAGGGGCCCGGACTTTAATTGAAATTGTGACCCTTTTGAGTAATAAGCAAAGAAAACCAAGAGTTTTTTTCGGAGTGACTTTTTGTTTTGGGGCTTTGGGAAAATTTTCCCTAGAGGCGGGGGCCGTTCGGGTCGGGGAAAATATTGAACCTTTTTCCACTAAAATTAACCAAGGATGCTAAACCCTTTTTTAATTTGGGAAAAAATGCCCCTTTTCCCCTCATTTAACTGTTTATTTTTTTTTTTTGGGCGGTTTTTCCAAAAATTTAAAAAAAGGGTTTTTGGAAATCATTTTTCCTCCGGGGTCTTGCCAAATTTGGAAAACATTACCCTAAATACCCGGTGGGTTCCATATTGGGCTTTTTCCTGAATGAGTGAATCCAAAATTTCTTGGGAAGGGCAGGTTTAACCCCATTGGTGACCCCAAAAGGGGGAAAATCGGGAAAACTGATACGGGGGCCCATACAAAGGCCTGAAACGTTTTTGAAATTGGTTTATCTTTCATTCCTTAAAAGGGAAACTTGATGATGGGCACCCCTCTGCGATAAAATTTTGTGCTAAACACTAAAAACTGAGAAATTTTTTTTCACTGTATGGGTAAAACCGAGGTAAAGGGTACCCATCAAGAAGTGAAAAATTTTTTTAAATTTGTCTCAAAAAATCGATAGCCAGCCCTCCGTTTCCTAAAACCATTTTTAACAAAAACAACCTGTGCACCCCAAAGGAGAATCACCCCCTTTTTTCCCTATAATACCCTCCTTAAACAGCCTTGAGTTTTTTCCCCAAAAATAAAACATCCCGTTTCCTCATAAGAAAAAGCGGCTGACTTACTGAAAAAGGAGGGGAAATCCGGGGGTAAGTTTTTTGCAAACACTTTGGGGGTCAAACCCTTTTAAAGTGCTAACCCCACAGCAACAAAGGAGGAAATTAAAACCTCCATATGTTAAGGTGAACTACCATCAGTTTCCTTGAAAGTCCGGACCAAAAAAAACACCCAGAGCCCCAGTTGGGGCAAAATAGCAAAAATGTAAAATTTTGGGATAACCCTTTCCATTAACTCTGAAAATTTCCCCTTAAAAAACCCAAAGGGGTCCTGAATAGAGAGAATTTTTATGCCAGGAAAAAACGGTCCCTGTTTGAGGATGAGAGCCCAAAGGGGGGCCTTTTTAAACCCTAATCAAGGTTGATAAAAACTCCTGACTCCCACTACCCAATTTAAGACCCATTTTCTTCTGTTCCTTTGATAAAAATTTTTCCACAACTCCCTTTTTGACAGGGGAATTTTGGGTAGCCGCAAAAAGGTCCTATTGCAAGAGTCGCATAAACACGGGAATTTGTTGGAGGCAGTAGCCTTTTTGAGGGCCTTACACAAAACATACTTTAGAAAAAGTGCCCTTTTTCTTGTGGCATTTACGGCACATTGCTTCACGAGCAGGACACTTTGGGCTGGTGTCTTGAAAAACCAAAAAAAGAAACCACCATACCTGCTGCTGCTTTTCACGGAGGGGGGGGGCCCCCCAGTAACTTCATTGCAAAAAGTCTTGGCCCGGAAATTTCAAAGCACTTACCCCCCTAGAAGGCTGAGTGGTACGTATATTCAGAATTTCTTTTGGGGTGAATCTAGACTCTTTCCTGGTCAAAAGGCAACGGCTAAAGGCGAGAGTTTTATTTTCCAATAAACCTGCCTTATTATTTGGGGGATTGCAGGCCACTGAAAAAAGCATCCCTGATGGGCTCTTCACAATACACCCGCTGGGCAAATCTTTTTGGGAATTTTCAGTCCTTAAACCCAAAATTTTCAAAAGGGTTGAAAGTATTCCTAAAAGGGTTATCAATCTGCTGGGGGCGATTGCAAGGGGGATAGCGTGCCAAAGGGTTTTATTTGTATTTTTAAAAAACTGAACTTTTTAGGGTTTTTATAGCATCTTCGTTTGGTAATTTTCAAATCAAAAAAGGCCTCAAAATATCTTAAAGGGGACACAAAATTGATGACAACTTAGTTTTTCCCAGATCTTCTTTTTGGAAGGGGTTTCCCCAAAAAGTTTTCGAAAGTCTTAAAAAACCCTTCTTTCCCTTCCTGGGGGGAGGGGGGCCCTTTATAAGCGGGGGGCACAGTCTACCCTCAGGGTTTTTTGTAAACCCCTCCATGTTGTGAAAAATAGTCTACGCCCGGATCACCCCAGGGACCCAGGAAATTTTATTTTCAATAAATTTTTTGTGTAGAAAAACAGGCCTTTTTCCCTAGGGTTTAATTTAACATGGGAAACTTCATATACTTCAATTTTAATCTGCATCCCCTGATAAAAGGATTAAGTAGGAAGGGGAAAACAAAACACCATGTGTTGGGGCCCCAAAAACAACCAAACTGTTTTTTGTTGTTAAGGGCCCCTAAAAGGGGGGGCAGTAAATTAAACCCCCGGGTGCTCTCCCCCCCCAGGAAACCCTATCACAACAATTAAGGAGATTAAAGCCCTAGAGGGGTGGGTGAGGATGGGGGAAAGGGTTTTGGGTTTCAAAAAATTTTGAGGGGAGCTCAATTTATTTTATTAAGGGGAAGGGGGGGGTAATATTGGGAAATAAGGTTTTTTAAGGGGGAAAATTGGGGGGATATACAAAAATTTTTCGTTTGGGTGCATTACTTAAAGGGAAAGATTAGAGTCCCCTTTTTGGGGGACAAACCGCAGGGTTCCCTTTTGGGAAAAAAATTTAAAAAAAGGGGAGCAGAAAAATTCAATTATGGGGTTAGAGGGGAAATCAAAGGGGGGGGGGGCTAAGGGGGGCAGGAAATTACAGCCACCCCTTTTGGGAAAGAAAATTTTGCGGGTTAAAATTTTTTTAGGGAGAATTTTAAAACAGGGGAGGGTGGAGGGAGGGAGAGAGGATTAAGGGGAAGGAAATTTGGGGATTTTCAGGGAAAGGGGGGAGAGAGATGATAGAGGGTAAATCACGGGAGGGGGCGGTAATGAGTTTTTTAGTAGGGGGGAAAAAGCAGGGGTTTTAAAGGAATTTTCCCAAAAAGATTTTTAATATTACCCCTTTGGGTTGTCCCGAAGGGAATTTTGGCCCCCCTTGCTTTAAATGAAAAAGGGCAGGGGAAACCCTTGGGGGGAAACACCGGGCCTGGGGGAGTTTTTTTTGGTTTATAAAGGGAAGGGGAAACCCTGGATGCCCTATAGGGGGATCTCCCCCATTTTCTAATTATAAAGTTTTCGCAAAGGTTTTTAAAAAATCGCATGAAAAAGGGGCTTTACCCCCAAAGTTTTTACAAAGAGGGCAGTTTTGGGATTTTCCCGGGGCGAAGTTTTGCTGAAGGGCATGGGGGAATTAGGGATTTCAAAAGAGGGGAGAAAAAGGGAGGGAATCTTGGGATTTATTGGAAACAGGCTTGTGACTGTGTGGATAGACTATATTGTGGAGTATTTTACAAAACAGGGTTTTGGGGATGAGATTGTGCGATCAGCAACTGCTTTGTATATGCCTGCAAGGGTCAGAGCATAGGTAAATCAGAAGTTAGGTTTGCCGTGCAGATGGGAAGGTTTGCAACAGGGTTGTCCCTTGTCTCAAATCCTTTTTGTATACATCAAGACCCATTTTATAGGCTGATAGAGAAAGGAGTGTGGGAAAGGGAGAGGAGGGTCCTGGCAATATGGAATTGTGGGGTATGTGGAAGACACCACTGTTTTGGTAGGAGGGAAATAGGATTGGGGAATGTGGGACGTATAATCAAGATCTTTGGTGGGGTGACAGGGATGATGGTTAATGGTGCAAAGTCTAAGTTATTGGAAGTAGGTACGTGGGTGGGGGGCTTGGGGAACTGTATGGGTGGAATGTAGTGATGAATCAAGATCTGCAGGTTGTGTACATGGCGGATGCTGGGGAGACACAGAAAAAAATTCAAAGGATGTTGTGAGTAGAACGATCTGTAGATGCAAGGGTGGAGGGCCGGGGATATAACATTGCAGCAGAGGGTGGTGGTAGTAAACACACTTGTGTATAGTAAAGTGTAGGGAGTGGCAGAAGTATATCCTCTGAGGGCGTGTGATATTCAGAACTGGAGAGGGTGGTTTTGAGGTATGTGTGGGGTTATGGCAGGCCATGGCTAAGGAAGGAGGTGGTGATGATGGGCATGCAGCAGGGTGGGCTGGGTCTTATACCTTTGGACACACGAGTGAAGGCAGTGTATGTGAAGCAGTGGTACCTGAGGGTGGGAGGGGAGAGGGTATAAGGTGGGAGAGTCATGGAGGATGTGAGAAACAGTGGAAGGGGAAGGCGTTATTGGTGTGTGAAGATATGTGGCGTATTTTGTTGACATATGGGATGCAAGAAAAGTAAGGGTCACTAAGCTGGGGAGGACAGATAGGCAGGGTGGGGTGCTACAGGGTGTAGCTACATATCCGATGTATGATTGGAGGGGCATTTGGGAAGATTTTAGGAAGATTAGATTAAAGCCGAGGTTGTGAAGTGGTATATAGATTTTTTTATGGGAATTTCTAGCTTCAAGGTCCAGTGCTATATCAAATGGGTATGTAGGTGATGGCACTTGTTTACATTGTGAGGAGGAGGAGATGGCGTTTCATGCTGTATATTTTTGCGAAAACTTGGGGATTGTAAGGAAATGGTTAGCGAGGGTCCTGGGTATAGTGGTGGGGGGGAGAAGCATTTCGACTTTGAGGGCTTGGCTTTTTGATGTGGGTGAGGTTTCTAAGGACATTCGGAGGGCAGTGATGTATGTGTGACAGATTTTTTGTATGTGTCTTGGGGTATGAGGGAGGTGGGGGGTGAGTGTAGGATGCGGGCGCTTGCGGCGAGTGTGTATCAAATGGTTTGCAGGAATAGGCTACTATATGGGAGGTTGTGGGTAAATAGTTTTCCTTTGGTTTATCGTAATCTGATGATAGGTGAAATGTTAGGGTTGTGTGTAGGTTAGAGCTGGAATGGGTTGTTTTCCTGTGGAGACTGGAATGTGGAAAGAGTGTGTGTAAGGGAGTATGTGAGTGTACAGTCTTCAAGTATGAGGGGGGCATAGAGGGGTGAACTGAAGACATACGGCTGATAGCCGGGTTTTGACTTAATGTACTTTAGGTAAGGATGTGAGTATGAATAGGGAGAATGAGGTTGGTATAGTGTCAGGGGATGGCAGGGGGGGGTTGCTTTCTGAGCTGTCTTGGACCTGGATGTTGGTTTTTTATGATGTGGACGAATCTGGTTACTATAATTGACTACAGGAATTTTTTATGATCAATTTGATTTTGGCGATACCGGTGTTAGAAATCAAACTGTTTACATGTTTATATCATGTATTTGCTGTTTAATTGCTTTATGTAGTTTTTTTTGTAAGCCTAGAGGCTGTTTTATTGCCTTTACCATTTTAAGGTGTAGGAATAGCAGCACAGTGGTCCCTCAATAATCGTCCGGCCTGAAATCGTCCATTTCGGAAATAGTCCTTTTTTTTGTCTAAATATTGGCTCGCAAATGGTCCATTAACTCGCTAATCATCCTTCGTCCTGGATGGGTACTCACGCTCTGAGCCGCCTGGGCCTGCCTTCCCAGCCAGTGTGCCATTGTTTACCACTGAGTGATGGTCCCCTCACATGCTCCTATGAAATATTTCATAATATTCCATTGATTTTAGTGCTTGCAACTGCTAAATAAGCTACCATGGTAGGTAAGACACACAGGCAACAGTTAGGTAACTTTATTCCGAAACGTATACCATTTTGATGTTCATCGTAAAAGTTATTGTTGGTCCATTTATTTGAACAATTTTTGATATTTTGTACATAGAGTATTCTGTTAGTTTTTTATATATAAATTTTATAAAATGTAAGTTGGTAAATGCTAAGATCTATGTTAGTTTGTATGTACTAACTGTCAAAAAATAACATGATTCTTTTTGACTTAGGTTATAAACATTTGTCATGTCATGTATATATATACACATTGTTTCAGGCTATGTACATGAAAAGGTGGGTTGCCACTATTATGTGGCTGCCAGGGTTATCATCCTGCACATTGAAGGGGATTGAGTGAGGGCTACTAGTGTGTAAAAGTTTTGTTCAGTGGTTTAGGTATATTTTGTGGTGAGATTATAAATTGTGTAAGTTTTGTTTTTGGTCCACTTTTTGGACAAAAACAGTTTTTATGTCTATATTTTTGTACTGTGTAAGTTTTAAATAAAATATAAAAAAAAAACTCCACCAGGAATCTACACATTAACTTCCAATTCTTCAGGTAAAATTCACAGGGCAATCCATCTATCCCCAGAGTCTTTCCTGTACCTCACCCTCATCTATCTCCCCACCCAGTGCTACTCGATCACTATGCTCCGATGAACATGGGACTATCTTACAGATGATATGCAAAGCCTCACCTCCCACTGCTCTACTCCCCAAATACTGCTCATACCATGCATCCACATAACCACTCATCCCCTTTGTCGTCTGCAACACTTGCCCTTCACTATAACCCCCCACTTCAGAGTAGACGGCTAACCTACCAACCTCAGTGGCCTTCCGACGGTGCTGCTGACCCCATAAGACACACGCCGATGGTCGATCACCCACACAGCACCTCCTAACCCCCCCCCTGCACATGCACCACATTAAAACATTCATTCTGCAGCTCACAAATCCATCCCTTCAATGTTTCTATCTCCTCCACAGGATATACTCCGTGTCCACCTCTTCTATAGCAATCCCTCAACCTACCCTCTAGGTACTGAAGGAACCCATATGATTGTTGCATTATGCGTTTCCCCTCCCTCACATAAAACTGACGTATTTGTCCCTTGGCCACCCCCATCCCACCACCCCAGCAAATCCTCTACACCCCCCTTTCCTCACTGAGCTCTGCCCACAACGTTTTGAATCCTCCCTGCCCCTCCTCATCACCCAGGATCCTCGTATTTAGTTTCCAATAGCTTTTAAAACCTCCTGGGCCCCCCATCCCACCCCAGGTCAACCACAACCGCCCTATGATCAGAATATTCCACCTCCACCATATGCTAGGACTCCACTCTAACTTACTTACTTACTTACTTACTTACTTACCTGCTTTGTGATGTACACCCAATCTAGCCTCGCCGCATATCCACGTCTAACAAAAATGTGCCCACCGCCCAAGCCCCACCCCCAAATAGTCACGTAACACATATTTCTCAGAAGATCACCTAGGGTAGTTGAAAAATGCCCCGCCCTACGTGACTCAATGTCTGTCCTGCGAATAACACAATTCCAACCCCCTTCCACAATAGCAACAGGTGGTAAAGAACAGAAATAATAAACGAGCTCATCCCTTATGAAAATCCGCTTTCAGATGTGCATCACTCTCCGCGGGTGCATACACACACAAAAACGCCACTCACTCGCCCACCCAAACCATCTATCCCCCTTTTTAAAAAAAGCCCCTCCCCCCATTCATTTTCTGACCACAAAAGGGCTCGCCTCCCAGTAGTAATTTTCCCCCCCCCTCCTTTAAAGCTCCCATTGAAACACAAAAGCCCTATTTTCCCTTCCAACTCCAATCATGCCCCACCTTGATTTTTGGGTGCTTTTTGCACAAATACGACACCCCTTTTTTATGCCGGCATAAGAAACTGAAAACCCCACACCCCCTTCCCACATCCTGACACAAACCATTAATGTTAACCGCATACCCCTTTGGCCGTGGGGGGGTTTTTCTTCCCTGTGCTGTGACCCCTTCAAAAAACAACACCATGTTTTTTCCCGGGCCCCTCCTTTAGGGAAATTCCCTTCTACGGGGCCAAGCCCAACCCCCCCCCGGGCCCATCTGCGGGTTTTCCGAAGTCCCGGGGGCCCCGCCTCCATCGGGCTTCCACCACCACCCCCCTTCCCAGTCCTCTTGCGGGGGTCGGGACTTTCATCCGAATTCGATGTCACATCTCACGTTATGCGTGTTTCCCACCCCCCCTTCCCTCAGTTTAAAAATTTCCTTTGATACCTCACGGTAAAAACCTTTCCACCCCACCACATGTCCAACCTTCCCACCATATTGGCACTTTGTCCCATGGGGAACACCCAAGTCAATGGGCCCCTCTTGCTGCCCACACAGGTCTTAAAGCATTCCTCACACCACCCTTTCATGCTGAATCACCCCCCCCACCTGACTGGGGAAAAAAGCGAGGTGGGGCACCCGTCCCCAAGGGCCCTTCATCGATGGCTTCCTCCGCCAAACCATCCCGTCCCCCCCATCAGGCAAAATTGGGGCCCACAGGGCCCCCGGCACAGAGGCTGTTTGGGTCCGCACTTGCCCCCCGGGCCCCTGGGCCCCCTTTCTCCCTTTTCCCACTCCACAGACGGAAACCCGGCCCCCATTTCCCTTTCCCGAGCCCAGAGGGAGTCCAAAATTGCCCCGATTTCCCGAAACAATACCTTTTTAGACCATGAAGTCCGGGGTCTTTTTATTCACAAAACGGGCCCGCAAGTCCTGCGTTCCCCCGCATAGGACCCCCCATGACTGAGTCCTGAAGGGCCCTTTAAATAACTTTTGACGATATGGGGGGGCCCTTTTCCCTCCCCTTTTTGGGGGGAAAAACGTTTTCCCCCCCGGGGAACCCAGGGGGAATTTTCACCTTCAACCAACTGCCGGGCTGTGCCAATAAATGGGCCCCCCTTTTCCTTGAAAACCCTTTTGTTTTGGGCCGTTTTTTTTTATCTGCCTTTAAACGGTACATTTCGCACTCTTAAAAACCCCGTGTAGGTTGGCCTTTGGGGGACATTTTTTGGGAAGGGTTGGGACCAAAATCACCATAAATTTTAAAAGGGGCCACCTTTCACATCCTGGTATTTCTCTTTCCCCCGCCCAGCCCCTAAAATGCCCAGTTGTTTCAACAACCTTTTGGCAAACCCTGTTTGCGCTGTTTAAGTGCCTTTTGGCCTAAATTCTGATCCTCTTTAAACCAATTCGTGTTTCCCCGATTTTATTAATTTGGGAACAGTACGGGAGCAGCTTTGCAGTGAATTCGCCCCCGGGGAACCGGATTTTTATTTCACCCGATTTACCCTCCTCACCTTTCCCCGCCCCCCTATTAAAAATTAAAAAAAAAAGAAAGTCTTCCCCCCAATTGCCGGGGGGAGAAAGGGGAGCAAACCCCCACATCTGGGTCACAAACCCAACAGGAAAGAGCCCGGAAAAAGGCATAAAAAATCCAAAGTTCAACTTTTTTGGTTTTAACGCTTCCAAAGGCCCAAATCCAAATTTTAAAATGCCCGCGCAGAAATCCCTTTTAAATTTTTCCTTTAGCAAATGGTGAAACAAAACCTCCAGATTTGGGTCGAAAAAAAAAAATGAGCCCAAACCCCACATAACCCGGGTACATGATCAATTTCCCAAATAAAGCAACAGGGGGGAATTCTTCCCCTCCATGGAATAAATTCCCCCCATTCCCAAAAACCCTTTTCCCCCATTTCCCCCCCCCCCCAAATATTTTTAAAACACAAACCCAAGTTTCACCTTTCCTAGTTTAAACCCCGGGGATGGGTTTTTGGGGGGCAACGCCCCCCCGGGGTCGGGCTGAGGGCAAGCTTCATGGTGGATCAGGGGGCTGAATTTAAGCAGGCTGTTACTGTGGCCCCACGCAAGTGACGTTTGAAAACCAAAAGCCCCGGGTTGGGCAGGTTTCTGATTTTTGGTGCCTGCCAGGGGCCCTTTAAAACAGCCTGGGGTCTATTGGTAATCCCCCTTATGTATGCTGGGAGGCAACTGAACAGTCTTTGGCCCCAGACACTTACTGTGTTGTCTCTCAGTGCACTTGTGGCGCTGTTTTCATCGGGGTTTTTATGTTGCATTCTCGCTGGTCTTTTGCTTTCATGTGTAGGTTTAGTTCCCAAACCCTCAGGACCTTCCAAGTGTATATTATCTGTATCTCTCTTGCCTGCTTCGAGGGAACACAGATCAAGGACCTTTAACAGTTCCCAGTAGTTTACATGCCTTATCGCACTTATGTGTGCTGTGAAAGTTCTTTGTACACTATCTAGGTCTGCAATGTCAAAGCTCTGAAGGGGGGTCGTTGGTATACAGTGGTATTCCAGCCTAGGGAGCGTTGTTATTTGAAGAGAATCATCATGGGCTTGGCATCCTTAGTTTTTAAGGTTCTCATTTTCCATCCTATCGTTTTCCTAGTGGATGAGGTAGATGCATTGTTGTGGTCTTTGAAGGTGAGACCTCTGGACTTTATCACTCCCAGGTCCTTACATTACTTTTCTGCTCTATTGTTTGGTTAGAACTTGTGGTATACCCTGACACATATTTAATTTCTTCAAGTTTTCCATATCTGAGAAGTTGAAATTTTCTTTCATTGAACTTCTTATTGTTTGAGTGGCCAATTCGAAGATTTGTTTGATTTTTGCTTGGAGTCTCACAGTGTCTTCGATGGAGGTCACTGCCATGGTGAAACCAGGTGTCGTCCACAAAGGAGATGTACGCTTGGCTTACAGAGATGTAAAGCTATGGTTTACAGGATGTAAGCTGTGGCTTACAAAGATGTAGCTATGGTTACAGAGATGTAAGCTATTTTTTTCATCTCTGTTATGTCAGAAATGAGGATGAGGATAGATGGGAGCGAGTATGTGCCTTGTGGAACGAACTTTTACCATGTTGCTGGGACTTTACTTGTTTTATATTTTGGTTTTTTATCAGGAAGTGTGATCTGTCTAAGAACTTTTCCCTTATTCCTTGAAGCCAATAGGATGCCTTAAGCTGTACTGATAACCTGTCACACACAGCATTCTTTCACAAATTATTTATGTAATGGCTAATAGTAACAGCCTGGTTGATCAGGCCCTGATCCACCATGAGGCCTGGTCACAGACCGGGCCGTGGGGGCGTTGACCCCTTGAACCCTCTCCGGTTACTCAAGGATGGTTCTGTACACCAATCCACTGGTGCAGCTGGTAGTGCTGCTGTTGTCGTACAGATTTGATGGCTCTCATAAAAAAATTTGGGAAAAGCACGCTTTCAATAACTGGGCCTTACCCTTCAGACAGAACTGTTTGCCTTTACTCCTTGCACTCAAATGTGTCCATGTATCTAAGGTCGACACTTTAATTGTAACGATTCTCTGTCATCATAAATGCTCTCAACTCTTTAAGTATCAGTTGTTGCATGCTTGTGCCAAAAAGCCAGACATAGGTATATGGTAGGACTGTGGCAGTGGAGTCAGAGTGACATGCTGTGGGTTCCATCTCACATTCGTCTTCATATGCATGATAGAACTGATAAATTGGGCCCTAAGTTGTATGCTTTCAAAGAGGGAGTAGATTACAATCTTGGCTTGTCAGTTAAAACAGTGTGAGATAATAATATGAAAAGAACTTCAACTGAATTTTATTGACTTAAGACTCAGGGGGATTGACACTAGTAGCCCATCTATCATCATTCTATCTGCAGGAGAAGCCACATGTCTAGGGGTGCTTCCAAAAAAAATAAGCCGACTCTTGGATGTCACTATACCTGAATAAACTTACCTCCCCCCTCCAGGGGTTTACAAGTATCTTTGGCAGTTAAAAAGCCACCACCAGATGTACACCAAACGAAATGTAAACTTTGCCAGATGGACTATTGTCACACCCTGCGCCATTATGTACTGTAGTGCGATCAGATTTTAAAGGGATTCAGAAAACAAACTCACTCAGAAAAGTTAAGATATGTCAAAATATTTTACCCACAGTGGTATATTACAGACCATTCTGGAGAAATACCCTGACTTTGCTCACTGTAAATAAAGCATTACCACATGTGTGCACTTATGTGTATGTTTGAGTATGTTTTGTCCGTGTGTGTGTGTGCAATCACCTAATGTTGGTTGCAGGGGTCGAGACTCAGCCTGGGCCCCCGCCTTTTCACTGAATGCTACAAGGTCCTCTCTCTCCCTGCCCCCCATGAGCTTTATCATACTTCATCTTAAAGCTATGTATGGTTTCCCGCCTCCACTACCTCACTTCCTAGGCGATTCCACTTCCTGACCACTCCACAAAGGTGGCAGTAAAGCAATAGCAAAGAACTGCAGACCGATAGCACTAACATCCCATATCATAAAAATCTTTGAGAGGGTTTAAGAAGCAAAAAAGCAACCACCCCAGATACCCATCAGTTACACAACCAGAGCAACACGGGTTTAGAGCAGGCCATTCCTGCCTGTCCCAGCTACTGGACCACTATGACCATGTCCTGGATGCTGTGGAGTATAAGCCCAAAATACAGATGTAGTATACACAGACTTTGCAAAAGCTTTCAACAAATGTGTCAATGGTGTAATAGCACACAAAATGCGGGATAAAAGAATAATGGGAAAAGTTGGTCGAGGATCTACAACTTCCTGACAAATAGAAATTAAGGGTAATAGTAAACAGAGTTAAAGTCCCAGGCAGCCATGATAAAAAGCTCTGTTCCACAAGGCACAGTACTCGCTCCCATTCTATTCCTCATTCTTATTTCTGACAGACAGAGATGTAAGCAATAGCTCTGTGTCTTCCTTTGCAGATGACACCTGGATCACCATGGTAGTGACCTCCATCAAATACAATGCAAGACTCCAAGCAGACATCAAACAAATCTTCGAATGGGGCCACTCAAAACAATATGAAGTTCAACGAGGAGAAATTTCAACTACTCAAATATGGAAAACTTAATTTATTAAAAATGTGTCAGGGTATACCACAAATTCTAACCATACAATAGAGCAAAAAAGTAATGTGAAGGAACCTGGTAGTGATAATGTCAGAGAAAATTTTACCTTCAAAGACCACAAAAATTATCTACCTCATCCCCTAGGAAAATGATAGGATTTGGGTATGAGAACCTTCAAAACTAGGGATGCCAAGCCCATGATTCTCTTCAAATCGCTTGTGCTTCTAGGCTGGAATAAATGCTCTACACTAACGGCCCCCTTCAAGGCTGGTTTACATAGCGACCTGGAGAGAGTACAAAGAACTTTCCAGCACACAGAAGTGTTGATAAGGCACCTAACTACGGGAGCGGTTGACGGTCCTTGATCTGTATTCCTCAAACGGACCCAGGTGAGAGAGACACATAAAAATATACACTTGGAAGGTTCTGGAGGGATTGATACCAAACTTGCACACGAAAATCACTCCATGTGAAAGCAAAAGACTCGGCAGGGAGATGCAACATTCCCCTGATGAAAAACAGGGGTGCACGAGTACATGAGAGACAATGAGTGTCCCGGGGCCCAAGACTGTTCAATTGTCTCCCAGCACACATAAGGGGTATTACCAATAGATCCTGGCTGTCTTCAAGAAAGGGACCTGGACAGGCACCCCAAAATCAGTACCTGACCAACTGGGCTGTGGTTCGTACATTAACTTGCATTTGACCGCAGTAATGGGGCCCAGTTGATTCAGACCCTGATCCACCATGAGACCTGGTCTCAGCCGGGCTGTGGGGGCATTGACCCCTGAAACCCCCTCCAGGTAAATCCGATATGACTGAAGAAATACTTCAAAATTCCTTTGAATTATCAGGTCTTGAATTCCAATTGTGGCCTTTGTTCTGTGTCCCCTCTCTGGACATCCTGTTTTTC
>NC_069429.1:35878615-35897895 GCF_026875155.1 Cherax quadricarinatus | reverse complement strand
GAAATCGACTAGCCTCAAATATTTCCTCTAAAAAAAAGATATTAACAAGCAAACGACACCCACCCACCCATCTTTTTGCAGGGTGAAATCATTAGCTACGTTAAAACTTACAGATATCTTGGTGTAGATGTACCCTTTAACAAATCCACTATACCACAACTAAACAAGAAATGTAAAGCTAGGCTAAATGCTCTCAAAGCTGTTGCTGGCTACAATCCCAACTATGGTGCTAATGTGAGAATCGTGAGAATGATGTACATAGCCTATGTTAGGTCCTTAATTGATTATGCTGCTCCCATGTTGATATTAGCTAGAGAAAGTTCCCTCCAACCCTTGGAGTTAATGCAAAATGAAGCTCTCAGGACTATTCTTGGCTGTCCCAGATCTACAAAAGTTCTTAACATGAGGAAGGAGCTTGGTATTTCTAGTATCAGTGATAGGATTGTTGAAATTAACACTGTACTCGGTATATTAGAATGTTGAGAAACGAACCAGACACTGTCACAGTGAATCTTACCAAGTGTCTAGAGGTAAATACACAGATCTAAATGGATTGTGAAAACGTGCAATTGCATTAAGTTTTATAACCTGCATGAACTGTATCACTGTAGGCAACAAGAGCATTTCACCCCTCCATGGAAGATGTGTTCATTTAATATCACATACCTACAAGTCCCTCCCAAGAAGCTCATTGCTAGTAATCCCTTCCTTAAATCTCTTGTTAGAGCAACTGCTCAAGAAGAAATTTTTCGCCTAGCTGGTAGTAATAAGTTATCACAAGTTATATACACTGATGGATCTAAACAGGAGTCTTCTGGCAGGGCTGCATCTGCTCTTGTTGCCACTCCCTAGTTAAGAACGATAATAAATTTGTTGAGTTAGGCATAAGAATTAACAACTGGGCGTCTACACTGCAAACTGAATTGTTTGCAATCCTAATGGCGCTAAAGCTAACCTATGACACTGAGCTTGACTCTATCATCATTACTGATTCTATGTCATCATTGAAGGCTCTTGGCTCATGTAATGACTCCAACAACATGCTCATTGGGGAAGCCAGGTATAGATACTCAAAAATTAGGGACAAAGGAATTAATGTACAATTGCTATGGATCCCATCACACATTGGATTACTCCTTCATGATAAAGTTGATATGTTAGCCAAGAAGAGTATCCAGAAGGAGAACATAGAATATTACTTTGGTATAACTGTGTCTAGCATTAGGAATAATATTAGGAGAGGAAAGTAAATAATGAAGATGATTGTTATAGGAATGCAGTTAGAAGCCTGAGTAGATCTATAACCCACTATGATAACATGAACGTAGATAAGTATGTTTATGGAGCAACTTGCAATGTGAACAGACTGACTGATGTTGTAGTGGCCAGGCTTAGGCTTGGTTACAAGTACTTCTGGCAGTTTGGGAGACACACAGATGATGATCAAACTAAATGTAAATTATGTGATCAGGCATATGGTCACTCTCTTGAACACTATGTGCTTAATTGTCCACTTATTGAGGAATACAGAGACAGACAGTATAATAACCTATGTGACATGTCAAGATATCTTATTAATGAAAATAAGATACCAGATATACTAAGCAAATTTCCTAAATTTGCTTGTAACAGATAAGTGAACTATAGATATGTAGATATAAATCCATATGTACTCCTGTTAACCCTTTGGGGCCTAATTCCTAGGCCTTTTGTGTATCCATATGCTCTCGTGCTACCGTCCACAGGATGGATATGGGGTGCACAATAAACTAGCCACTTCGGTGGCAAAATCTAAAAAAATCATGACAAATGTTTATAACCTAAATCAAAAAGAATCATGTTATTTTTTAACAGTTAGTACATACAAACTAACATAGATCTTAGCATTTACCAACTTACATTTTATAAAATTTATATATAAAAAACTAACAGAATACTCTATGTACAAAATATCAAAAATTGTTCAAATAAATGGACCAACAATAACTTTTACGATGAACATCAAAATGGTATACGTTTCGGAATAAAGTTACCTAACTGTTGCCTGTGTGTCTTACCTACCATGGTAGCTTATTTAGCAGTTGCAAGCACTAAAATCAATGGAATATTATGAAATATTTCGTAGGAGCATGTGAGGGGACCGTCACTCACTGGTAAACAATGGCACACTGGCTGGGAAGGCAGGCCCAGGCGGCTCAGAGCGTGAGTACCCATCCTGGACGAAGGACGATTAGCGAGTTAATGGACCATTTGCGAGCCAATATTTAGACAAAAAAACAGGACTATTTCTGAAATGGACGACTTTCAGGCCGGACGATTATTGAGGGACCACTGTGCTGCTATTCCTACACCTTAAAATGGTAAAGGCAATAAAACAGCCTTTAGGCTTACAAAAAAAAACTACATAAAGCAATTAAACAGCAAATACATGATATAAACATGCAAACAGTTTGATTTCTAACACCGGTATCGCCAAAATCAAATTGATCATAAAAAATTCCTGTAGTCAATTATAGTAACCAGATTCGTCCACATCATAAAAAACCAACATCCAGGTCCAAGACAGCTCAGAAAGCACCCCCCCCCCTGCCATCCCCTGACACTATACCAACCTCATTCTCCCTATTCATACTCACATCCTTACCTAAAGTCATTAAGTCAAAACCCCAGGATATCAGCCGTATGTCTTCAGTTCACCCCTCTATGCCCCCCTCATACTTGAAGACTGTACACTCACATACTCCCTTACCACACACTCTTTCCACATTCCAGTCTCCACAGGAAAACAACCCATTCCAGCTCTAACCTACGCACAACCCTAACATTTCACCTATCATCAGATTACGATAAACCAAAGGAAAACTATTTACCCACAACCTCCCATATAGTAGCCTATTCCTGCAAACCATTTGATACACACTCGCCGCAAGCGCCCGCACCCTACACTCACCCCCCACCTCCCTCATACCCCAAGACACATACAAAAAATCTGTCACCACATACATCACTGCCCTCCGAATGTCCTTAGAAACCTCACCCACATCAAAAAGCCAAGCCCTCAAAGTCGAAATGCTTCTCCCCCCACCACTATACCAGGACCCTCGCTAACCATTTCCTTACAATCCCCAAGTTTTCGCAAAAATATACAGCATGAAACGCCATCTCCTCCTCCTCACAATGTAAACAAGTGCCATCACCTACATACCCCATTTGATATAGCACTGACCTTGAAGCTAGAATTCCCATAAAAAACCTATATACCACTTCACAAACCCTCGGCTTTAATCTAATCTTCCTAAAATCTTCCCAAATGCCCCTCCAATCATACATCGGATATGTAGCTACACCCTGTAGCACCCCACCCTGCCTATCTGTCCTCCCCAGCTTAGTGACCCTTACTTTTCTTGCATCCCATATTGTCAACAAAATACGCACATATTTCACACCCCAAATTAATGCCTTTCCCCCTTCCCCTTTTTCCCTCACATCCTCCAACCTCCCCACCCTTATACCCCTTTTCCCCTCCCACCCTAGGTACCACGCTTCACTACCTGCCTTCACTCGTGTGTCCGGGCCCACCCGCTGCTGCCCATATCACCACCCCCTTCCTAGCCTGGCCTGCCAAACCCCACACAACCCCTCAAAACCCACCCTTCCAGTTCCTGAATCACACGCCCTCAGGGATTACTTTGCACCCCCATTTACTATACAAAAGTGTTTTTCTACCCCCACCCTTGCGCAATGTTATATCCCCGGCCCTCCACCCTTGATCCTACAGATCGTTTCTCAAAAACACCTTTGAATTTATTTTCTGTCCCTCCCAGCATCCGCATGCACAACCCTGCAATCTTGATTCTATCCACTACTTTCCCACCCATACAGTTCCCCCAAGCCCCCCCACCCACGTCCCTATTTCCAAAAACTTAGATTTTTGCCCCTTTTAACCCTCATCCCTGTCACCCCCCCAAAGATCTTGTTTATACGCCCACAAAAAAAAATAGTGGCTGTGTAGAAACAGGCCTTTTGTATATCGTAAAATATCTAAAATTCTAGAGAGGGCGGTTTGTTTCTCAAGTAGTTAAGTCCCCTAATGAAAAAACAACATTTCCCATAGCTATCAATCGGGCTTTTTAGAAGACCCTAAAAACGACACCCCCCTTTATTAATCTGATGGATTCCCTGAGAACTGAAAAAAAAGGGGTCAAAGGGGAAACCCCCATGGGGCATTTTTAACCCTTAGACCTGAAAAAAAGGTTTTCCCGAACTTTTAAACCACAATAATTATGTAATAAACTTCAACTAGGGTTATAGGTTCTTTTTAGACGGGTTTAAGTCCTACCTTAGCAAAAGGAGACAAAAAGTCAAATCAAACAAAACAGAATCAGAACCCCTGCCGTAACATGTGGAGTTCCCCCAAGGTAGTATTTTGGGTCCCTTATTATTTTTATGTTATGTCAATGTATGCCTATCATTTTCAAGTGCAAAAATCCCACTGGGATGCAGTACAGTGCTCTGTTAGTGTCAGGTAAAGCCCACAAGATATTGCAATGTTTTAACACTGGAAATGGAGTCCTGCGCAAAAAGGTTGGGAGCAACAAAAATATATTACACCTAGGGAAAAGGCCCTTCTCTTTGGCCGAAACAAAACTGAGAAGGGAAAAAAATTTTAATGTTCAAAGTAATGGGGACCATCACTTTGGTTTCATCAGTAAAATATTTGGGAATCCCCCTTTGACCCTGCATGTCAGGGGAATTGATAGGGAACAGTGTAGTAAAGAAAGCGAATGCCAAACTGAAGTTCCTGTATAGACAAGCACAGTGTCTACCTATGAGGCTCGCAGGACCCTATGTCTAGCCCTTATACAATGCCATATGGATTACGCTTGCTCTTCTTGGTACTCTGCCTTGACAAAAAAACTGAAGATAGACTGCAAATCACCAGAACAAAATCGTAAGATTCATCCTGGGGCTGGGACCAAGAGAACATGTAGGCCAGGAAGAATTACAGCAGTTGGATATGCTGAATGTTGAAGACAGAGTAAAACAACTGAAGCTAAATCATGTTTATAAAATTGCTCACAAACAATGTCCAGAATATCTTGCTGTCAATTTTGTCAAGGTTGGGAACAAAGCAATCATAGTACTAGGGGGAAGAAGAGCACAACTTTGTAGTACCACAGTCAGTGGCCAGGCTTCAAACACCTTTTATTGTACAGCAATAAAGGAATGGAACAGACTTCCCGCACATGTCAAAGCCAGTCATAGCGTGAACCAGTTCAAGAAGAGTGCCAAAAGGTGTCTGATGAATGTAGCTACAGAAGGGAGGGGAATGATTTTCTATTTTTTAGCTAACATACGTGTAAATTTTTACCTTATTCCTTGTAATGACCCTCGTATTGTAGATAGTCTTAATGACCTTGGTGTAGCAGATAGTCTTTTTAGTATGATAATAAGATGTTATCTTCATTGTAGAATAATAAGAAAATAATATAACCTTTATACTATAATAATAAGGTAAAAGGACCCCAATGGAAATAAGTCACTCTGTCTGACTTTTTTGGGTTATCCTAGGTTCTCTACACATATGCTGCTATGTATGATAATTCTATGTAACTGTATTTGTGTATACCTGAATAAACTTACTTACTTACTTACTTACTTACATTCCCCAATCCTATTTCCCCTCCCACCAAAACAGTGGTGTCTTCCACATACCCCACAATTCCATATCTGCCAGGACCCTCCTCTCCCCTTTCCCACACTCCTTTCTCTATCAGCCTATAAAATGGGTCTTGCATGTATGCAAAAAGGATTTGAGACAAGGGACAACCCTGTTGCAAACCCTTCCCCATCTGCACCGGCAAACCTAACTTCTGATTTACCTATGCTCTGACCCTTGCAGGCATATACAAAGCAGTTGCTGATCGCACAATCTCATCCCCAAAACCCTGTTTTTGTAAAATACTCCACAATATACGTCTATCCACACAGTCACAAGCCTGCTTCCAATCAATCCCCAAGATTCCCCTCCTTGTCTACCCTCTATGAAATCCCTAATTCTCCATGCCCTCATGCATACTTCGACCTGGAATCCCACACTGTCCTCTTTGTGTAACATGGTCAAGCACCTTTTTCATGCGATTTCCTAAAACCTTTGCGAAAACTTTATAATTAGCACACATGAGGGAGATCGCCCTATAGGCATCCAGGGTTTCCCTCCCTCCTTTATAAACCAAACAACTACCCCCATGCCCTGCGATTCCCCCAAGGCTCCCCTGTCCTTCATACAGTTAAGCAAGGAGACCAGATATTCCTTCAGACAATCCCAATGTGTAATATAAAAATCGTTAGGAATTCCATCAATCCCCTGCGCCTTTCCCCTACTCAAACTCATTACCGCCTCCTCCTCGTGATTCTACCCTCTATCATCTCTCTCTCCTCCTTCCTGAAAATACCCGAATTCCTTCCCCTATAATCTCTCTCTCCTCCCTCCACCCTCCCCCTGCTTGAAATTCTCCCTAAACCAATAATCCGCATAGTTACTCATTCCATCGGTGGTTGTAAGTTCCTGCCCCACCCTATAGCCCCCCACCCCTTGACTCACCTCTAATCCCATAATTGTAGTTTTCTGCTGCCTTTATCTAAATCTTTTCAAAATGCATCCTGACGGTTTGTCTCCCCATAGGACCTCTAATCTTTCCCATACACGTAATGCATCAAACGAGAATTTTGTATATCCCTCAATCTTCCCCTTAAACCTCTATTTCCCAATATCTAGCACCCCCCTTCCCCTTAATAAAAATCATGAGCTCCCCTCAAAATATTTTTGTAACCAAACCTCCACATGCCCCATCCCATCCTCTATGCTGATAATACTCCTTAATCTGCAATTTAGCATACTTCTCCCACCATTCCAATACATCCTCCTCTTTGTTGCATGCCTCCCAGAGGTGCCTCCACCATTTCCTAAAAACTAACCCCTCCCCCTCCCCCTGAAGTAACCTCACATTCAGTTTCCAATAACCCACATACCTACGAACCATCCCGTCCCATGCCACTTCTGCCAAAACGGCTTGATGGTCTGAAAAACCTAAACCTATCGTCATTACACTGTCTACTATATGTTGGTAACTCTCGAGACGACTGTGGGCCCAGTGAATGACCTTGAAAATTGCACTGCGACCTGCAGGCCACTACACCCACATTGCCTGTGTCTAGCGAGGTGAATATCCCTTCCTTGTCCCTTCTCTTTCCTCGATTTGGAACTCAGCCATTCGCCTCTATTTGCTTGTGGTCTAGAGGCGGTTTTTGCCAGACCACATGGGTGCTTGAGTGCCCATGTCCTCTGTGCCGCACTCCGTCATCTTGGAGTTCTCTGTGTGCCTCCCTCCCTGCCTGCGCAAGCAGGTGTATTTTGGTTTGGGCGCGGGTTTGGGCGAGCCAGTCAAGAAACTTGGGGCAGACTAAAAGCAGCCAGACAAGAAAAGGCACCCTACGTTATAGCGTCCTGGGGCCCAGCATGCTGTGAAAACGTTCTACAGTGCTGCGGCATACCAGTTTTTCCGTAGGGCTGAAACAATTTGACACCCTTGTTTGCTGACTTTTGGTGGGAATCCCAAGGTTCTTACAAACATATAATTTTTGTGGTGATTGGCTTGTACACAGTGAACTTTTCACGCCCCAACGGTGCAGAAGGTTAATGCGCTTTCCCCAACAGTTAATTGTCATTTGTAAGCCTGTATTAAGACTTTGAAAGGCCAAAGGGATTCGGTGTAGTGACCCTTCATTTGTAAATCAGTGTAATACTGCCTGCTCAGTGTAACTGAACTATTAAAAAAACGGTTACATAATTAAGTTGCTTTCCCAGTGTATTTTGGTTTTTTATACATTTTCTCGTTCAGACTGAAACTTTTTGCTAAATTCCCCGTAATATTTCAAATTGCAGTGTTCATCGTGGTGTAGTGTGTAAATTATGCTTTGTATTTTTTTTGTGAACAAGCTTATCCTGCATAAAGTTCAGTTTCATGAATACTTTCTTACTTGAGTAATTCTGTTACCTCTTTCAACTGTGTTAAAGCAAGAGTCTGGGCTCTGTATAACATATATGTTCCTTGCCATTCATCTAGGTGGGTCTAGCGCCCTAGTTTGAAAATTGTATAGTAACAATTGCAATCATTGTACCTCTTGTTATACATTGTGTGTAAATTGTTTTAGACTATTTGATCAACTGGATTGTAGTGTTAACTTCTGATACACCAATTTAATGACTGCAGTCAACGCACTGACACATTAATAAAAACACATTAAAACGCTGGTACCTCTACAGCAAGCTGGGCCTAGTGTGTGACTTTGAGAAGTTGAGTGTGTTTATTACGACCAGCGGTTTGTACCACTCTCACTTATATTTACATTCAACACAAGTGTATTTCTAAGTGTAAAGTGTAATTGGTGTACTTGGTAACACTTGTATACATGTAACGCGTGGTTAAGTCGAGATTGTTTAGGTACTGGTTCATCTATCTACGCTGAGTGTGTTTTTGGTGGGGTGTGTGTCGTTATTGGAGTGGTGGTGGTTCTGGGTTAGGTATGGTTGGAGGATGTTCATTGAACTGAGCACTTGTGTCTTGTGATCTATTTTGGACTCTGACTTTGTAGTGGAAATTTTGCTCTTGCATAATTATAAGGAAGATAAACGAGGATTCTTGTGCCCGTGTGTGTCGTATTGAGTGGTGGTTGGTCTGGTTGAGTAGGTTGGAGGTGTTCATTGAAACTTGAGCACTTGTGTCTTGTGATCTATTTTGGACTTCTGGACTTTGTAGTGAATATTTGCTCTTGCATAAATTTATAAGGGAAAGATAAGCGAGGAAATTCTTGTGTTGATGTGTCTTACCCCCCCCACCCAGAGATCACACTGGCAAACATGGCAAATGTCACAGAGGGACCTATTTCTGCACGGTGATGGAAATGATGATAGCTTCCAGACCTTTAAAGTAAACAAAAGAGAAAAAGTGAGAAAGGGTAGAGCGTCGACGAGTCAGCTCACTTGACTCGTACACAATGTGACCCCCCCCCCACTAACGTCTTGGTGCTCAGAGGCTGCAAGAAGTCTTTTTTCAAAGGGAAGAATGTGTTAAGCTGATGAACTCCCTGACAACACCCGCTGCCTGCCTAAGTGTGCATGGCTATGGCAGCAGTAAACAAGCATCCTAACTCATGATCCAATTTAGGAAAAACCACAACAACTATGTTGTTTGTGGAACAGAATTAAAGAATGATCAAGATCTACTTAGTACACCTTTATGGAGGTATTAAGCGCTCCGACCTTCCATCAGGACACTCACCACTTTAAAATGGGTCAGTATCATAATCTTTGGATACCCCTCCCTGCAGGACCAATCCATCTGACTCTCAGTGAGCATATCATTCCCAAGCCTAAAAAGACTTAAAGGAAAATCCCAAATTATTGCCAGATGGGTGGGTCCTGTGCCCTCCCCCGGAATATCTGGGTGCATGGGATTTACGTTTTCTAAACATCGAAGTGTTACCTACCCTTAAACGTAGGTGTTACAAATGCCAGCCACTATGGCATGTTGCAGTTAGTAGACTGTGGGATAATACATTCTTGGTGTGGATTAAGTGTGCTTGGGAAAATCACTAGAGAATGCACAGTAGTCCTGACAGCCAAAAATTAAGTGTATTAACTGTTAAAAGAAGTTGGGGTTACAGTTTCCAAAGGGACTGCAGTCAGAACCCAAAACAACCTTCGAGAGTAAACCTGATAACAGTCCTTAATGGTAACTGAGTTGGGGCATCAGTCTACCACAGCCGATTCTGAGACTGAACCTCTGCAAAGTGTGCAAGAACCCCACCTCACTGCAAACAATTCTGGTGATACCAGAATGCCATCACACACACCAGCTGTGGAGGGTCTAGCCCATCTGACTAGCACATATGGAACTACTGGTCTGGCCACTACAGATACCTATGGCTACACTGAATATGAGGGATGAGGTTTTCATTTCTCCCAATACACACAACTACAAACAGTCAGACGGGACACCCACAACAGGTAACCTCCCTGGAAATTGGAGATGAGTCAGATGCGAGGGACCTACGCAATGAATGATGAAGACAGAGAATACTAATGTAACCATGGTACCTGTTAAGGTGATAGGTGTTTTTTAAAGTAAGCATAACCAGAAGTGCCCATTCTCCGGGGAGAGCATTGGATTCGCCTGAACCTTTCCTCATATTAAAACAAATTTCCAGAAAAATGAGCATCTGAAACAGATCCTGACAAGTTTAATAAACTATATGTAATCAGGATTATGCTCTTGAGCATGGTGATGATGTCAAAAAGTGCAGCAATCTCCGTTCCAGCTTCTCAGCAATTTGTGAGAAGAAGCCCATAACTCTTGCCTACAAGACTTGCTCCTTATAACTGGCTGCCGAATGCGATTAAATGCTTAAAAATAAAGGTCCTTGAAGATAAAGACGTACAAACTTGCTATTTGCTTTAAGTGTCTGCACACTGCAGCAAAGCTATATTAGTTTTACCATCTTATGAGCAAGAGATTGTTAATAACTCACTACAATGGTACATTACAATCTTTTCATGAAACATTGCTTACATCAGAGCGGTTGCCTGACTTCAACCAATATTTAGTGCAACAAGAATATTGATGTCATCTGTTTGCAGGAATGTAGATTGAAAGATGGAGCACCTTCCACCAAACTTGCCTGGATATTGCAGTTTATAACTAAGGTCAACCCAACTGTTGTGTGATGTATTGGTCAGAAAGAAACTTGCCACATCACTCCTTTCCTTGCAGAGTCGAGTTAACATGCAGTTTCATGGGTTTGTCTCAAAGTATATGCAGGCGATTTTTCCTAAACATTTTTAATTCTCTATGCCCCAGCGAACCAGAGCTTCGACCTTGATGCTTTACCAGATCGCATCATAGTGAACTAACCATCATTCTTGAGAGATTTTAATGCCAGACATAAGAATATTGGTGGGGTCTATTACAAACCACACAATGCGAACTAAAAACTAGTGAGATTGCTAAATGAGCATGGATAATGTTCGAATTGTGGGCACTACTGAGCTACTACATATATGGTGGCATACTAGAGATCTATGTCTTGATTAATACTCATATTCGATGACATGGACTCTGTCATTAGTTGATGATCTTCTTCTGTTCATTCCCAAGACTAACAAACTGTCAATCTTGATCACATCTCAGCAATCAAGGAGCTAATACAGAAGGATGGAAACTTATTCTCAAACCAGAACACAGAGACAACATTTATTAACCACTTGGATCCAATGGTATATAGAATTACGAGCCCATTGGCACACAAAAATTTAATGTGGATTTTAATTACCACTATTGAGAGTGTTTCTCACAGGATCAAGTGGGCAGGAATAGGAACAAAGACCCTCAACTATAAATAACATAAAACCAATGTTAAATACTATAATGCATCCACAGCTGTGCAATCTAAACATGCAGCTAGGGAGGATTGGTAAAGCATACCCGTGAATGTAGAACCCAGACCTGCTCAGAACGTTCCAAGCTGCACTAACAAATGCAAGGATAGAAAGGTAAAGAAGAACTGAGGCAACAGGAGTAGGTTAGTTTAATATGTTTATTATTGCACCCCATAACCCATCCTGTGGGCGGTAGTCAAAAGATTACAGACGGTACTAATTGGTCCAGGTCTGGACTCCAAAGTTTTGATAGGAGCAAGTTACAGAGGTAATGAACTCACAATTTACAAAGGGTAATGAATCACAATTTACAAAGGTAATGAACTCACAATTTACAAGGTAATGAACTCCAGTAAGTCTGGTCAAAATCATGACAAGTTACAAAGGTTATTTACAGATTACAGAGGTTAGTAATGGTCCAGGGACTGGGGCCCCCAAAGATTTGATAGCTGAACATAGGGTCAAACGGTAATGAGCTCACAAGTTCAAAGGTTCAATGAAATTCGTAGAATGGTTCTTACTTACGTTTTATACGCAACAGGATGGGAACATGTTTGTTAGTGATTAAATAGGTCACCACTTTGAGTTTGGGCTTGGAAAGGTTATAAATAAAATAACCAGGAAAAAGGATGGCAATGTGCTATCCTTCCTCTTGAAAAAGCAATGACCTCATAAATGACTGGTCCAAAACATCCAGGCATGAAAGCCTTCCATCTCATATTAGAGAAAAAAATTAGAGAAGTACTTCTGAAGGAAAATGTTGATGTTGAAACTGATTAATTTATGAGCCAAAATTATTGATGAGATGTGATTGCCTCTTTACCGAGTATGAATTAGATAATGCATTAACCAAAGGTCGATAACTGCTCCCTGGACGAGGATGGTATAACCATGATATTCTCAGAACTCTAAGGCACGTGCCTGATAAACTTTGTTGGCACTGATAATCTCAGTTACATTGAGGGCGTCTCTTCCTACTTCTGGACCAATAGTCTCATTGCGCCTATCCCTAACGCCCCAAGCCTGATCATTTAGGCCGAATCTTCCTTAACTAGTTGTCTTTGTTTAAAACTTTTGAAAGAATGATGCTTAACAGACTGTACTACAGATCAGACATAACTTTCCCCCTACCTCTATGGGTTTATGAAAGGTTAAAAGTGATGCAGAACTGTATTTCCACCTTTCACTGCACACACTCTACTAGTTTTACACTTTTTCTGGATCTAAAATTGCATTGAGATTGCAAACAGAAACAGTTATACTACATGAACTAGCCAAAATGAATATTGGTGCGTAGCTTTACTTGCTGGATAATCGGATACCTGTCAAATAGAGTATCCTCTGGTCCTTTACCTAACGGCTTCAGAAAGTGATTCTAAGAAATGTCTTTTAGGTTACACTGCAGGGAGGAGTTTTCTTAGTCCCTTGCTATTTATTATTCTGATTAATGCTCTCCTAAATGCTGTCTACCTGCCTCACCTAAAACATATAGCTATAAGCTATGCTGATGATATCATGATCCATACAACAGGGCATAAAGAAGATGAATACATTCTTAATGGGAAAGTTCAAGCAATTTGTATCGACTAGGCCTCATAATATCTTCATCTAAAACAAAGATTATTAACAAGCAATCGACATCCCCCACCCATTCTATTTGCAGGGTGAAATCATTAGCTACTTTAAAACTTACAGATATCTTGGGTTGTAGATGTACCCTTTAACAGATTCACTATACCACAGCTAAACAAGGAAATGTTGTTTTTTTAAAGCTAGGCTAAAATGCTCTCAAAGCTGTTGCTGGCTACAATCCCAACTATGGTGCTAATGTGAGAACGTGAGAATGTTGTATATAGTCCTATTGTTAGGTCCTTATTGATTAGGCTGCTCCCATGTTGATATTAGCTAGAGAAAGTTCCCCTCCGACCCTTGGGTTAATGCAAAAAATGAAGGCTCTCCGGTTATTCTTGGCTGTCCCAGATCATATACAAAATAGTTCTTAACATGAGGAAGGAGCTTGGTATTTAGTAAGTAATCAGTGATACGATTGTTTGATATTACACTGTACCTCGGTATTAGAATGTTGAGACACGAACAGACACTGTACACAGTGAATCTTACAGTGTCTTAGAGGTAATACACACAGATCTAAATGGATGTGAAGGATGGAAAACGTGCAATTGCATTAAGGTTTATAACCTGGCATGAAAACTGTATCACTGTAGGCAACAAGAGCATTTCAACCCTCCCCAGGGAAGATGTGTTCATTTTAATATCACATACTACAAGTCCCTCCAGAAGCTCCATTGCTAGTAATCCCTTCCTTAAATCTCTTGTTAGCGCAACTGCTCAAGAGAATTTTTCGCCCTTAGCTGGTAGTAATAAGTTATCACAAAGTTATATACACTGATGATCTAAACCGGAGTCTTCTGGCAGGGGCTGCATCTGCTCTTGTTGCCACCTCCCTAGTTATAAGAACGATAATAAAATTTGTTAAGTTAGGCATAAGAATTAACAAATGGGGTCTACACTGCCAAACTGACTTGTTTGCAATCCTAATGGCGCTAAACTAACCTATGACACTGAGCTTGACTCTATCATCATTACTGATTTCTATGTCATCATTGAGGCTCTTGCTCATATAATGTGACCTCCAACAACATGCTCATTGGGGAAGCCCAGGTATAGATACTGAAAAATTCGGGACAAAGGAATTAATGATAACATTTGGCTATGGATCCCATCTCACATTTTGGATTACTCCTTCATGATTTAAAGTTGATATGTTAGCCAAGAATGAGTATCCAGAGAGAGAACGTTGAATTATTACCTTTGGTATAACTGTGTTAGCAATTAGGGATAATATTAGAGAGGAGAAGTAAATAATGAAAATGATTGTTATAGGAATGAAGTTAAGCCTGAGTAGATCTATAACCCACTATGATAAACACGAACGTAGATAAAGCTATTTATGGAGCAACTTGCAATTGATGAACAGACTGGACTGATGTTGTAGTGGCCAGGCTTAGGCTTGGTTACAAGTACTATCTGGCATTTTGGGGAGACACACAGTGATGATCAAACTAAATGTAAATTATGTTATCAGGCATAATGGTCACTCTCTTGAACACTTATGTGCTTAATTGTCCACTTATTGAGGAATACAGAGACAAGACAGTTATATAACCCTATGTGACATGTCAGATTATCTTTATTAATGAAAAATAATAAAGATACCAGATTATACTAAGCAAATTTCTTAAATTTGCTTGTAACAGATAAGTGAACTATAGATATGTAGATATAAATCCATATGTATTCCTGTTAACCCTTTGGGGCCTAGTTCCTAGGCCTTTTGTGTATCCATATGCTCTCGCGCTACCATCCACAGGATGGATATGGGGTGCACAATAAACTAGCCACTTCGGTGGCAAACTCTAAATCTAATCTACTATAATCTCTCAAGTTATATATATACGATCAAACCTAGCTGCATAATCCCTCCTCATAAATATGTGCTCCCCTCTCCACCCATCTCCCCTGACTGTCAAAAACCCTTGCATCCCTCATTGAATCCCTCAACACCCCAAGCACACACCCTGCTCCTCTTGGCTCCACATCCTTATTTCTGATTACACATTTCCAATCCCCTCCTACTATAGAAACCATGGGTAAACCCCGCAAGTAGAAAAGCAAAACCTTCCTTACAAAAGTCACCTTTACCCCTATATTGCTATCATCAGGCAGATACTGAAATCCATAGAAAAAACACACCCTAATCTCCACCAGAGCCCTCCACCCTCACCCACACTCCCCTCACCCTCTCTTCCCACACAAGCACTTGAATGGGCTTGGATTCCTCACATGCCACTGCCACCCCACCCTTTAATTTCCCTGAGGTACCTGCTACATCAAAAACCTTTTAGCCTCAACTCTCTTACCAACACTTTAAAAATTGTGTTCTTGAAATAAAAACACACATCAATATTAAAAACACCGCAAAACAACCTCCAACATACATGTTTACCTAAGGCATTCACATTTATCATTAGATCAGAAAGGGGCTTCCTCTATGTTTCAGTGGCCTGTCTATTACACTTTTTGCTGTGCCTGTTTTTTTCCCATACACTCTTGCTGCCTGGACCCCCCTCCCCCCCTGTGCACTACCCTGCCCTTCCTTAGTCACTCTGGCCCAACTCTTCTTACAGTACGCTGAGCCTGGAGTAATAAACTCATCATCCGACGATCCTCCAGCTCTCTTTCTAGATGTACGACTCAAACTCCATATCAGTATTTTCACTCCCCTGTGACCTCAGTCTCCACCTGCAACACTTGCAATATGCCAGACTCTGACCCTGGAGGCCCTGGGACCTGTTCACTCAGGTCCTCCTCAAACAATCAGAATTCTCCGTTTCTACAGGAGGGATCTCCTCCGCTGGCACGTCCACAGGAAAGACTTATTTTATCTCCTGCAGGGGGTTCAGGTAACACCTTGGTGGTCACCGGCTCCCCACCCCTACAGGCTGCTGTTCAACCACCAGGGTCTGCCTGTGTGGGAAAACGTCCCGGAAGCCACTGGTCAGCGGGGATGTCACACAAATCTCTTCCACTTCCTCCATTTCTATCCGCCAATCACCTATACCTGCTGCATTCACATCCTCAGGCAAAAGATGCACCTGAGACTCTTGATAACTGGCAGGTCCAAAGGACCTCCGGCGCTGCTGCCCTACCACACCCTGGCCGCCATGTGGTCATAAGCGCCACACAGGCGAACACATCTTGCATTGTCCGGCATAGGTCACATACACTGTGTCCTAAAATCCTCCAGGACAACATACAATGAATAGGTGTCTCAAAGTCATCTTTACAGTGTTGGATCTGCAGGCAGCCCTGGATAGGATTCCATCCGTCCATCGACAAAGTCGTTAGTTAATTCACCATATCCTTGAAAAGCCTCGCTAATATCCACTTCATCCACTTCAAAAAGGGACATTTGTATCCTACCAGATGTAGTATTTGAGGCATCCCACAGCATACCTTCCAGTTCCAGGTGCTACGGTGATGCACTTCTGGTATCTGTTCACCGCCTTCATAAGCCTCTATGTTGCAGAACTTTATGAAGTGTCGTGGAAGAGCATTAGGCGCTATTCCATGTAGTTCATCGTTGTCATGTTTTGAAGATTGTCCATATGATTGTGGCAATAAAACAGAAGGCATTCGTTGGATAAATTGCTCTTTAACTTAGGTCAACACACCACAGTGTTGCTCCTCCTGCGGTAACTGGTCTCCATCTTGGTTGTTGGAAAAAGATAGTGGCGCAAACAGAGGAAAGCAGGGCTTTTGCACAACACGTCCACATGGCCAGAGAGCGCGATGAGGACAATGAACTGGTGGAGTTAATGAATACCATGAAGGAGAAAGGGGTGTTAGTGGGAGTTACAAGCCACAGGGGGAGGGTTGTTCTGGGTCCGAAGGGGAGAGGTACAGTACCTAAGGGATTATTGGGCAATATCTTTACTATATTGGATTATAAATTGTTTGCAAAAAAATACTGGGAAATCACCTGAAATGTTTCGTGGGGCAATCATATCGGGAGGGCAATATGGGTTGCCAGGCAGATCTATATTAGAGGGCCATGGGCATCTCTAAGGGGGTTTGTGGAGAGTTTGGGAGAAAAGGGGGGGGGGGCTTACTTGCTTTGGATTTGCAGGGAGCATATGACCGTGTAGAATGGGAGACATTGCGGCGATCCTTCTAAAGCAGGGGTTTGGGGAGGAAGTTGGGGGACTGGGTGGAGACATTGTATCGATGGGCTCGGGTGCATGTGCAAATCAATGGTCGCATAGGGGAAGCGGTGTGTATGGGGCGGGGCCTCGGGAAAGGTTGCCCACTTTCTCAAATCCTGTTTGTTTTGTGTTCAGGACCCATTTTACAGACTCATTGTGGCCCATTTTTTTTTGGGTGGGGACAGGGGAGGAGGGGTGTGGGCGGGGGATTCTAGGATACGTCGACAACACGACAGTACTCGTGCGGGAGGGAATGAGTTTAAGAGAGGTGAGAGAGGTCATTCGTACATTTGGGGAGGCTATGGGGATGAGGGTTAATGTGGAGAAATCATGCTTATTAAGGCTGGGAAATTTGGAACTGGCAGGGAGATTGGGATGTGGTGTGGAGTGGGGGGTGGTGGCCCGCTTAAAGATATGTGGAATAGTGTTATGGAGGATAAAAGTGCGGCCCAGAGAGGCAAACTCTGAGCATATTGTGGAACGGGTACAGCATAGATTGGGGAGTTTGCAACCGTACCATTTTAAGTTTGTTGCAGCAGGCCATCATGGTAAACATGTTACTTACAGAAAGTTTTGGCTTTGTGGTGGCAGTATACCCCATAACAGGGAAAGGGAAAATTACGAGAATCTTAAAGAGGGTGTTTAAGTTTATGGGGTTCTGGGTGGGGACTGGCTGAGGAGGAAGTGGTAATGCTGCCGGTACGTCAGGGGGGGGTTTTAGGGTTATTGGTTGCAGCTTTTGGATAAAATGTGTTTACTTACAATGGAGTATGTACGAGTTGGGTGGGTGGGGGGGGGTTAAAGCTTCTGTATGAGGGAGTGAAGAGGTGGCATGTGGGTGCAGAGTTGGGGAATGTGAGGCAGTGCTGCATACCCCCCATGGTCCTAAGGGAACCTGGCAAGATTCATGTGGGGGTGTTTGGCGAAGTGACTGGGAGCCAGGTGGTGGTTTCCGGGGAGGAATAACCCCATATATGGATGGGAGATATTTGATGTTTTTTTCGTAAGTTGAAGCTCAGCCTCAGGTGGGAAAGTTATGTTCCTTTCCTACATGGCATTTTGCCATCAGGAGTGGTTCTACGAGCGAGACGAGTAAATGGAGGATAGTGGGTTTTGGGGTGTGTGGTGGAGAAGATACGGCTATCATGTGGTGTATTTTTGCGAATGTTTGGGGAATGTTCGGGATTTTGGGTGGGTAGGATAGTGAGGCGAGTGGGAGGGGGGGTCATACCCGTTTCTGAGTGCAAATCGTTTTTGGGTATGGGGGTTGCCAAGTACACAACGAGCTTTTCATATTTAATGGTAGATTTTGTGTACGTGTCGTAGGGGATGCGGGGGAATGGGGGATTGGGTTGCAAGGAAACGGGTAATTGCAGCTACTTTCTCTAGGATGGTTTGCAGGAATAGGGAAATATATGGATCGCAGTGGGAGGGAGCCTTCCGCACAGGTTATCTTGGTTTAACTGTTGGGATCTTACTAGCTTTTTAGTGGAGGGGGGTGTCATGGCTGGGGCAAGGCTTGAAGATGTTATCCAGGGTTCCAATGGGCTCGCCGTCAGGAGTGCGTGTGTGTGTATGCTCACCTAGTTGAGGTTGCAGGGGTTGAGTCCAAGCTCCTGGCCCAGGCCTCCTGTGTGTGTGAGTATCACCCAGTTTGTACTCACCTAGTTGAGGTTGCAGGGGTCGAGTCCAAGCTCCTGGCCCTGCCTCTTCACTGGTCATTACTAGGTCACTTTCCCCGAACCGTGAGCTTTATCATACCTCTGCTTGAAGCTATGTAGGATCCTTCCCCCACTACATCTGGGAAATCCTGAGGACTGTACCGAAATTGCACAGAAAACACCACAACGAAAACAAAGACTCGGCAGCGATGCAAAATCCCCCAATGAAATGCAGGGGTGTCATAGCACCTTAAGGACAATCAAAAGTGTCAGGGCCCAAACTGTTCAACGCCTCCCACATACATAAGGGGGGTTCCCCAAAAGCAGAGTTCTTCA
>NC_069429.1:35854236-35878115 GCF_026875155.1 Cherax quadricarinatus | reverse complement strand
TGCATAAGAACACAAGGAAGCACCTAGAAATCATTTTCCATAAACGCCCCAGCGGGGACGCTGGTCCCCCAATCACCCCTCTCACCCCCCAGAGCGACGCATCACCAACAACAAAAAAAGGCCGACTCACCCTCACCACCCAAGGATGCATCACCAACAACAAACGGGCCAACCACCCTCACCACTGGAGTGACACATCACCAACAACAAACTGGCCGACTCACCCTCACCCCCCAAGTGAGCACACCAACAACAAACATGGCCGACTCACCCTCACCACCCAAGTGACACATCTAAACAAAAAACATGGCCGACTCACCCTCACCACCTAAAGCGACACACACCAAAAACAAACAGGGGACACCACCGTCACCACCCAGGTGAGCATCCCCAACAAAAAACATGGCCGACTCACCCCACCACCCAGACGACACTCACCAACAAAAAAACATGGACGACCCCCACCGTCACCACCCAGAGCATGCATCACCAACAAAAAAACAGGTAGACTCCCCCTCACCCACCAAAAAGGGCAACCGACTACACAACACCAACGTGACTGACCCCCTCTATTCCCTACTACCTTCATAAATTTAACATAGCGATTCCCCAGGAAATGAAATATCCTACACCTAAAAAATTTACATCACCCTAACAGCGGATAACTTTAACCTTCGGCTGAAAATGTCTCTCCGGCAACAATAAAAAACCATGAATCAAGTTTCTTCACCTTGAGAAAAAAATCACAGCCTTAAAAAACTGCAACATCAACGGGGTAACTGATTTAGGAAGACACCCAAACAGTCATAGCCAACACACACATCAAATAATTCCCCAAACATGAAGATTGATGATGCCACAAGGACTGGAAAAAAAAAAGATAATAGAACCTTTAAAACTAGGGTGCCAAACCCCTGATGACACTCTTTAGTCGCTTGTTTTATCTAGGCTGGAATATTTCGCACACTAACACACCTTTTTAAGGCAGGTGAAAGGGTGACCCCAAAAATGTACAGAAACCTTCACGGCCACATAATGGAGATAAAACACCCAAAAACGGGAGCGCTTGAAGTTCCTGAACCTGTACTCCCCCAACACAGGCGGGGGAGATACATGATTATAACACCTGGAAAAACCTGAGGGGCATATCGAACTTTTCACACGAAAATCACTCACAACGAAAACAAAAAAATCGGGGACGATGCAACATCCCCCCAATGAAAAGCAGGGGTGTCACTACACGCTAAGAGACAATACAATAAGTGTCAGGGCCCGAGACTGTTCAACTGCCTCCCAGCATACATAAGGGGGATTACCAATAGACCCCTGGCAGTCTTCAAGCTGGCACTGGACAAGCACCTAAAGTCGGTACCTGATCAGCCGGGCTGTGGCTCGTACGTTGGATTGCGTACAGCCAGCAGTAACAGCCTGGTTGATCAGGCTCTGATCCACCAGGAGGCCTGGTCACAGACCGGGCCGCAGGGGCGTTAACCCCCAGAACTCTCTCCAGGTAAACTCCAGGCAAACCCAATTGAACAATTATTTTGCTTACCAAGATGATAAGGCAGAGCAAGATAAGCTAGCCGATGCAGTAGTGATAAACAGTCCACTCTTTCCTAGTGAATTAAACCATACCAACTGCAAAGCTACAACTCTCCAGATCATACGCGACCACCTACAGGTTAATGTGCCAGTGTCGGAAGTAAAGGAAACAGTTACTAGGGAACCAAGGAAGAAAAAGTGTTATGATCAGATTTCACACACAAGACAGAAAAAAAGACCTAATAAGTTCATCTATTAAAGCAAAAAAAGATATATACATAAATGAGTCTCACAAGAAAGCGACAGAACCTCCTGTACAGAGTGAGAAAACTGAAACGTGAGAATAATGATAAAATTCACCAGTGCTTTGTACATGGTGGACAAATTCTAGTAAGAAAACAAATGTAGGCCGTGTGTACTATATTACAAATGAAAATGAACTAGCAAACTTCCTTCATGATGCAAACATTACAGAGTCTGACTGATATTAGTGACCAAATCTTTGTACTACGTTAGTGTATGTTATTATTCCATTAATGAACTAATCTCTGTACTGTCACTTCCTAGATAGTATTTACTACCTCATTATTCCTTGGGAACTATGTAGGGAGGAATTTCTAATATCAGTAAGCCGGTTCTGCTAAAATGTTAAATATTTGCTACTAGTAATTGTTTTTTCCCATTGGTGCCAATAATTTCAGATTCCTTTGAAATGTGTTTATTAAATTGTAAGCTGTTTTATCTTGGTATGTTTTACTTCCTCCTTTGAACCATGTATATAAGGTTCCATACCTTTCTCAGAGATTAAATTGAATAATATATGGGACAAGCCCCTGATAAAGTGCCTACTGCTCAAGTTTCAGGCCAAGCTACCCTAAGAGCCAGTACTTATCAGGACTCCTTGTTGTATCTATCCTGTATTATTTCTCACTGGGTTTTCTCCTGCTCTAACCCAAACCCCATGTTTTCCCACTTCCCCTATGCCCTCCACGTTGCCTGGTGAGCATGGTATTACTTACAACATACTCAGATTGCTGTGTCGAGTACCAGGTAATCCTTTACTTTAATTATATAACATGAGTTATGTCACTGGGGAGCTACCTAAATCATGGACCAACATCCTCATTATTCCCATTCCGAAGCCCAATCAACAAAACTCATTTCGCCCAATATCCCTTACTAGCTGCTTGTGTAAAACATTCGAAAGGATGATTCTTAATCGTCTTATGCACAGAATTAAGCTATTTTTGTCTCCCCGGTTGCATGGCTTCATGCATGGAAGGAGTGTGCATCATTGCATTACCACCTTTCTCACTCTGTACACTGATTGCTCATACACTACCTTCCTTGACCTTAAATCCACTTTTAATGTAGCCAGCCGACATGTAATCATTAGTGAACGTGCCAGAATGGATGTTGGAAGATGGTTTCTCCACTGGAGTAAAGGTTACCTGTCCAACAGAAAGTCTTCTGTGTTGTTCCAGGGACGTAGAAGTGTAACTAAAGATTTTGAATTAGGAACCCCACAGGGAGGTGTACTCAGTCCCCCCCTTTTTTCAATATTCTAATTAATGCCTTACTTAATGCTATGCCTAGCCAGCCCCATCATTATATGATTAGTTTTGCTGATGATATAATGACTCACCCACCGGATCTCCAACACCCATCATCACCACCTCCTTCCTTAGCCATGGCCTGCCATAACCCCACACAACCTCAAAACCACCCTCTCCAGTTCCGAATATACACGCCCTCCCGAGGATATACTTCTGCCACTCCTACACTTTACTATACACAAGTGTGTTTACTACCCCCACCCTCTGCTGCAATGTTTATATCCCCGGCCCTCCATCCTTGCATCCTACAATCGCTCTACTCACAACATCCCCTTTTAATTTATTTTCTGTGCCCCCCCAGCATCCGCCATGTTTCACAACCCTGCAGATCTTGATTCTATCCACTACATTCCACCCATACAGTACCCCCAAGCCCCCCACCCACGTACCTACTTCCAATAACTTAGACTTTGCCCCATTAACCCCCATCCCTGTCACCCCACCAAAGATCTTGATTATACGTCCCCACATTCCCCAATCCTATTTCCCCTCCCACCAAAACAGTGGTGTCTTCCACATACCCCACAATTCCATAATCTGCCAGGACCCACCCCTCCCCTTCCCACACTCCTTTCTCTATCAGCCTATAAAGTGGGTCTTGCATGCATGGCAAAAAGGATTTGAGACAAGGGACAACCCTGTTGCAAAACCCTTCCCCATCTGCACCGGCAAACCTAACTTCTGATTTACCTGTGCTCTGACCCTTGCAGGCATATACAAAGCAGTTGCTGATCGCACAATCTCATCCCCCAAAAACCCCGTTTTTGTAAAATAATCCACAATATACGTCTATCCACACAGTCTAAGCCTGCTTCCAATCAATCCCCAAAGATTCCCCCCCCTTGTCTCCCCTTGAAACCCCTAATTCTCCCAGCCCCTCATGCTACTTCGACCTGGAATCCCCACTGCCCCTCTTTGATAACAGGAAAAGCCCCTTTTTTTCATCATTTCCTAAAACCTTCGCGAAAACTTTATAATTACACACATAGGGAGATCGCCCATAGGCATCCAGGTTTCCCTCCCCCTTTAAAACCAAAAAAAACTCCCCCCATGCCCTGCGTTTCCCCCCAAAGGCTCCCTGTCCTTCATACATTAAGCAAGGAACCAATTTTCCTTCAGAAAATCCCAAATTTTATATAAAAATCGTTAGGAATTCCTAAATCCCCTGCCCTTTCCCCTACCAAACTCATTCCCGCCTCCTCCTCGCTGTTTTAACCCTCTATCATCTCTCCCTCCTTCCTGAAAATACCCCAATTTCCTTCCCCCTATAATCTCTCTTCCCTCCCTCCACCCTCCCCCGTTAAAATTTCCCCCAAAAACCCAATAATCCGCAAAATATCTTTCCCATCGGTGGTTGTAATTCCTGCCCCACCCTTAGCCCCCCTTCCCCTTTACTCACCTCTAATCCCCTAATTGTAGTTTTCTGCTGCCTTTATCTAATTTTTCAAAATGCATCCTGACGGTTTGTCTCCCCATAGGACCTCTAATCTTTCCCTTACACGTAATGCATCAAAACGAGAATTTTGTATATCCCTCAATCTTCCCCTTAAAACCTCTATTTCCCAATATCTAGCACCCCCCTTCCCCTTAATAAAATCATTGAGCTCCCCCTCAAAATATTTTTGTAAACCAAACCTCCACCATGCCCCATCCCATCCTCTATGCTGATAATACTCCTTAATCTGCAATTTAGCATACTTCTCCCACCATTCCAATACATCCTCCTCTTTGTTGCATGCCTCCCAGAGGTGCCTCCACCATTCCCTAAAAACCAACCCCCAACCCCTCCCCCTCCCCCTGAAGTAACCTCACATTCAGTTTCCAATAACCCACATACCTACGAACCATCCCGTCCCATGCCACTTCTGCCAAAACGGCTCGATGGTCTGAAAAACCTAAATCTATCGTCATTACACTGTCTACTATAATCTCTCAAGTTATATATATACGATCCAACCTAGCTACATAACCCCTCCTCATAAATGTGTACTCCACTCTCCACCCATCTCCCCTGACTGTCAAAAACCCTTGCATCCCTCAATGAATCCCTCAACACCCCAAGCACACACCCTGCTCCTCTTGGCTCCACATCCTTATTTCTGATTACACAGTTCCAATCCCCTCCTACTATAGAAACCATGGGTAAACCCCGCAAGTAGAAAAGCAAAACCTCCCTTACAAAAGTCACCTTTACCCCTATATTGCTATCAGCAGGCATATACTGTAAATCCGAAGAAAACACACCCTTATCTCCACCCATAGCCCCTCCACCCTCACCACACTCCCCTCCCCCTCTCTTCCCACACGAGCACTTGAAATGGGCTGGATTCCCTCACTGCCACTGCCACCCCTACCCTTTAATTTCCCTGAGGTACCTGCATACATCCAAAAACCTTTTAGCCTCAACTCTCTACCACACTTAAAATTGTGTTCTTGAATAAAACACACATCAATATTAAAACACCGCAAAACATCCTCCAACCATACATGTTTACCTAAGGCCATTCACATTTATCATTAGACACTTAAAGATTCAGAAAGGGGGCTTTCCTCTATGCTTCTGTGGCCTGTCTATTACACTTTTTGCTGTGCCTGTTTTTTTCCCATACACTCTTGCCTGCCTGGACCCCCTCCCCCCCTGTGCACTACCCTGCCCCTTCTTAGTCACTCCGGCCCAACTCTTCTTACCAGTACGCTGAGCTGGAGTAATAAACTCATCATCCGACGATCCTCCAGCTCTCTTTCTAGATGTACTCTCAAACTCCATATCAGTATTTTCAATTCCCCTGTGCACCTCAGTCTCCACCTGCAACACTTGCAATATGCCAGACTCTGACCCTGGAGGTCCTGGGACCTGTTCACTCAGGTCCTCCTCAACAATCAGAATTCTCCCGTCTACAGGAGGGATCTCCTCAGCTGGCACGTCCAGGAAAGATTTAAATTTATCTCCTGCGGGGGTTTCAGGTAAAACCTGTAGGTCCCCGGGCCTCCCCCACCCTACAGGCTGCTGTTAAACCCACCGGGGTCTGCCTGTGTGGGAACGTCCGAAGCCACGGTAGCGTCACACAAATCTCTTCCACTTCCTCCACTTCGTCCGCCCAATCACCTTTACCTGCTGCACTCACATCCTCAGGCAAAGATGCCACCTGAGACTCTGTGATAACTGGCAGGTCCAAAGACCTCGGCGCTGCTGCCCTACCACACCTGGCCGCCATGTGGTCATAAGCGCCACACAGGCGAACACATCTTGCGTTGTCCCGCATATGTAACATACACCTGTGTCCTAAAATCCCCTCCCGGACAACATACAATGGAATAGGTCGTCTCAAAGTCATCTTTACAGTGGGGTCCTGCAGGCCCGCCCTGCATAGATTCCCATCCGTCCATCGACCCAAAATCGTAGTATGCACTTCACCATATTTCCTTGAAAGCCTCTCTAATATCCACTTCATCCACTTCAAAAGGGACATTTCGTATCCTCACCCAGGTGTAGTATTTTGAGGCATCCCACAGGCGTACCTCCAGTCCAGGTGATACGGTGATGCACTTCTGGTATCTAGTCACCGTCCTTTCATAAGCCTCTATGTTGCAGAACTTTATGAAGATTCATGAAGAGCCATTAGGCGCTATTCCATGTAGTTCATCGTTGTCAATGTTGAACGTGTCCCATATGATTGTTGGCAATAAAACAGAGGCATTCGTTGGATAAACTGTTCCTTTAACTAGGTCAACACACACAGTGTTGCTCCTCCTGCGGTAACTGGTCGCCATCTTGGTGAAAACAGGAAGTTGCGCAAACAGAGAAAGCAGGAGCTTTTGCATAACACGTCCAAATGGCCAGAGAGCGATGAGGACAATGACTGGTGGAGTTAATGAATACCAAGAAGGAGAAGGGGGTGTTAGGGGAGTTACAAGCGACAGGGGAGGTTGTTCTGGTCCCGAAGGGAGAGGTCCAGAATACCCTAAAGGATTATTGGGCAATATCTTTACTATATGTGGATTATAAATTGTTTGCAAAAATACTGGGAAATCACCTGAAATGCGTCGTGGGGCATCATATCGGGAGGACAATATGGGTTGCCAGGCAGATCTATAGTAGAGGGCCATGGGCATCTTAAGGGGTTTGTGGAGAGTTTGGGAGGAAAAGGGGGGGGGGCTTACTTGCTTTGGATTTGCAGGGAGCATATGACCGTGTAGAATGGGAGACATTGCGGCAGATCCTTCTAAAGCAGGGATTTGGGGAGGAAGTTGCAGACTGGGTGGAGACATTGTATCGATGGGCTCGGGTGCATGTGCAAATCAATGGTCGCATAGGGGAAGCGGTGTGTATGGGGCAGGGCCTCAGGAAAGGTTGTCCACTTTCTCAAATCCTGTTTGCTTGTGTTCAGGACCCATTTTACAGACTCATTGTGGCCCATATTTTTGGGGGGTGGGGACAGGGGAGGAGGGGTGTGGGCCAGGGATTCTAGGATACGTCGACAACACGACAGTACTCGTGCGGGAGGGAATGAGTTTAAGAGAGGTGAGAGAGGTCATTCGTACATTTGGGGAGGCTATGGGGATGAGGGTTAATGTGGAGAAATCATGCTTATTAAGGCTGGGAAATTGGAACTGGCAGGGAGATTGGGATGCTGGTGTGGAGTGGAGGGTGGTGGACAGCTTAAAGATATGTGGAATAGTGTATATGGAGGATCAAGTGCGGTCCAGAGAGGCGAACTCTGAGCATATTGTGGAACGGGTACAGCATAGATTGGGGAGTTTGCAACCGTACCATTTTAAGTTTGTTGCAGAAGGCCATCATGGTAAACATGTTACTATACAGTAAGATTTGGCATGTGGTGGCAGTTTACCCCATTACAGGGCAAGGAATTACGAGAATCTTAAAGAGGGTGTTTAAGTTTATATGGGGTTCCGGGCGTGACTGGCTGAGGAGGGAAGTGGTAATGCTGCCGGTACGTCAGGGAGGGTTAGGGTTATTGGATCTGCAGCATTGGATAAAATGTGTTTACTTACAATGGGAGTATGTACGAGTTGGGTGGTGTGGGGGGGTTAAAGCTTCTGTATGAGGGAGTAAAGAGGTGGCATGTGGGTGCAGAGTTGAGGGAATGTGAGGCAGTGCTGCATACCCTCATGGTCCTAAGGGAACCTGGCAAGATCCATGTGGGGGTGTTGGCGAGAGTGACTGGGAGCCAGGTGGTGGTGCCGGTGGAGGGAATATACCCCATATATGGATGGGGAGATATTTGATGTTGTTTTCGTAAGTTGAAGCTCAGGCCTCAGGTGCAGGATGTTATGTTCCATTTCCTACATGGCATTTTGCCATCAGGAGTGGTTCTACGAGAGAGACGAGTAGTGGAGGATAGTGGGTGTGGGGTGTGTGGTAGAGAGGATACGGCATATCATGTGGTGTATTTTTGCGAATGTTTGGGGAATGTTCGGGATTGGATGGGTAGGATAGTGAGGCGAGTGGGAGGGGGATCATACCAGTGCTGAGTGCACTCATTTTGGATGTGGGGGGTGCCATAGTACACAATGAGCATTTGAATATTTAATGGTAGATTTTGTGTATAAGATAAGATAAGATAAGATTTCGTTCGGATTTTTAACCCCGGAGGGTTAGCTACCCAGGATAACCCAAGAAAGTCAGTGCGTCATCGAGGACTGTCTAACTTATTTCCATTGGGGTCCTTAATCTTGTCCCCCAGGATGCGACCCACACCAGTCGACTAACACCCAGGTACCTATTTGCTGCTAGGTGAACAGGACAACAGGTGTAAGGAAACGTGTCGAAATGTTTCCACCCGCCGGGAATCGAACCCGGGCCCTCCGTGTGTGAAGCGGGAGCTTTAGCCACCAGGCCACCGGGTATGCGTGGGAATGGGGATTGGGTTGCAAGGAAACGGGTAATGGCAGCTACTTTCTCTAGGATGGTTTGCAGGAATAGGGAAATATATGGATCGTAGTGGGAGGGAGCCTTCTGCACAGGTTATCTTGGTTTAACTGTTGGGATCTTACTAGCTTTGTAGTGGAGGGGGGGTTGTCATGGCTGGGGCAAGGATTGAAGATGTTATCCAGGGTTCCAATGGGCTCGCCGTCAGGAGTGCGTGTGTGTGTATGCTCACCTAGTTGAGGTTGCAGGGGTTGAGTCCAAGCTCCTGGCCCAGGCCTCCTGTGTGTGTGAGCACTCGCCTAGTTGTACTCACCTAGTTGAGGTTGCAGGGGTCGAGTCCAAGCTCCTGGCCCTGCCTCTTCACTGGTCATTACTAGGTCACTCCCTGAACCGTTAGCTTTATCATACCTCTGCTTGAAGCTATGTATGGATCCTACCTCCACTACATCTGGAAAATCCTAGAGGGACTAGTACCGAACTTGCACATGAAAATCACTCACAACGAAAGCAAAAGACTCGGCAGACGATGCAACATCCCCTCAATGAAATGCAGGGGTGTCACTAGCACGTTAAGAGACAATACAATAAGTGTCAGGGGCCCAAGACTGTTCAACTGCCTCCCAGCATACATAAGGGGGATTACCAATAGATCCACGAGTGTCTTCAAGCAGGCACTGGACAAACACCTAAAGTCGGTACCTGACCAGCCGGGCTGTGGCTCATATGTTGGATTGTGTGCAGCCAGCAGTAACAGCCTGGTTGATCAGGCTCTGATCCACCAGGAGGCCTGGTCACAGACTGGGCCGCAGGGGCATTGACCCCCGGAACTCTCTCCAGGTAAATTCCAGGTAAACATCGCTTCCCAAACTAATCCACTTTCTGACTACTCTGTGGCTGAAGAAATACTTCCTAACATCCCTGTGATTCATCTGTGTCTTCAACTTCCAACTGTAAGTCCCCTTGTTACTGTGTCCAATCTCTGGAACATCCTGTGTGTGTGTGTGTGTGTGTGTGTGTGTGTGTGTGTGTGTGTGTGTGTGTGTGTACTCACCTATTTGTACTCACCTATTTGTGGTTGCAGGGGTCGAGTCCTAGCTCCTGGCCCCGCCTCTTCACAGGTTGCTACTGGGCCCTCTCTCTCCCCGCTCCATGAGCTTTATCAAACCTCGTCTTAAAACTGTGTATGGTTCCTGCCTCCACTACGTCATTTTCTAGGCTATTCCACTGCCTTACAACTCTATGACTGAAGAAATACTTCCTACTATCTCTCTGACTCATTTGTGTCTTCAACTTCCAATTGTGGCCTCTTGTTTCTGTGTCCCCTCCCTGGAACATACTGTCCTTGTCCACCTTGTCTATCCACGCAGTATTTATATGTCGTTATCATGTCTCCCCTGACCCTCCTGTACTCCAGTGTCGTCAGGCCGATTTCCCTTAATCTTTCTTCATAGGACATTCCCCTTAGCTCTGGAACTAACCTTGTCGCAAACCTTTGTACTTTCTCTAGTTTCTTGACGTGCTTTATCAAGTGCGGGTTCCAAACAGGTGCTGCATACTCCAGTATGGGCCTGACATACACGGTGTACAGTGTCTTGAATGATTCCTTACTAAGGTATCGGAATGCTGTTCTCAGGTTTGCCAGGCGCCCATATGCTGCAGCAGTTATCTGATTGATGTGTGCTTCCAGAGACATGCTCGGTGTTATACTCACCCCAAGATCTTTCTCCCTTGAGTGAGGTTTGCAGTCTTTGGCCACCTAGCCTATACTCTGTCTGTGGTCTTCTGTGCCCTTCCCCTATCTTCATGACTTTGCATTTGGCAGGATTAAATTCGAGAAGCCATTTGCTGGACCAGGTGTCCAGTCTGTCCAGGTCTCTTTGAAGTCCTGCCTGTCCCTCATCAGATTTAATTCTCCTCATTAACATTCACATCATCTGCAAACAGGGACACTTCTGAGTCTAACTTTTGCGTCATGTCGTTCACAATACCAAAAATAGCACTGGTCCTAGGACCGACCCTGGGGACCCGCTCTCACAGTGCCCACTTGATACATATTACCCCATGACCATTGTTGCCCCCCTGTCGGTATTCTCTGACCTTTGCAGCCCCCTTCCTGTTATAGGGCCCTGATGCTTAGCTTCTGCACTAATCTCTTGTGAGGAACTGTTCAAAGGCCTTCTTCAGCCAAGAAGATGCAACAACCCCCCCCTCTCTCCTGTCTTATTCTTTTATTTTATCAAAAAACCCAAAAGGGTTTGTGACAAGGATTTGTTCCGTGAACCCTGCGGGTTTGGGCATTTAATCCTGTTCCTTTCCCAGGCTCCACCACTTCCTCCTGAAAATTTTCCCCAAATTTTGCATACTATACACGTCAATGACACAGGTCTATAGTTTATTGCCTTTTCTTCTCCTTTGTGTGTGTGTTTTGTGTGTTGTGTGTGTGTGTGTGTGTGTGGTGTGTGGTGGTGTGTGTGGGGGTTGTGTGTGTGTGTGGTGTGTGTGTGTGTGTTTTTGTGTGTGTGGGTGTGAGTGGATGGGGGTGTGTGTGTGTATGGGCGTTGGGTCAAACGTAGAGGATGGTTCAGGGGGGTTTTGTAGGTGTTGGATGTGTATGAAGCGGGAAAAAAAGTGGATCCAGTTTGGTTTGGGGGTTTCGTTTTATTTTTGCGTATTGCCCCACGGGAATGAGGCATTACTCTCTTGTAAATATAGCCTTGCATATGTTTTGGTCACTTACCAAACACCCCCTATGTTGGAAGGTGGCAGTTATATTTTTTTAGAGGTAATGTAGCATTATGCTGTAAGGATTTTTTGGGAGAGGTTCATAGTGATTGTGATACTGTCGCACTTTGAGGGTTATATGCCATGTACGGAAAGGGAAAATGTGTGACAGGGTCATGTGTTTACCTGGATTTTTCCCTGGGGGATTCCGGGGTAACCCCCCCGCGCCCGGTCTGAACCAGGCCTCCTGGGGGGGGGAAATCAGAGCCTGATCAACCAGGCTGTTGCTGCGGGCTGCACGCAACCAACTACAGCCACAGCCCCTGTCCGGAATGACTTTTGGTGCTTTTCCAGTGCCCTTGAAGATGCCAGGGTCTGTTGGTAATCCCCTTATGTGGTGGGGCAGTTGAACAGTCTCGGGCCCCTGACATATTGTAGGTCTCTTAACGGCTAGTGACACCCCGCTTTCATTGGGGGGAGGTGCATGTCTGCCAATCTTTTTTCTTTCGTAGGGTGATTTTCGTGTGCAAGTTCGGGAAGTCCCCCAGGGTTTTCCCGGGTATATAACATGTATCTCCCCTCCTGCGTTCCAGGGAAACAGGTTTAGGGAAACCCCAAACGCTCCCTAATTTAGGTGTTTTATCTCCGTTATCCGCGCCGTGAAAGTTCTCGTACATTTTCTAGGTCGGCAATTTCACCTGCCTTGAAAGGTGCTGTTAGTGTGCAGCAATATTCCAGCCTAGATAGAACAATGACCTGAAGGTGTCATATGGCTTGCCTCCCTAGTTTTTAAGTTCTCATTACCTCCTGTCATTTTTCTAGCAAAGCGATTGATACAATTTAGGTCCCTTTAAAGGGGAGATCCCCCGACAGATCATCCCAGGTCTTTGACGTTGGTGTTTCGCTCTATTTTGTGGCCAGAATTTGTGTAATGACGAGAGTGGACGGTTGCCCAAATGGGGGAGAAGAAGGGGGTAAGGAGTGTCAGAGGGACTGATTTTGCAACTTGATAGTGTCTCTTGTATACACCCAGTCTCGGCTGAGTGGTTGAGGGGAGTAGACGTGTGCTGGGGATCTGGACCTACTAATTCACAGGCCCCCCATTTCTCCCGACTGATAAGTCATCATTAAAACTCCTACTGTTGGAAGACAGCTTCAGTGTTGTGAGAACTCTTATGTGCGAGCTGTGACTAAGGATATACCTAGTCAAACACTGGAAATAGTTTTCCTTTTTGAAAAGGCCCTACAGGCCTCTGCCCCCCCCTCTCCCTTTATTTGACCTCACCCTTTCCCTTATCAACATAGATGTAGAGGCGAATTTTGCTAGTCCACGCTACCTCCCCTCTAAAAAAAGCTCACAACTCATCGCTTACCCCCCGGGGAAATAACGAGTGTGCATTTCTACGTGAGTTGGTAACCCGGGTGTCCACACACTGAAAAAATTCGCTTTCACCCCAAGACACGTGTGCAGAAGTTCTGCAAGTTGGAGTGAGTAACAATCTCTCGAGTTTTGCAGTGTGGGGTAACCCTTTGAGAATCTGCCTCAGCCTGTGATTGACGGGCACTGCATCACCTCCCTGAGTTTTCGCCCAATTGACTTGTGAAAAAAGGGAAATGTGCTGCTCATTACCTCTGCTTTTCTCCTGTATCCCCAATCTCCCCCTTTTAAACCAGCCTTTTCGCCCAATCAAGAGTGCATGAAAGGGTTATTTTGCGCCCCCTGGTACTCGACTCTCTGATTCCGAAAGTGCTGCAGATTTTTGTAACTTTTTGCATGAGTGGATTACGCTGACTTAGGACATTGTGCTACCACGTACCTAGTAGGTTTAAAAAATGATGAGGAATGTCGGGCCCTCGGGGACCTGAAAATGGCACTATAAGCCCACATGCCACTTACCCCATACTGCTGTGTCTAGTGAGGTGAAGCCCCTTTCCCGATTTCCTATTCACCGTATCCCTTAACTCGTCGCCGTTATCTACATAGGGAAAAGGGCGAGTTTAGTGACCGGCCAAAAGCGCCCAACCCGCCATAAAGGGCCCAAGGCTACATCTGTTCTGAATCCCAAAATGCCTTTGTGAACGTTCTACAGTTTTCCGGGCCGTCCTTCGGTGTTGTAGAATAGTTCTTATGTAGTGAAAATTTGTCTGTCATTCCAAAGACACGTGTGCAGATGTGTTAAGTGGCGGGTTTGGAGTTAAAAAGTAGACGGGGGTTGGTACCCGAGAGACGTGGGCCCATAAATGACCTTGAAAATTGCACTGCGACCTGCGGGCCACTACACCCAATTGCCTTGTCTAGCGGGGTGAATATCCTTTCCTTGTCCTTCTCCTTCCTCGTTTGGGAACCAGTCGTTCGCCTCTATTTGCTTGTGGTTAGAGGGGGTTTTTTTTGCCAGACCCCACATGGGTGTTGAGTGCCCCGTGTCCTCTGTCCCACTCCGCTATCTTGCAGGTTCCTGTGTGCCTGCCTGCCGCCTCTGCAAGCGGGTGCCCGGGTGGTTTGGGCCGGCGGTGAGCACAGTAAGCAGCTTGAGGGCAGCACTAAAACTAGCCAGAACAAGCAAAGGCCCTCGTAATAGTGTCCTGGGGCCCAGAGTCTGTTCGTTCTGCAGTGCTGTGCATACCAGTTTTTCCCTGTAGTGGTTAGAAAAATTTTGACGAGCTTTTGCAGTGCGACTTTTTTGAGGGGACTTCCCAAGGTTTATTTAAAATAGTAAGCGTGGTGATTGGCTTGTACAAGTGAAAAATTCATCGTCATACGTGGCTAAAGTGTTTGTGCTGCTTTCCCAACAGTTAATTGTCATTTGTAAGCCGTATTAAACTTTAAAAGGCTCAGAGTGACTTCATGTATGACCCCCTTACATTTGATAAATAGTGTAACAATGCTCTGCTCGTGTAATAAAACTATTAAATACTTACATAATTAAGTTGCTTTCCTAGGTATTGTTGTTTTTTTTCTAAACTTTTTCCTTTCAGACTGAAACTTTACTGCTAAATTTCCCAGTAATATTTAAATTGCAGTGTTCACTGTGGTTGTAGTGTGTAACTTTGTTTTGTATTTTTACGTAACAAGCTTACTCCTGATAATGTTCAGTTTCATGAATATTTTCTTACTTGGTAATTCGGTTCCCTTTTCAACTGTTTTAAAGAAGAGTCAGCCTGTTAACACATGTTCCTTGCCATCTACTATGGGTCTAGCGCCTAGTTAAAATTGTAATAGTAACAATTTGCAATCTTTTATACTTCTAGTTTACATTGGGAAAAAATTGTTTTAGACTATTTGACAACGGGATTGTAGTTTTTTAAACTTTGATACACCAATTTAATGACTGCAACTCGCACTGAACTAAAAACACTTTAAAAAAAGCGGGTAACCCCCAGAATGGCCTTGTGTGACCTTGAGAAGTTGGTGTGTTTATTACGACCAGGGTGTACCCCCCCTCACCTATATTTACATAAACAAAATGTTTTTCTAATGAAAAAGTGTACATTGGTGTACTTGGTAACACTTGTCATACATAAAAACGCGGGTAAGTGAATTTTTTTAGTACTGGTTCACTATCTACAGCTCCCCAATTATGCTTGCATACTGTATAACATGAACGGTAGTTACCCAGGAGGACCAAGGAAGTCGACCGAGTGATTTATCTCATTGTCTTGTAACTTTACCTAGTTGTTTTTTTTTTTTTTTTTTTTTTTTTTTTTTTTTTTTTTTTTAGTAATATGTTTACATCTTTGGTTGGGAAAGGGGTTTTCTTACATTCATTGTGATGTCTGCTATATTATTTTTTTCATGGGGTAAAAATTAGGGGCAGTACCTGAACAACTCAAGTGGAATTATCATTAAATTTTGAACCTAAATGTTTAATGTGATGTATGTCAAATTTCTAATTTTATGTAAAATTTTCCCCTACTTTGTCCTCTCTCTCCCTCTTTTTTTCATTTTTGTAATTTGTGATAAGGTGAAAACCCTCCCCTGTACCATCCATTAATCAATATGTCCCCAATTATTCCCAAAATACAAGGGGTCTCTGAGGGTTTTTGGGGGTGGGGTGTCTATTGAGGGGTGGGGTCTGGTTGAGAGGGTTTGGGAGGTGTTCTTAAATTGACACTTGTGTCTTGTGATCTTTTTTGGACCGATTTGTAGTGAATTTTTGCTCTTGCATAAGTATAAGGGAAAGATAAGCGGGGAATTTTGTGTTGTGAGTCTTACACCAATATCATCAGGAAAACATGGCAACTGTATAGGGAAAACCTTTTTTCTGCAGGTGATGGAAATAAAGATGTTCCCCCTTTAAAAAGTAAACAAAAGAGAAAAAGTGAAAAAAGGGCTAAGGTCGACGTTCAGACTCATTGACTCGTACAAAAGTGTACTAAACGCCTTGGGTGCACAGACTGCAAGAAGTCTTTCTTCAAAGGAAGAATTTTTTTAAGTGAATTTCCCTGACAACACCCCGCGCCTGTAAGGTATGCTAATGGAACTGTAAACAGCACCCCAAACCCAAAGGATCCAAATTTGGGAAAAAACACACACAACTTTGGTGTTTGGGAACAGAATAAAAGTTTATTAATGACTATTATACACCTTAGGGGGGTATAAGCTGCCCACCTCCTCAACACTCACCATTTTAAAAAATGGGTCATATCATAATCTTGGTTTTCCCTCTCTGCAGGGGACCCACCCCATCTGACTCTAAGTGGGGCATATCATCAAGCCTAAAAGTTTAAAGGAAAATCCCAAATTATTGCCATTGGGAGGCCCTTGCCCCCCCCCCGGAATATCGGGTGCAGGGTTTCGTTTCCTAAACATCGAAGTGTCCACCCCCTAAGAGGTTTAAAATGCCAACAGGGCCATGTTGAAGCGGGGAAAATACTAATTTTTGGGTGTGGTAAGTGTGCGGGGAAACATTCCACAGAGAATGCACAGTGGGGGCCCTAAAACCCAAAAATTTAAGTGTATTAACTGTAAAAAGTTGGGGTTACAGTTTCCCACAAGGACTGCATCAAACCCCAAACAACCTTCGATGTAAACCGAAAACATCCTTTAATGGTAACTGAGGAGGGGCCATCCAGTCTACCACGCCAGATCTGAATTTTAACCTCTGCAAAGTGTGCAAAACCCCACCTCACTGCAAAGGATTCGGTGATCCCAGAATGCCATCACACACACCAGCTGTGGAGGAGCTAGCCATCCCTGCTAGCAATATGGAACTACGGTCTGCCACTACAGATACCTAGGCACCCCTGAATAGGGGGGAGAGTTGTCATTTCCCCCCATACACAAAACTACAACAGTCAGCGGACCCCACACAGGTAACCCCCCGGGAAATTTGGAGAGAGTCAGATCAAGACCTACCTGAAATGAAGTAAAACAGAAACACAAATGTCCCCATGGAAATGTTAAGGGTGTAGGTGTTAAAGAAAGCACTAACCCAGAAGTGCCTCCTCCGGGGGGCAGGGATTCGCCTGCCCTTTCCCCATATTATAACAAACTTTCCAAAAAAAAATTGACCCTTTTGAACAATCCTGACAATTTAATAATATATGTAATCAGATGATGATCTTGGCATGGTGATGATGCAAAAGTGCAGCAATCTCCTTCGCTTCCACAATTTTTTAAAAGAAACCCATAACTCTTGCCCTTTAAAAATTGCTTATAACTGGCTGCCAAAATGCCGAAAAAAGCTTAAAAAAAAAGGTCCTGAAGATAAAGAGAAAAAAATATGCATTTGCTCTAAGTATCTGCCACTGTAGCAAACATAATGTTTTACCATCTTATGAGCAAGAGATTGTAAAACTCACTACAATGGATACATTACAAATCTTTTCATGGAAAAATGCTTCCAAGGGAAACGGTTGCCCGACTTTTCATCATATTAGTGCAACAAAAAAATTGATGTCATCTTTTGCAGGGAAAGTAGATTGAAAAATGGAGGCCCTCCCCAAACTTTTCCCGGATATCAGCTTTTAACCTAAAATAACCCAAATGTTTTTTGTGATGTATGTCAGAAAAGCTTGCACATTTCCTTTCCTTTTCGAGTCGAGTTAAATCAGTATCTGGGTCCAAAGTTATGCAGGCGATTTTTTCCCTAAACATTTTTAAACTCAAACCCCAGCGAACCAGCTTCGACCGATCTTTACCAGATCGCACAAAAAGTGAACCTACCCTCATTTTTAGATTTAATGCCAGACATAAAATTTGGTGGGTCTAAACAAACACCAATGGGAAATAAACAGTGAGATTTTTAATGAGCATATAATGTTCGATTGTGGGGACTACTGAGCCTACTCACATATATGTGGCATACAGATCTGGTCTTGGATTTAAAAATTTATATACGAGCATGATCGTCAAGTTGATGCTTCTTCTGATCATTCCAAGACTAACAACTGCAATCTTGACACTCTCCCCAACAAGGAGCTAAAAAACGAAGGGGGAAAATTTTTCAAACCCCGAACACGAGACAACTTTATTTAACCTTGGGGAATGGATAAGAATTACGAGCCCATTGGCAACAAAAAATTAATGTGATTTAATTTCCCCTATTGGAGTGTTCTCACAGATCAAGTGGGCAGGGAAAAGGAAACAAAAACCCTCCACTTTTAAAAACAAAAAAAACCAATGTAAATCTATAATACCCCCGCTGCGCAATCTAACACATGCAGCTGGAGGATTGGTAAAACATACCGTGAAATGTAGAACCCCCGACCCGCTCAGAACGTTCCAAGCTGATAACAAAGCAAGGAAAAGAAAGGGGAAATTAGGCAACAGGAATGGGAACAGTTTGTTAGGGGATTAAAAGGTCCCCCCCTTTGAGTATGGCTTGGGGAAAAGGGATAAATAAAATAACCAGGGGAAAAAAACTGGGAAGTTTCTCTCCCTTTCCTCTTGAAAAAGCAAATGACCTCATAAAGAATGGTCCAAAACATCCAGGTTTTAAAACCTTCCATCTTTTTATTAGAAAAAATTTAGAGAGTATTCGAAAAGTGAAACGATTAATTTTATGAGCCAAAATTTGATGAGAGTGATTGCCTCTTTACCCATTGAATTTGTAATGCTTTTAACCAAAGGTCGATCAACTGCTCCCGGAGAGGATGGTATAACCTTATATTTTTCAAAACTCTAGGGACGTGCCTGTAACCCTTTTTGGGACGTATAATCTCAGTTTCTTGAGGCGTTTTCCCACTTTTCCGGACCAATGTCTCTTTGTGCCTATCCCAAGCCCCAACAGCCTGAATTTTGGGGGATCTCCTTAAATATTGTCTTTGTAAAACTTTTGAAAAAAATGATCTAACAGACTGACTACAGAATCAAGATCAACTTTCCCCCTACCTCTATGGTTCATGAAAGGGAAAAGTGTGCGAATGTTTTTCCCCTTTCTCATGCACACACCCCTACTAGTTTTACCACTTTTCTTTATCTAAAATTTTGCATTTGATATTTTTAAAAAAGAACCGTTATATACATGAATTACCAAAATGAATATTGGTGGTAGCTTACTCTGCTGGATAATAGTTTCCTTCAAAAGAGTACCCCTGTCCTTTACCAAAGGTTTTAGAAGTGATTTTAAAGAATTCTTTGGTACACCGCAGGGGGGGTTCTTTGTCCCTGTATTTAAAATTCTGATTTAAAGCTCCCCTAAATGCTCTCCCGCCTCACCTAAAAATATAGCATAAGCTATCTGATGATATCATATCCATACAACAGGGCAAAAGATGAAAACCATTCTTAAGAAGTTCAAGCAATTTTAACGACTAGGCCCCGTAATATCTTCCTCTAAAAATAAGATTTAACAAAAAAAACGACATCCCCCACCCAAGGGGTGAAAAAAAAAAAAAAATAAGGGGATGTTTTAAAAAAAATTTTAAAAAAAAAGAAATGTAAATGGGGGTTTTTTTTTTGGTTTTTTTGGTGGGGGTAAAAAATTTTTTTTGTTGGTTTTTTTTTGTGTTTGTTTTTTTGGGGGGGGTTTTTTGTTGGGGGGGGTTAAAAGTGGTTTGGTTTATTTTTGGGTAGTTAAAAAGTTTTTAAATAGGAAATTGGTATTTTGTATAGTGATAGGATTTTGAAATTAAGGGGTTGGTTTGAATTTGAGGAAGAATGTAAATTTAAAGGTTTTTAAGGAAAAAAAAGATTAAATATTTTGAAAAGTGATTCATTAATTTTATAAGAGAACTGTATCAGTACAAAAAGAAAATTACCCCTCCTGGAAGATTTTTTAAAACAACCCAAGTCCCCCAAGAACTCATTTAAGTAATCCCCCTTTAAATTTTTGTTGAAAACTGCCCAAGAAAAATTTTACCTAATGGTGTAAAAATTTTCCCCCCAAAGTTATATACACTACTAAACAGAGTCTTCAGCCTCCTTCTCTTGTTGCCACTCCCAGTTTTAAGCGATAAAAATTTTAGTTTTAATAAGAAATTAACAACTGGGCGTCTACCCTGCAAATAATTGTTTTTGCAATTAAAAAGGCGCTAAAAACTAACCCAAGAACTAGCCCGACTCTATCATATTACTGTTTAGTCATCACGAAGGGTCTTGATCATATAATGACTCCAAAAATGCTCATTGGGGAACCCGAAAAGATACTCAAAAATTAGGACAAAAAAAAAATTAATGTAAATTGCATGGATCCCCCACACATTGGATACTCCTTCATGATAAAGTTGATATGTTAGCCAAGAGATATCCAAAGGGGAATGTAGAATATAACTTTGGGATAACTGGTCTGCTTAGGAATAAATTAGGGGGAGAAGTAAATAAAAAATGATTTTTATAGGGAAGCAGTTAGAAGCCCGAGTAGATCTATAAAAACCCTATGATAACAGAACGAGAAAGTAGTTTATGGGGGGCAACTTTTTCAATGTGAACAGACTGATGATTTGTATGGCCAGGGCTTAGGGTTGGTTACAAATACTTCTGGCGTTGGGAACCCCACAGAGATGATCAAACTAAATGTAAAATTTTGTGATCAGGCATATGGTCACTCTCTTGAACACATGTGCTTAATTGTCCCCTTATTTAGGAATACGAGACAGACAGTAAATAACCTATTACAGTCAAAATACTTATTAATGAAAATAAGATACCAGATAACTAAGCAAATTTCCTAAAATTTTCTGTAACAGATAAATGAACTTTGATATGTAGATATAAATCCATAGTATTTTGTTAACCCTTTGGGGCCTAGTTCCTAGGGCCCTTTTGTGTATCCTTGCTCTCCCCACCGCCACAGGATGGATATGGGGTGCACAATAAAACCACTTCGTGGGAAAAACTAATCTTGTATACCCCTTTGTTTTGCCCTTTATTTTTTGCAGTGAAAATTTCGTGATAGAGTGTTTATATTTTTGTGTTTTCATTTGGTTATGGAAGCTTGCGTGAAATTTTACTTTTTTGACAGCATTTACTTTACAATGATATTAAATGTTGTGTCAACAATATAAAAATTCAGGAATTGTGGCCATGTATTTTTGCAAGGTGGTGTGTACCTCAGGCAGTACCTACTTCTGTATGAAATTTTTTCTCCCCCCCCCAAAAAAAAAAAATTTGGATTTTTCTTTCAGTAACCATCTCTGATGCTTTTAAAACCAAAAGGCACCTCCGGAATGCACCTTTTCTCGAAAAACACCCAAGCCCCTTTTGGGAGACTGGACAGGGATCAGACATCCCCCAAAGATCCCAAATTTCCCAAAACAAATTACACCCCTGCCAAGAACCTCAAAAGGAATGAAATGGACTCCCGGTACCCCTTTCCCCCTATTAGGAACAGCATGCCTGTGGGAAAAAATCCCAAAAGGGCCCAAAAAAAGGGGGGGGAAAAGGGAGGGGCGGGGGGGGGAGGAAAAGGGAAAAAAGGGGAAGGGATAATTGATAGGAAAGGTGGATTGGGGGAAAAATCAGGGCCGGTCTGAGGGAAAAGACCAACAGGTTTAAATTTTCAATCAAAAGCCCTTCACCACATCAAGGAGCCCCCCTTTAAGATGATGGGGTGAAACTTTTGGGGTGTTTTTTTTACACGGTTTTCATGTTCACCCATCAGTAAGATGGGCACCTAGGAGTTTTGGGCTGGTGTGGGTTGCCCTGGACCAAGGCCCTAAATTGGGGGAAATGCTAGCATAACAAGGGGGTTTCTATATAGTGAATTCTTGATGCCAGCTAGGCCTGTATATCTTTTACAGACTTAAGTGAATAAAAAAATTTATTATTATTTTATTATTTTTATTTTTATTATTATTATTATTAAGTAGTAGAGTAGTAGTAGTAGAAAACATATTTAAACTCAACACTGTTAGGGTACATTCATTTTATATATTCTGATGAGTTTATAACTAAAATATTCCTTTAACATTCAACACTAACATGTTTTATCTCCTGTATGTACTTTCATATGTGTCACAAGATTGTCTTTTTGACTAAAACATTTCAAACACTCTGAACATTGATATGGTTTATCTCCTGTATGTACTCTTGTATGTGTAACAAGACTACTTTTCTCAGTAAAACATTTCAGACACTCTAAACATTGATATTTATCTCCTGTATGTACTCTCATATGTGTAACAAGATTGCCTCTTATACTAAAACATTTCAGACACTCTGAACATTGATATGGTTTATCTCCTGTATGTACTTTCATATGTGTCACAAGATGGCTTTTGTGACTATAACATTTCAAACACTCTGAACATCGATATGGTTTATCTCCTGTATGTACTCTAATATGTGTCACAAGATTACATTTTACACTAAAACGTTTCAGACATTGTGAACACTGATATGGTTTATGTTCTTTATGTTTTTCCATATTTTTTAAACAATGGTATTTCATTTAAAATATTTTAGTCATTCAACATTGGTATAGTTAATCTTCCTTATGTACTCACATGTCTATTTCAAGATAGTTTTTTCAACTATTTTGGAGACTGAAAACACAGTTTTCCTTATGAACATATTCCCATGTTAAGATTTATTTAAGCAAAACTTTCCCTACTTATAAGCACTAATAAAGTTTATATTGTGCATTAAAACACTATCATAATTTTTGTTTTGTGTGTTAAAAGAGTAATATATGTAGTGGAACATTTGCAGATACACTCAACATCACTTATTATTATTTTATCTTGTTTTTATACAGATTTTTCTGAAAATTTTTTAATTACAGTATTACTAGCATGTATTTTTCTATTAAACTACCATGCATATTTAGATATAATTCCCAATATCAGAAGGAGAGGTGTTAATGTTGCAGTTTTTTTCATGTAGTGTAAAGTCCTTTTGGCAAGACGTGATGGAGTGAAAGATGGGGGAAAATTTTTTCTTTTTGGGGCCCCCTGCCTTGGTGGGAACAGCTGGGTTAAAAAAAAAGTCTTACTAGTTATAAATTAAAAAAGGATAACAGATTGCCTTTTTTTAGTACGAAGATAAATGTTGGAAACAGAATTGGTAAAATTTTCCCCAAAATACTTCTGCAAAAGAAACATGGTCATATAGTACAATATTTCCCCAAATTCCAACAAAACATACTCAACAAGAAAATTTTTTTTTCCCATTATCATGTTTACTAAATAAAATTGTCACTTTTAAACATTCCAGTAGATCCTTTTGTTTAGTCAAATCACCGACCTTGGTTTAAATAAATGACCCCCTGATCAAACAGATCGTGGTCCCAACCCTTGACGGGCCCAACCCGGACTGGTCCGAACCCTTGACTGGTCCGAACCTTGACTGGTTTCAAACGGTTTCGTTGGACAATAAAGCGACTGTAAACGGAGGGGTTGTGGCCCTTATAAACACAAACTTTAAAAAAAAATACCAGGGAAAGTGCCGGTAAGTGTCCAAAATACAAAAACGTTTTGAACGAAATACAAAAAGCTAGAGCTTCATTTAAAGGGGATTAATAGAAATTTTAGAGGTTGTGTAGAATTGCGTAAATCAACCATTCAAATCATTATGAAGTGTGTGTATCTGTGGTCAGTCAACAAACGGGCTTCCACATGCATAAAATTGTCATTTTTTTTGGAAATTGTTTTACGCCCCTTTTTGCAGTTTTCCCAAACTGCTACAAGCAGTATTTAAAACAGGGGAAGTGTTTTTGGGGATGCCCCAA
>NC_069429.1:35829053-35853736 GCF_026875155.1 Cherax quadricarinatus | reverse complement strand
AAAGAAATCTCACGTAGCTGGTAGAACGTATTATTACAGATAAGGTGGTTGCGCCCTTACAGCCGTGACCTGCCCCTTGCTCACCTCTCGTACCACTGACTGACTGCCGCCCACGTACCCATATGTGAGAGGGTATTGAATAATGTCCAGGTCAGCTCCAATATGGAAAAGACAGTGACTCAGGCAGAGACGGTGGTCGTGAGTCAACTGGCACAGTGGTTACTGGTAACTGGTTACCTACTAACAGAGATGTCAACTGGACTTATCACCTGTCAAGCTGAACCAATTAACCTGTCAAGCTAACCTATCTACCTGTCCAGCTGAACCTATCACCTGTCAAGCTGACCTAAAACCTTCAAGCTGAAACTTATCACCTGTCAACTGAATCTCTCATATTTGAAGCGTAATCTATCACCTGTAAAGCTGAACCACACTGTCAAGCTTATCCATCACCTGTGAAGCTGAACTATCACCTGTGACAGCGGAACCTATCACTTGTCCAACTGAACCTATCACCTGTCACGCCTGAACATATCCCCTGTCAGCTGAACCTATCACCTGTCAAGCTGACCTAGTCACTTTCAAGCTGACCCTAACACCTGTCCAACTGAACCTATCACCTGTCAAGCTGAACCCTATCACCTGTCAAACTAACCTATCACCTGTCAAACTGAATCTATCACCTGTCAAGCTTACTTTTAACCTGTCCAAGCTGAACCTATCACCTTCGAGCTGATCCTTTCACCTGTGAAGCTGAAACCTATCACCTGTGAAGCTGAACCTATCACCTGTCAACTGAATCTATCACCGTGAAGCTGAACCTATCCCTGTCAACTGAACCATCACCTTTCTAGCTGAACCTTCTCCCTCTCAAGCTATACTATCACTGTCAAGCTGAACCTATCTCCTGTCAATCTGAAGCTTCACCTGTCAAGCTGAAACCTATCACCTGTGAATCTGTACCTATCACCTGTGAAGCTGAACCTATCACCTGTGACGCTGAACCTATCATCTCAACCTGACAAGCTGAACTATCATCAGTCAAGCTGAAAAACCTATCACCTGTCTAGCTGAACCTATCACCTGTCAAGCTGAAACTAAACATCGTCAAGCTGAACCTATCACCTGTGAAGCTGAGCCTATCACCTGTGAAGCTGAACCTATCACCTGTCAAGATGCGACCTATCACCTGTCAAGCTGAACCTATCACCTTCAAGCTTGAACCTATCACCTTCAACTGAAACCTATCAACCTCTGAAACTGAACCTACATCACCTGACAAGCTGAACCTATCACTTGTGAAGCTGAAATTTTTATCTCCTGTCAAGCAGTACTATCACCTGTCAAGCTGACCCTAGCACTTGTCAAGCTAACCTACCACCTGTCAAGCTGAACCTATCGACCTGTGAACTGAATTTATCACCTGTTCAAGCTGAACCTATCACTTGTCAAGCTGAACCTATCCACCTTCCAAGCTGAACTATCACCTGTCAAGCTGGACTTATCACACTGTCAAGCTGAACCTATCACTGTCAAGCTGCACCAACACCTTCAACTGAACCTATCCACCTTCAAGCTGAACTCTAAAACCTGCAAGCTGAACTTATCACCTGTCAAGCTGAATCTCACATATTCAAGCTTATCTATCACCTGTGAAGCTGATCAAAACACCTGTCAACGAACCTATCACCTTCAAAGCGACACCTATCACCTTCAAGCTAACCTATTCACCTTGCAAGCTGAACCTATCCACCTGTCCAAGCTAACCTATCACCTGTGAGCTAACCTAGTCACCTGCAAACTGAACCTATCACCTGTCAAAGCTGAAACCTATAACCTGTCAAGCTGAACCTATCACCTGTCAAGGCTGAACCTATCACTCTGAAGCTGAACCCTATCACCTGTCAAGCTGACCTATCACCTGTCAAGCTGAATCTATCACCTGTTAAGCTGACCTATCACCTGTCAAGCTGAACCTATCACCTGTCAACGAACCTATCTCCTCTCAACTAAACCTATCATCGTCAACTGAACCTTCACCTGTCAAACTGAAAGCTTTTCACCTGTCACTGAACCTTTCACCTGTCAAGAGCTGAACCTATCACCTGTCAAGCTGAATCTAATAACCTCTGCAGCTGAACCTATCACCTGTGAAGCTGAACCTATCACCTGTGAAGCTGAACCTAATCACCTGGTAGCTGAAACCTATCACCAGTCAACTGAAACTATCATTTTCCAAGCGAACTATCACCTGTGAAGCTGAACCTATCACCTGTCAAGCTGAAACTTTCACTGTCAAGCTGAACCTATCACCTGTGAAGCTGAACCTATCACCTGTCCAAGCGGAACTATCATAGCTGTCCCAAGGTCGAACCTATCACCTCTCAACTGAAACTATCAACCTTCAAGCTGAAACTATCACCCTTCCAACTGAACCTGTCTCTTAATTCTCTTTGCTTTTTCTCCGTTGCCTAACAATTCCCTCAGTGACAAAGTTCTCAACCTGTTTCTGAAACTCTCACAAGAAGGTGAGGTCAATCACCATTTGTGTGGTCGCTCCCTTCTGTTCCCCCCAGACTTCTTGCCCCCATCCCCCCCTTCTTTCCTTTCCCACGGCAGGACTCCTTGTTAGCACAATCTCCAGGAACATAACTCCCTTCCCGTCAGACCTCTTTGGTTCCCTCCATAGTCCACCCTGATCTCTATTGCTCTATCTCACCTGTCTCTAAATCTCATGGTATTTGCCATCTTTCTTACCGCTGAACACTTGACACTTTTGAACACTATATTTCAGAACGAAAACCTCAATGGACACCGTGTGCCTCCTTCTCCCCTTATTATTTTCACAACCCTTGCAGCAATCATTTCTCTCACTTCATTCCGAGTCCTCCTTGCTTATACGATTTCCGTTGCCTCCACACATTGTCTATCACTGAACCTACTAGACATACATTTTGTTGATTCCATGTATTGAAATCTTCCCATGAGGATAACTGAGGGCCCTAACTGCACTCTCTCGAAAGGTTACAATTAGGGAATATGATCGAGGTGTATAATTGAAAACAGAATAAAGTAAAGGATGTAAATAGCTGCTGAAAATTTCCAGCCAGGACAGGACTCACAAGCAATGGTTTCAAGTTACAAAAATTCATATTCCAGAAGGATATTAGGAACGCACTGAGTGGTAAATAGGGTGTGGATGAGGAGCAAACTCTCCAGTACCGTCATAAAGCTAAGACATGTTAGTTTAACAAAAGGTAGATAAATACCATGAGTGGGTTGGGTGGTGTGGAAGTTGGACCTGACTAGCTTGTGCTACTAGGTCTGATCCGTGCACCTCCCTAAGTGAAGTGACCTGAATAGGTGGCTCAATGGGGATAATCCTAAGGGGGAACATGGACCTGCTCTCACAGATCAGTAGGCCTGTTGCAGTTTCTTTTCTTCTAATGTATCTTATGTTAATCTGTCCCTTTTTGGGGTAGTGCGTTGCCTTCTTGCTGATCCTTCCCTGATAAACATTGAATGAAGTGCACTACTTGTTAATGTTGGGTATACCGTATTCAACAGGGTTTGTTCTCTCCGCATTATCTCATCCTATATTTATTTTTTGCATAGTGGTATACAGTTTTTCACTCCCGTGCATTCTGTATCTCTGATATTGCAATCTTGATCTCTTTTCTGCCACTGTGGCCCATCTTGTTTATTAATGATGTTAATGTTCTTCATTTTTGGGTACTTCCACATGACTCTCCGTGGTGATCACTTGGAGATTCTTATCACTTCCTCATCTCTTCAAATGTTTTTTTACTAGTCTCTCACCTCATTTAGACCTCGCACTCAGTCTCTCTTGCATTGGTTCTTTCTATTCTGCTCCTTGTCAGTATGCACTTGATTATGCTGTATGTTCTCCCAGATTTGCATGACAGTGATCTCTTTCCTATTGTTCTTACTTCCACCTTGTATCCAGCCCCCCTCGTTGGCCCCCTTGCAATTTGGACAAGTGATTTGGGACATATATATCATTCTCATCTTACCACTTTGTACTCTATGATGAGCTGTGCACCAGTTTCGACCTTGTTTTGATTGCAAAGTGGCAATTCCTTCCTCATGCCTCACGCTGGCATTCTCAAGACAAGTGTGCCATGTGGTCTCCAGTGTGTGCCCTGCCAATGCATTTGAAACATGCTGCATGGGGCTGTTATCAATATAATCGGACCATGCAGATCATCTTTGGATTTAAGCAGGCTAGGCATTGCTTGCCTTTCATACGTGATGCTAAATGCCCATGTTGGGAAGACTATGTTTTTACCTTTACCTCGACTTCTCCTATGTATGTGGTTTGGAGAGTATGGAAGTTGTATGGCAAGTACATCCAGACCCAGCTCCTGTTTGGAAGGTTGCTGGTGTTAGTGATGTGGAACCTCTTGAAGTTGCCATGAAACCAAACTGTCTTTTCATGTCCTCCCAAGGGCTTCACCTCTGTCCCCTCATTTCTTGATTCTAAGTCTGCAAGGAGCAGTCCACCCTTGATTTCTCATTGTAATGGGATGGACCGTATTCAGACTTTCCGCTTGCTGGTCATCTGAAAACTGGGCCTGGAGAGAGTTACCTGAGAGAGTCGGGGTCAAACGCCCCCCGCGGCCGTCTGTGATCTGGCCTCCTGGTGATCAGCGCCTGAACAACCAGCTGTTTGCTGCTGGCTGCACGCAAACCAACGTACGAAGCCTGCGCCCCCGCTGATCATTACTGACTTTAGGTCTTGTCCAGTGCCTACGGTGAAGACTCCCAGGTCTTTTGGTAAGCCCCCTATGTGTGCTGGGAGGCGTTGAACAGTCCTCGGGCCCCTGACACTTATGTATGGTCTCTTAACGTCTAGTGCCACCCCCTGCTTTTCATTGGGGATGGTGCATCGTCTGCCAAGTCTTTTTGCTTTCGTAGTGAGTGATTTTTTTTTTCGGGGGGGTGTGCAAGTTTCGGTACTAGTCCCTCTAGATTTTCCAGGTGTATATAATCATGTATCTCTCCCTCCTGCTTCCAGGAATACAGGTTTAGAAACCTCTACCTCCCATAATTGAGTGTTTTATCTCCGTTATGCGCGCCGTGAAAGTTCTCTGTACATTTTCTAGGTCGGCATTATTCACCTGCCTTGAAAGGTGCTTTAGAGGCAGCAATATTCCAGCCTAGATAAACAAGTGCCTGAAAGTTCATCATGGGCTTGGCTCCCTATTTTTAAGTTCTCATTATCCATACTTGGGGGTCATTTTCTAGCAGATGCGATTGATACACAGTTTATGGTCCTTGAAGGGAGATCCTCCGCAAAACAACAACTTAATCACTCCACAGTCTTGACGTGGTGTTTCGCTCTATTTTGTGCCAGAATTTTGTTTTTGTCTCTGATGAAATTTAATTTCCTCATGTTTACCCCAAATCTGAGTAATTTGAAATTTCTCATCGTTGAACTTCATATTGTTTTCTGCAGCCCACTGAAAGATTTGGTTGATTCCCGCCTGGAGTCCTTGCAGTGTTGCAATGGAAACCCACTGTCATGCAGATTCGGTGTCATCTGCAAAGGAAACCGGTGCTGTGCTGACATCCATGTCTATGTCGGATATTGGAGGATGAGGAACAAGATGTGAGATAGTACTGTGCCTTGTGGAACAGAGCTTTTCCACCGTAGCTGCTAGCTGCCTCGGACTTAACTCTGTTGACGACTATACTCTCTGTGTGTCTGTTAGTGAGGAAATTATAGATCCATCGCCCGACTTTTCCTGTTTATTCCTTTAGTGCGCATGTTTGGTCGCTATTACGCCATGGTCTCACTTGACGAAGCTTTTGCAAAGTCTGTATATATTACGGGATCTGCATTCTTTTTGTCTTCTAGTGCATTTTAGACCTTGGCGTAGGATCCAGTAGTTGAACAGCAGGAAGCGACTGTTTTCTAGAACCCATGTAGCCCAGGGTGTGTAGCTGATGTGTTTCGAGATGGGTGTATCTTGCTTCTTAGGACCCTTTCAAAGATTTTTTAGATATGGGATGTTATGCTATTTGGTCTGTAGTTTCTTGCTGTTGCTATATTACTGCCCCTTTGTGATGGCTAAGTCTGGTTTGTTTTTAGTAACTGAGGGACGACCCCCGTGTCCATGCTCCCTCTCCATAGGATGGAAAAGGCTCGTGATAGGGGCTTCTTGCAGTTCTTGAATGACACAGAGTCCATGAGTCTGGCCCTGGCGCAAGTGCATGGCATGTCATTTATATCGCCTTCGAAGTCATTTGGCGTCATGATTACAAGTATAGCTTGTGTTAATCAAATTTTGTGGCTCTCTCATAAAAAATTCATTTTGATCTTCGACTCTCAGTCTGGTTAGCGGCTTGCTGATGATATTCATATCCGTATGCTACAGCATCTGCATTCTACAGCTCTTACAGTCCTTTTGCATCTTTTCAATCTTGTTTGGATTGAGGGGTCTCCATCAACAATGGAAATCTTCCATAGAACTACTGTTTTGCAAACCAGGCACTTCAGGGGTTGATACTTCTCACTATTGTACCATTGCACAGACCAGTGAATCCTGCAAGGTGTATGGAACAAATGTGAAATAGATGTCTGGTACGGTATTAGGAGAACGCACATTGGTGGCTTTTGGCAAGGGCCGCTTAATTTGGACCTCTTGCTCCACTTAGCATACATATGTACAAAATGCCTTTTTAATAAATTCTCCATTCTAAGCACTCTTTTTGATCTGAGAAGGCATATTGACAGCCCACCACTTAAGGTATAACATCTAAGCTCAGGTCAACTCCTTAGCCCCCCCTCCATGTAATCTACCGACCTCCTGCTGCTGCTTGTTATCTGAAAGACATTTTTGTGTCTGTTTGGCACCACTCGGTTTATCAGCCAAGGGCATCCCACAAGTTGTGGCCCTACAGAAACCCCATTTCTCTTGCTATAAATGACCTACCTTCCATTCTTTCTTTCCCTCGCATATTTGGTTTTCGTTGCTTTTTGTGGATGACTTCACCATAGATTACAACTATGTGCTGACTGTCACCTGTAAGGTAGCCTCCCTTCATGATTTAAATTTTCTAGTGTATAAACCCATATTATTACCATCACAAGATGTCCTCTTGTCCCAGATTTCTATGTTATTTGCAAGGATCACATATTCCATTATTGCTACGGTAATTTTCCTTGGCCTTGTATTCAATTGCTGGTTGAACAATGGAAACCCGTCACATTTCCTCTTTGAAGGCAGTTTGCCATTTTGACTGATCCTCCGTAAAATTATTGCAGATCGTTCCTGGGGAGCAGATCTCCGGTCTCTACACCATTATATTCCGCCCTAATCTTGTCAAAAGCTGGATTATGGCAACCAATCTAAATCTGCATCTCCTCCTGCATGTCTTTCTAAGTTAGATCCCATTCATCATTATGACTACAGTTATGTCCTTGGTGTCTTCATTCATCCCCTGTTGAAAGCCCACTATGCGAGGTGAATGTCTTTCCTTAGGCCAATCGTCCATGATACTCATTGCCTTCATTACTTTGTCTGCTCTCATGACTTTCGGGTTCCTTCCTTTGGTAGAGGTTGGTCTCAGACATTAGTAGAAGCCCTTTAAATGATTGGCAATCCCCTGCTTAATCCATCTGTTTTCCTCTAAGTTCTTCAGCTCACTCAGGTCCTTTCCTCCAGCTTGCATCCGTGTATGTTTGATATAGTCATCTGCCTTTTCTTCCCCTCTCCTTTGGAGGTTCCAAGGGTTGGTGTCCTGTTCTCCCCTACTGCTGTGTGCCAAACTCTTCTTAACCTATGACTGCTTCTTGCTCTCTTTTTTCTTGATCACTCGGGTCGCATGATCATGCTGTCACTGTTTTATACAGGTGGGTTTCAAAAATCTGATGGGTGTTGGTTTACGGTGGTGTTTCTGACAATGTTGTTCGGGTCATTTGTTAAAACGCTCGCTAGTATTTTTAACCATCAGTTGGATGTTCATCCACAAGTGTTTCTCCATATTACATATATGTCTCTATGGCTTTTTTTTATCATTTTGGATTCCCTCAGTGCTTTACCAGGGCCACTTAACAATTTAATTTTCCCTTATCCATTGGTCCTTCATATTCAAACTATGCACGCCATAGACACAAAAAACAAAGGACTCTTTTTCTGTTTGGGTCCCTGCACACGTTTATGTACAAGGTAATGACAGTGGATGCTGCCGCACGTCTGTGTGCATGATTATCTGTTTCCTATAAGAAATATATTCCATTCAGGGATTATGTTACAGTCATCTCGTACACCTTCATGCTCTTTTGCAGGCAACTGTAGTCCGGACTTTGCACAATAACAATTGCACTCTATTTAAACCACTTTTGGTTTGTGCCATCTCCTTACTACTGTTGCCATAACTCAGGAGACTGTGCTCTACCATCTCTGCATTGGCCATACTCTCATTACCTAATGGTATCTCATGGAAGGATACCCTATCCCTCACTGGAGGCTTGTCAGCCTCTATTTCGGTTCTTCACTTTCTCGTGGATTGCCCGGTTTCCAGGAAGCTTCGCAATTAACTCCACTAACACCCACTGCCCTTAACACTCCTTGCGTTTATCCTTGCCTTCTTACAGATGGCACTGCCATTGACTTACTAATACGATTTACTTTTTATCAGCAACTGCATTACTATAGGAAACTTTGACACATAACCCTTACATCCCTACCAGCCTTTTTCTCACCTCACACCTCTGATTCTCCTCTCCACCTTAGCTGTTTATATATCTCCAGTACTATTTTCTGCCCCACAGTGCACAAGACTCTGTCAGTTTAGTGCTTATTGATTATTTATTTATTTTTTATTTATTTTTATTAATTTGAACATGATACAGAGAATACCAGAGAAATAAGTAGTTAAATGCAACATGCCAAAGCCCCTTGTATCAGAGCATTATGGCAAGCTTAAAATTAAATTAAGATAATCTAGCAATGATATATTCAGTGGAAAAACATTAGTGTAAACAGCTAACAATTTAGCACAAAAGAGATTTACAAAACAGGTCATGTGTCATTTACCGTGTTGATGTGCTTCAAGTATGAATGGAGTATTCTGAAGGTACTGTAATTAAAAAAATAACAAAGTTTTGATTGGGTCACAGTTTAACATTTAATGTGATACAATTATGAAGAGAAATATTATGAGATAACAATATACATAGATACAATTATTCCAGTATTTATTTCAGTTGTGGGTGAGTAAGTGATCTTTGAGAAGAGACTTGAATTTATAAAAAGACAGTGTTTTCTTTTATATTCACAGGTAATGATTCCATATTTTAGGGCCTTTTATGTGCATTGAGTTTATGCATAGCATGAAATGGACATGAGGAAACTTCAAAAGAGTGATCTGTACCTTGTATTATGGTCATGTGTTCTGTTGAGGTTGGCAAGGAGATGTTTATGAAGGGGAGGGTTTATATCCAAGGTAAGTTTATATAAGTAGTATGGATGTTTTGTATGGTGAGTAGGTTTAGAGTTTGTTGAATATTGGTGGAGTGTGCTGCCTGTAGTGGGATTTTGGATATCAATTCTGACTGCAGCCTTTTTGTTGCGTAATAGTGGTCTGAGATGGTTTCATTGTTGATGAGCCCCCTGCACAAATTCCATAGTGAGATCGGGTACATAAGTGAGTGTCATAGGGCCAGGAGGCTGTCTGAGGAACATAGTACCGTATCTTCGATAGTATGCCTACGTCTCGGAAAATTTTCTTGAAATTTTTGTATATGTGTTTTGAAAATTGAGTCCATTATCAAGTGGATTTCATAAGGATTTCCCTCTTTGAGCATTGTGATAGATGACCGTTTATCATTATTTAAGAGGGACATCTGTAGCTCTGTTACCAAACCTGAATGAAGTAGGTTCTGTCAATGTTTAAGTAGGTTTGTTAGTCCTAAACCAGGTAAATATTTTTTCTGTAATTCGGTATTCACAGCATTGGCTAGCATACTGGGCTCGGGTTAGTAGAAGACATATGCAGTGTCATCTGCAAATAGCAGGGTTTGAGTGATGTGTCCTTTGGTAGGTCATTTTATGTATATGAGAAAGAGTAGAGGGCCAAGGACACTTCCTGTGGGACATACCCAACTGTAATTGTCTGTGCGGAAAGAGTTTTCCCCATTTGTGTACACATACAGGCTTCTGTTTGCGAGGTATGACTTTTAGGTAAGTTGAGGGAGTGCCCTCTTATACCATAGTGCAACAATTTTATGTGGAGCAAATCAGGTCAACTGTAACAAAAGCTTTATGTAAGTCAATGAAGATCCCCATGGGACTTCTTTTTTCTCTATTGCCGTGTATATATTTTCTAGCATGTGGATAATCGCATCAATAAGTATTTTATAGCCTGAACCACCAAATTGACCGGGTTGAAGTATGTTGTGGGATATGAGGTCGAAATAGATTTGCTTATCATTAATTTTTCGAAGATTTTAGAGAGAGGGATGTATAAAGTCGTTTGGGCTCCTCCATTATGGATCGGGTGGACCCTTTTTCTAGTTTTGAAAACTGTAGGGAAGGTAGAGATTGATGGAATTTGTTAAAGGATGTGCAATGAATGTGATAGCACTTGGATGCTTTTTTTTGTATATAAAGGATGTAAGGTATTTAAAATCTTTGTCTCTTGTCTTGTTCCAGTCTACCAAACTCCTTTTCTTCCACCCAATAAAGTGATCAGAAATTGGTAATTTTTCCAGTTTTATACAAAATTGAAGAAAGGCCAATTTCAAAATAGGTTCCAGAATAAACAATGCAATCATACCTAACACTAAAATAACATTGTGTCTTTTCATTAGTCATGTCTCCAGGCCCCTTTTATATTACGCTTGCTTCCCATATTGAAAATTTACTGTTGATGTGGAGGACTACTGCAAAGGTGAATAATGATTATAAATAATATCAGTACATTGTGGAGCAGATTAACCCACCAGTTAAAAAACCCCCGTATCTTGGATCCTGACGAAATTTGTTTACTTCGAACATTGTCAAAAATCAAACATTTGTACTAATTGATTCACTTTCAGCTACTTTTTTTTATTAACCATTAAAAATTATCTCTATTTCTGTAATATGTCTTCCCTTCTGTCAAATGACACCAAGAAAACGAGAATACAACCATAAATACAATACAAATATTCCACCACAAATATGCTGTTTAAACCAAAACTGGTCCCAGTTATTTCTCATGCACTGAGTGCTTGCAGGATTTTTTTATGCTATATATACTGACCACTCAGACCTATATCTCTCATAAGTAGACTACAGCTATCTCCTCAAAGAATGACAGCTACTAAATTTAGCAGAGTACTACAGGATTGACCTTGGCTTCATACCGTATAAATGTGGGACTGGACAGTGAATTACCGAAGAGTTTACCTGAGAGAGTTCCGGGGGTCAACGCCCCCGCGCCCCGTCCTGTGGACCAGGCCATCCTGGTAGATCAGAGCCTGAACAACCAGCTGTTGCTGCTGGCTGCACGCAAACCAACATACGAGCCCAAAGCCCGGCTATCAGAACTGACTTTAGGTGCTTGTCCAGAGCCAGCTTGAAGACTGTCCAGGGGTCTGTTGGTAATCCCCCTTATGTGTGCTGAGGCAGTTGAACATCCCTCGCCCCGACACTTATTGTATGGTCTCTTAACGTGCTAGTGAACAACCACCTGCATTTCATGGGGGATGGTGCATCGTCTGCCAATTCATTTTGCTTTCGTAGTGAGTGTTTTCGTGTGCAAGTTCGTACGATTCCCTCTAGATTTTCCAGGTGTATATAATCATGTATCTCTCCCTCCTTTTTCCAGGGAATACAGGTTTTAGGAACCTCACAAACGCTCCCAATAATTGAGGTGTTTTAATCTCCATAATGCGCCCTCGTGAAAGTTCTCTGTACATTTTTTCTAGGTCGGCAATTTCACCAGCCTTGAAAGCTGCTGTTAGTGTCAGAATTAATTCAGCCTAGATAGAACAAGTGACTCTGAAAGTGTCATCATTGGCTTGGCCTCCCTAGTTTTGAAAGGTTCTCATTATCCATCCTGTCATTTTTCTAGCAATGCAATGATACAATGTTATGGTCCTTGAAGTGAGATCCACTGACATGATCACTCCCAGGTCATTTGACGTTGTGTTTCGCTCTATTTTTTGTGGCCAGAATTGTTTGTACTCTGATGAAGATTTAATTTCCTCATGTTACCATATCTGAGTAATTAAAAATTTCTCATCGTTGAACTTCATATTGTTTTCTGCAAGCCCACGAAGATTTGGTTGATGTCCGCCTGGACTTTGCAGTGTCTTGCAATTGGAAGACACGGCATGCAATTCGGGTTCATCCAGCCAAGGAAACACGTGCGTGGCTACAACCTTGTCTAGTCGAATATGAGATGAGGAACAAGAGGGTGCGAGTACGTGCCTTGTGGAACAAGCTTTTTTACCGTAAGCTGTTCTCGACTTTACCTTGTTTACGACTACTCTCTGTGTTCTGTTAGAGAGTAAATTAAGATCCATCGACCGACTTTTCCTGTTATTCCTTTACACTGCATTGCGCGCTAGTAATCCATGCTCACACTTGTCGAAGGCATGTTTGCAAAGTCTGTATATATTACATCTGCATTCCTTTTTGTCTTTCCTAGTGCATTTAGGGACCTTGTCGTAGTGGTCCAATAGTTTTGAGACAGACAGGACGAACCTGTTCCTAAACCTCATGTTGCCCCTGGGTTGTGTAACTGATGGGTTCTAGATGGGTGGTGATCTTGCTTCTTTGACCCTTCAAGATTTTTATGATATGGGATGTTATTGCTATTGGTCTGTAGTTCTTTGCCGTGCTTTACTGCCCCCTTTGTGGATGGACTATGTCTGTTGTTTTTTTATAACTGTGAGACGACCCCCGTGGCCCATGCTCCTCTCCATAGATGGAAAAGGCTCGTGATAGGGGCTTCTTGCAGTTCTTGATGAACACAGAGTTTACCATGAGTCTGGCCCTGGAGGGGCAGTGCATGGCATGCATTATCGCCTGTTCGAATCAATTTGGCGTCGGATAACATCGGATAGGCTTGTGTAAGCAAATTTTGTGGCCCTCTCATAAAAAAATCATTTTGATCTTCGACTCTCAGTCTGGTTAGCGCTTGCTAAAAAATGATTCATATTGGACTTGATAGCTCACTCATTTTCCTTTCTGTCATCTGTGTAGGACCCATCTTGTTTAAGAAGGGGCCCAATACTGGACGTTGTTCTCGATTTGAGAAAATAGGAGAAGAAATACTTTTGGTTGCTTTTCGATTTCATTTATGGCTTTTTAGTTCTCCCGCGATTCTGACTCCTAAAGGATTCTTTTAGCTTAAGTTCGATTGGCTTCTATTTCTCTGACCATGTCCCGCTAACGCATTTCAGATATATGACCTCTTTTAGCCGCTCTGTTATTCTTTTTTTTTTTTCCGTCGCCTGTAAAGGGGAGCGCCTTCTCTTTCTAGTTAACATCTACTCCTTCCTCCTTCTTCTTAGAGGTATAAGCCTTGTGCATACATCGAGTCCACCGATTAATCCTGTTCTATAGCATAAGTTGGAGTCTGTGTTGCTTAGTATATCTTCCCCAGCTTAATCGGTTAGGACTTGGTTTACTTGGCCCCACTTATGTTTTTGTTATGGAAGTTGAATTTGGTGAATGCTCCCTCCTGAACTAATCTCATTATGTCAGTCTGGGGCTCCGTGCATACATGACTGAAAACCTCAATTAGTTTTGATCTGAGTATATTGTTTTTGATATGGTGACATTTCTTATCAATCATTATTGTTAGTGAAGATGAGGTCTAGTGTATTCCCAGTCTAGTAGGCTCTATTATTTTGGCTGGTTTAAATTGAATTTTTTGTGCAGGGAGATTTAAAATCTCGTGTGAGTGTAGTTTTCCATCAGAGCTGCCATCTGGTGTTATTACTGCAACAGGATATTATTTGCTATATTCCTCCCATTTTAGGTGCCTTAGTTGAAAATCCCCCAGGAGCAAGATGTTGGGTGCGGAGCTGGAAGATTTTCCAGACAGTGGTCAATTTTTAACAGCTGTTCCTGGAATTGCTTTGATGTTGCCGGAGGCTTGTAGACTACCACAATGACTAGGTTTTGGTTCTCGACCTTTACTGCAAAAACTTCCACCCCTAGCAGTTATTAATAGAATATTCAAGAGGTTGCTAGTAGAATTGCAGTAAATCAACCATTCAAATCATTATGAAGCTGTGTGTAGTCTGTGGTCAGTCAAACAAACGGGCTTCCACATGCATAAATTGTCATTTCTGTGGAAATTGGTGCACCGCCCCTTGGCAGATATCCAAAACTACTACAAGCTGTTTGTAAAAAAGGAAGTGTTTATTGGTATGCCAAATGAAATAAATCTGTGGACTAATTTCACAAGGGTATAAAAGAGGTCAACAATTCAAAGCTGCGTTTCAAAGAAAACCTTGGAAGCTTTCTACAACATGGGAACATAAAAAGTCCGGGCTGAATGTACTAGCCCTTGATACTGGCCATGTAGTCAGAAACAGTAAGCTGGAGATGATGTCCGGGTATCAGTAAATGGGGGCTGATAGTGCTGTCCTGGGAGACAGTAATGGGATCGAGGTGCTGTCCTGGGAGACAGTAATGGTGAAGCTAGAGGTGCTGTCCTGGGAGACATTAATGTGAAGCTGAGATTGCGTCCTGGAGACAAGTAATGGGGAAGCTTGATATGCAGCCCTGGGAGACAGTAATGGTGAAGCTGGAGATTTAGTCCAGGTAGTTCGGGAAATTAATACGGCAGGAAGATATACATATAAATGACCTCATAGGGGACAGGAAGCCATAGTAAGGGAAACAAGTGTAGTCAAAGATACGATAAAACCAATATTCAAACTAAAAATACCGCAGAAATAAGCAAACAAGAGGACCTCCACTACAATAGTGAGGATAAATTACCAAAAACAACTGGTGGGAGCTCCATTGTTGGTGCTAGGGAGAAGAAGTAAAGACAGGGAAACATGCACCAAACAGGAATACAGTCAACAGAAACCCAAGACAAACGGAAACCAAGCCTTGCACTTACTATGCACTCGGATCTGCTGGCATGGGAAATCAGAAAAACAGATGGGACGTGCAACAATGACCACCCTAGGATCATGCCATGCCCATATGACAACAGAAAAAAGCAAACTCCCCTTCCGTAAGCTTTTCACCCTGAACTGTGTACCTCTTCAGTACTGAAAGACTGTGCTTAAACTTAAATTGCAGCATACCTCAAAGGACAAAAGATACTTAACATCCAGGCCATGGGAAAACCTGGGTAGCAACAGCCACTCAAGAGGGAGAGGTTTTAGTGCCAGGAAGGAAAAAAAACTGGCAGGAAATGGCAGAAATCGTACACCAAATCCAGTCATTCCTGGAGTGGAGTGTCTTCCATTGCAGACACTGCAAAGCTCCAGGCGGACATCAACCAAATCTTTCAGTGGGCTTTGCAGAAACAATATGAAGTTCAACGATGAGAAATTTCAATTACTCAGATATGGTAAACATGAGGAAATTAAATCTTCATCAGAGTACAAAACAAATTCTGGCCACAAAATAGAGCGAAACACCAACGTCAAAGACCTGGGAGTGATTATGTCGGAGGATCCTCACCTTGCAAGTAGCCTATAACAATGTATCAAACGCATCTCTAGAAAAATGAACAGGATGAAATAATGAGAACCTTCAAAAAACAAGGGAGGCCAAGCCCATGATGACACTCTCAGGTCACTTGTTCTAACAAGGCTGGAATATTGCTGCACGTACTACAGCACCTTTCAAGGCAGGATGAAATTGCCGACCTAGAAAATGTACAGAAGAACTTTCACACGGCGAGCATAACGGAGATAAAACACCTCAATTATTGGGGAGCGCTAGGTTCCTAAACCTGTATATCCCCTGGAACGCAGGAGGGAGAGATACATGATTATATATCACCTGGAAAATCCTAGAGGGACTAATACCGAACTTGCACAAACTAGAATCACCACTAGTACGAAAGCAAAAACTTGGCAGAAGATACGAAGCACCATCCCCCCCTAGAAAAGCAGGGGTGGTCACTAGCACGTTACGAGACCATACAAGAAGTGCAGGGGGCCCGAGACTGTTCAACTGCCTCCCAGCACACATAAGGGGGATTACCAACAGACACCCTGCAGTCTTTCAAGCTGGCACTGGACAAGCACTAAAGTCAGTTCCGGATCAGCCGGGCTTGGGGCTCGTACGTTGGTTTGCGTGCAGCCAGCAGCAAACGCCGGTGTTGATCAGCTCTGTTCCAACCAGGAGCCTGGTCACAGACCGGCCGCGGGAAAGAAATCTCACGTAGCTGGTAGAACGTATTATTACAGATAAGGTGGTTGCGCCCTTACAGCCGTGACCTGCCCCTTGCTCACCTCTCGTACCACTGACTGACTGCCGCCCACGTACCCATATGTGAGAGGGTATTGAATAATGTCCAGGTCAGCTCCAATATGGAAAAGACAGTGACTCAGGCAGAGACGGTGGTCGTGAGTCAACTGGCACAGTGGTTACTGGTAACTGGTTACCTACTAACAGAGATGTCAACTGGACTTATCACCTGTCAAGCTGAACCAATTAACCTGTCAAGCTAACCTATCTACCTGTCCAGCTGAACCTATCACCTGTCAAGCTGACCTAAAACCTTCAAGCTGAAACTTATCACCTGTCAACTGAATCTCTCATATTTGAAGCGTAATCTATCACCTGTAAAGCTGAACCACACTGTCAAGCTTATCCATCACCTGTGAAGCTGAACTATCACCTGTGACAGCGGAACCTATCACTTGTCCAACTGAACCTATCACCTGTCACGCCTGAACATATCCCCTGTCAGCTGAACCTATCACCTGTCAAGCTGACCTAGTCACTTTCAAGCTGACCCTAACACCTGTCCAACTGAACCTATCACCTGTCAAGCTGAACCCTATCACCTGTCAAACTAACCTATCACCTGTCAAACTGAATCTATCACCTGTCAAGCTTACTTTTAACCTGTCCAAGCTGAACCTATCACCTTCGAGCTGATCCTTTCACCTGTGAAGCTGAAACCTATCACCTGTGAAGCTGAACCTATCACCTGTCAACTGAATCTATCACCGTGAAGCTGAACCTATCCCTGTCAACTGAACCATCACCTTTCTAGCTGAACCTTCTCCCTCTCAAGCTATACTATCACTGTCAAGCTGAACCTATCTCCTGTCAATCTGAAGCTTCACCTGTCAAGCTGAAACCTATCACCTGTGAATCTGTACCTATCACCTGTGAAGCTGAACCTATCACCTGTGACGCTGAACCTATCATCTCAACCTGACAAGCTGAACTATCATCAGTCAAGCTGAAAAACCTATCACCTGTCTAGCTGAACCTATCACCTGTCAAGCTGAAACTAAACATCGTCAAGCTGAACCTATCACCTGTGAAGCTGAGCCTATCACCTGTGAAGCTGAACCTATCACCTGTCAAGATGCGACCTATCACCTGTCAAGCTGAACCTATCACCTTCAAGCTTGAACCTATCACCTTCAACTGAAACCTATCAACCTCTGAAACTGAACCTACATCACCTGACAAGCTGAACCTATCACTTGTGAAGCTGAAATTTTTATCTCCTGTCAAGCAGTACTATCACCTGTCAAGCTGACCCTAGCACTTGTCAAGCTAACCTACCACCTGTCAAGCTGAACCTATCGACCTGTGAACTGAATTTATCACCTGTTCAAGCTGAACCTATCACTTGTCAAGCTGAACCTATCCACCTTCCAAGCTGAACTATCACCTGTCAAGCTGGACTTATCACACTGTCAAGCTGAACCTATCACTGTCAAGCTGCACCAACACCTTCAACTGAACCTATCCACCTTCAAGCTGAACTCTAAAACCTGCAAGCTGAACTTATCACCTGTCAAGCTGAATCTCACATATTCAAGCTTATCTATCACCTGTGAAGCTGATCAAAACACCTGTCAACGAACCTATCACCTTCAAAGCGACACCTATCACCTTCAAGCTAACCTATTCACCTTGCAAGCTGAACCTATCCACCTGTCCAAGCTAACCTATCACCTGTGAGCTAACCTAGTCACCTGCAAACTGAACCTATCACCTGTCAAAGCTGAAACCTATAACCTGTCAAGCTGAACCTATCACCTGTCAAGGCTGAACCTATCACTCTGAAGCTGAACCCTATCACCTGTCAAGCTGACCTATCACCTGTCAAGCTGAATCTATCACCTGTTAAGCTGACCTATCACCTGTCAAGCTGAACCTATCACCTGTCAACGAACCTATCTCCTCTCAACTAAACCTATCATCGTCAACTGAACCTTCACCTGTCAAACTGAAAGCTTTTCACCTGTCACTGAACCTTTCACCTGTCAAGAGCTGAACCTATCACCTGTCAAGCTGAATCTAATAACCTCTGCAGCTGAACCTATCACCTGTGAAGCTGAACCTATCACCTGTGAAGCTGAACCTAATCACCTGGTAGCTGAAACCTATCACCAGTCAACTGAAACTATCATTTTCCAAGCGAACTATCACCTGTGAAGCTGAACCTATCACCTGTCAAGCTGAAACTTTCACTGTCAAGCTGAACCTATCACCTGTGAAGCTGAACCTATCACCTGTCCAAGCGGAACTATCATAGCTGTCCCAAGGTCGAACCTATCACCTCTCAACTGAAACTATCAACCTTCAAGCTGAAACTATCACCCTTCCAACTGAACCTGTCTCTTAATTCTCTTTGCTTTTTCTCCGTTGCCTAACAATTCCCTCAGTGACAAAGTTCTCAACCTGTTTCTGAAACTCTCACAAGAAGGTGAGGTCAATCACCATTTGTGTGGTCGCTCCCTTCTGTTCCCCCCAGACTTCTTGCCCCCATCCCCCCCTTCTTTCCTTTCCCACGGCAGGACTCCTTGTTAGCACAATCTCCAGGAACATAACTCCCTTCCCGTCAGACCTCTTTGGTTCCCTCCATAGTCCACCCTGATCTCTATTGCTCTATCTCACCTGTCTCTAAATCTCATGGTATTTGCCATCTTTCTTACCGCTGAACACTTGACACTTTTGAACACTATATTTCAGAACGAAAACCTCAATGGACACCGTGTGCCTCCTTCTCCCCTTATTATTTTCACAACCCTTGCAGCAATCATTTCTCTCACTTCATTCCGAGTCCTCCTTGCTTATACGATTTCCGTTGCCTCCACACATTGTCTATCACTGAACCTACTAGACATACATTTTGTTGATTCCATGTATTGAAATCTTCCCATGAGGATAACTGAGGGCCCTAACTGCACTCTCTCGAAAGGTTACAATTAGGGAATATGATCGAGGTGTATAATTGAAAACAGAATAAAGTAAAGGATGTAAATAGCTGCTGAAAATTTCCAGCCAGGACAGGACTCACAAGCAATGGTTTCAAGTTACAAAAATTCATATTCCAGAAGGATATTAGGAACGCACTGAGTGGTAAATAGGGTGTGGATGAGGAGCAAACTCTCCAGTACCGTCATAAAGCTAAGACATGTTAGTTTAACAAAAGGTAGATAAATACCATGAGTGGGTTGGGTGGTGTGGAAGTTGGACCTGACTAGCTTGTGCTACTAGGTCTGATCCGTGCACCTCCCTAAGTGAAGTGACCTGAATAGGTGGCTCAATGGGGATAATCCTAAGGGGGAACATGGACCTGCTCTCACAGATCAGTAGGCCTGTTGCAGTTTCTTTTCTTCTAATGTATCTTATGTTAATCTGTCCCTTTTTGGGGTAGTGCGTTGCCTTCTTGCTGATCCTTCCCTGATAAACATTGAATGAAGTGCACTACTTGTTAATGTTGGGTATACCGTATTCAACAGGGTTTGTTCTCTCCGCATTATCTCATCCTATATTTATTTTTTGCATAGTGGTATACAGTTTTTCACTCCCGTGCATTCTGTATCTCTGATATTGCAATCTTGATCTCTTTTCTGCCACTGTGGCCCATCTTGTTTATTAATGATGTTAATGTTCTTCATTTTTGGGTACTTCCACATGACTCTCCGTGGTGATCACTTGGAGATTCTTATCACTTCCTCATCTCTTCAAATGTTTTTTTACTAGTCTCTCACCTCATTTAGACCTCGCACTCAGTCTCTCTTGCATTGGTTCTTTCTATTCTGCTCCTTGTCAGTATGCACTTGATTATGCTGTATGTTCTCCCAGATTTGCATGACAGTGATCTCTTTCCTATTGTTCTTACTTCCACCTTGTATCCAGCCCCCCTCGTTGGCCCCCTTGCAATTTGGACAAGTGATTTGGGACATATATATCATTCTCATCTTACCACTTTGTACTCTATGATGAGCTGTGCACCAGTTTCGACCTTGTTTTGATTGCAAAGTGGCAATTCCTTCCTCATGCCTCACGCTGGCATTCTCAAGACAAGTGTGCCATGTGGTCTCCAGTGTGTGCCCTGCCAATGCATTTGAAACATGCTGCATGGGGCTGTTATCAATATAATCGGACCATGCAGATCATCTTTGGATTTAAGCAGGCTAGGCATTGCTTGCCTTTCATACGTGATGCTAAATGCCCATGTTGGGAAGACTATGTTTTTACCTTTACCTCGACTTCTCCTATGTATGTGGTTTGGAGAGTATGGAAGTTGTATGGCAAGTACATCCAGACCCAGCTCCTGTTTGGAAGGTTGCTGGTGTTAGTGATGTGGAACCTCTTGAAGTTGCCATGAAACCAAACTGTCTTTTCATGTCCTCCCAAGGGCTTCACCTCTGTCCCCTCATTTCTTGATTCTAAGTCTGCAAGGAGCAGTCCACCCTTGATTTCTCATTGTAATGGGATGGACCGTATTCAGACTTTCCGCTTGCTGGTCATCTGAAAACTGGGCCTGGAGAGAGTTACCTGAGAGAGTCGGGGTCAAACGCCCCCCGCGGCCGTCTGTGATCTGGCCTCCTGGTGATCAGCGCCTGAACAACCAGCTGTTTGCTGCTGGCTGCACGCAAACCAACGTACGAAGCCTGCGCCCCCGCTGATCATTACTGACTTTAGGTCTTGTCCAGTGCCTACGGTGAAGACTCCCAGGTCTTTTGGTAAGCCCCCTATGTGTGCTGGGAGGCGTTGAACAGTCCTCGGGCCCCTGACACTTATGTATGGTCTCTTAACGTCTAGTGCCACCCCCTGCTTTTCATTGGGGATGGTGCATCGTCTGCCAAGTCTTTTTGCTTTCGTAGTGAGTGATTTTTTTTTTCGGGGGGGTGTGCAAGTTTCGGTACTAGTCCCTCTAGATTTTCCAGGTGTATATAATCATGTATCTCTCCCTCCTGCTTCCAGGAATACAGGTTTAGAAACCTCTACCTCCCATAATTGAGTGTTTTATCTCCGTTATGCGCGCCGTGAAAGTTCTCTGTACATTTTCTAGGTCGGCATTATTCACCTGCCTTGAAAGGTGCTTTAGAGGCAGCAATATTCCAGCCTAGATAAACAAGTGCCTGAAAGTTCATCATGGGCTTGGCTCCCTATTTTTAAGTTCTCATTATCCATACTTGGGGGTCATTTTCTAGCAGATGCGATTGATACACAGTTTATGGTCCTTGAAGGGAGATCCTCCGCAAAACAACAACTTAATCACTCCACAGTCTTGACGTGGTGTTTCGCTCTATTTTGTGCCAGAATTTTGTTTTTGTCTCTGATGAAATTTAATTTCCTCATGTTTACCCCAAATCTGAGTAATTTGAAATTTCTCATCGTTGAACTTCATATTGTTTTCTGCAGCCCACTGAAAGATTTGGTTGATTCCCGCCTGGAGTCCTTGCAGTGTTGCAATGGAAACCCACTGTCATGCAGATTCGGTGTCATCTGCAAAGGAAACCGGTGCTGTGCTGACATCCATGTCTATGTCGGATATTGGAGGATGAGGAACAAGATGTGAGATAGTACTGTGCCTTGTGGAACAGAGCTTTTCCACCGTAGCTGCTAGCTGCCTCGGACTTAACTCTGTTGACGACTATACTCTCTGTGTGTCTGTTAGTGAGGAAATTATAGATCCATCGCCCGACTTTTCCTGTTTATTCCTTTAGTGCGCATGTTTGGTCGCTATTACGCCATGGTCTCACTTGACGAAGCTTTTGCAAAGTCTGTATATATTACGGGATCTGCATTCTTTTTGTCTTCTAGTGCATTTTAGACCTTGGCGTAGGATCCAGTAGTTGAACAGCAGGAAGCGACTGTTTTCTAGAACCCATGTAGCCCAGGGTGTGTAGCTGATGTGTTTCGAGATGGGTGTATCTTGCTTCTTAGGACCCTTTCAAAGATTTTTTAGATATGGGATGTTATGCTATTTGGTCTGTAGTTTCTTGCTGTTGCTATATTACTGCCCCTTTGTGATGGCTAAGTCTGGTTTGTTTTTAGTAACTGAGGGAACGAACCCCCGTGGTCCATGCTCCCTCTCCATAGGATGGAAAAAGGCTCGTGGATAGGGGCTTCTTGCAGTTCTTGAATGACACAGAGTCCATGAGTCTGGCCCTGGCGCAAGTGCATGGCATGTCATTTATATCGCCTTCGAAGTCATTTGGCGTCATGATTACAAGTATAGCTTGTGTTAATCAAATTTTGTGCTACTCTCATAAAAAATTCATTTTGATCTTCGACTCTCTTCTGGTTTAGCGGCTTGCTGATGATATTCATATCCTTATGTTTTGTTGGAAATTGGGAATTTGTATATACTGACTCATGTTTCTATTGCAGAAGTATTTTTGGAAGTTTACCAAGTTCTGTTTTTCCAACTTATACTTCATACTACAAAAAAGGCAAATCTTATCCTTTTTAATTTATAACTAGCTAAGTACTTTTTTTTAACACCAGCTGATTCCCACCAAGGCAGGGTGGCCCAAGAAAGAAAAACTTTAAACCATCTTCACTCCATCACTGTCTTGCCAGAAGGATGCTTTACACTACATTGATAAAACTGCAACATTAACACCTCTCCTTCTGAATTGGGAATTATATCTAAATATGCATGGTAGTTAATAGAAAATACATGCTAGTAATACTGTAATTAATAATTTTCAGAAAAATCTGTATAAAAAACAAGATAAAAAAATAATAAAAGTGATGTTATGTATCTGCAGTGTTCCACTACATATTATTACTCTTTTAAACACACAAAACAAAAATTATGATAGTTTTTTAAAAAATGCACAATATAAACTTTATTAGTGCTTATAAGTAGGGAAAGTTTTGCTTAAATAAATCTTAACATGGGAATATGTTCATAAGGAAAACTGTGTTTTCAGTCTCCAAAATAGTTGAAAAAACTATCTTGAAATAGACATGTGAGTACATAAGGAAGATTAACTATACCAATGTTGAATGACTAAAATATTTTAAATGAAATACCATTGTTTAAAAAATATGGAAAAACATAAAGAACATAAACCATATCAGTGTTCACAATGTCTGAAACGTTTTAGTGTAAAATGTAATCTTGTGACACATATTAGAGTACATACAGGAGATAAACCATATCGATGTTCAGAGTGTTTGAAATGTTATAGTCACAAAAGCCATCTTGTGACACATATGAAAGTACATACAGGAGATAAACCATATCAATGTTCAGAGTGTCTGAAATGTTTTAGTAAAAAAGGCAATCTTGTTACACATATGAGAGTACAACAGGAGATAAATATCAATGTTTAGAGTGTCTGAAATGTTTTACTGAGAAAAGTAGTCTTGTTACACATACAAGAGTACATACAGGAGATAAACCATATCAATGTTCAGAGTGTTTGAAATGTTTTAGTCAAAAAGACAATCTTGTGACACATATGAAAGTACATACAGGAGATAAAACATGTTAGTGTTGAATGTTAAAGGAATATTTTAGTTATAAACTCATCAGAATATATAAAATGAATGTACCATAACAGTGTTGAGTGAAATATGTTACTACTACTACTACACTACTACTACTAATAATAATAATAAATAATAATAATAATAATAATAATAATAATAATATCTTTATTCACTATAAGTACATGTACAAGATATACAGGCCTAGCTGGCATCAATGATATTCTACTATATAGAAAGCCCCTTGTTATGCTGAGCATTTCCCCCAATTTAGGGCCTTGGTCCAGGATGCAACCCACACCAGTCCACTAACTCCTAGGTGCCCATCTTACTGATGGGTGAACATAGACAACCAGTGTAAAGAAACACGCCCAATGTTTCTACCCACATCATCTTCAAGGGGGGCTCCTTGATGTGGTGAAGAGGCTCTTGATCTGAGGAATTAAACCTGTTGGTCTTCTTCCTCAGACCGGACCTGATTATTCCCCAATCCACCATTTCCTATCACATTATCCCTCTCCTCCCTTTTTCCTTTCCTCCTCCTCCTCCCTGCCCCTCCCTTATTCCCTTCCTCTTTTTGGCCTTTGGGATTCTTCCCACAGGCATGCTAGTTCCTAGATAGGTGGAAGGGTACCAGAGTCCATTTCATTCCATTGAGGTTCTTGGCAGTGGTGTAATTTGTCTTGGAATCTGGATCGTCTGGGGATGTCCATGCCTGTCCCTCCCCCCGAAGAGTGGCTTTGGGGTTTTTTT
>NC_069429.1:35784650-35828553 GCF_026875155.1 Cherax quadricarinatus | reverse complement strand
CCCGGGGGCCCTGGTCACAGGTGCCCCTCTGAACCTCCCCACGTACCATGACTCGTGCTGTTTTCCCTATCAAGTATTCCTAAATTGTAGTGCTTCCCTGTTATCCCGCTTGGTCCTCAGTTTTTGCACCAATCTTTTGTGGAATGTGTCAAACGTTCTTGCAGCCCAAAAAAAATGAAACCACCCCCCCTCTTCTTTGTCTTATGCTGTCATATGTCTAAAACTCCATTTAGGTTTGTGACCGGTTTCCCCGCCCTAAAACCCATGTTGGCTGCTGTTGTGAGATCGCCCTTTTCGGTGTTCCCCACTTTTTCCTGATAATCTTCTCCATGATTTTGCTACTATACATGTCAGTGCCCTGGTCTGTATTTTAATGCTTCATGTCTGTCTCCTTTTTTAAAGTTGGGACTTATTTGCGTCTTCCTCCCTCGCAACTCCCTGTTTGAAAATTATTAATATTGTTGTTAGGGGTACACAGTCCCTCTGCTCCCTCTCTAATCCCCATGGGGAGATGTTATTGGCCCATTGCCTTTGGGTACTACTCATCAGAACCCCCTTTCATTTTTCCTCGGTTGTGTGATTTGTGTCCAGACTTGGTGGTGTGCCCCCCCTCTCCGTCTTTCTGGAGCCCCTTCTGTCTCCTCTGTAAACCACTTTTTGTTCTCTTGTTGATTTCCTCACATACTTACGGTCATTTTTGTTGCTCTCCCCCTTTCCCTTCCCTTTGCCGTTTACCTGGTCCTTACTGTTGTTTTCCCCCTGTGTGGCGTAAAACAGTTTCGGGTCAGATTTGGCTTTCGCTGATTCATTTTCAATTGTCTTTGGGGCCCCCCCCTTCTTATCTGTGCTATTTTTTTTGGGGCTCTACGACTGCTCCCCTTTTCTCCGGGGTCCTTTGCCTTTTATTTTTTTCCCTTTCCCCCTAGCCATTTGGTTTTTTGCCCCCCTGCACCCCCCTGCACCCTGTGGTGTGTGGTGTGTGTGTGTGTGTGTGTGTGTGTGTGTGGTGTGTGTGTGTGTGTGTGTGTGTGTGTGTGGGGTGTGAGTGTGTTGTGTGTGTGTGTGTGTGTGTGTGTGTGTGAGTGGATGTGGGTGTGTGTGTGTATGGGCGTATGGGTCAGACGTAGAGGGATGGTTCAGTGTGGTTTTGTAGGTGTTAGGATGTGTGATGATAGCTGGATTAAAAGTGCGATCCAGTTTGGTTGTGGGGGTTTTCAGTTTATACTTTTGCGTATGTGTCCCACGGGATGATGAGAGCATTACTCTCTATGTATATATAGCCTTGCATATGCTTGGTCACTTACCATCACACCTATGTTGGAAGGTGGCAGTATATATTTTTTAGAGGTAATGTACGCATGTATGCTGTAAGGATTCTTGGGAGAGGTTCGTAGTGATTGTGATACTGTCTCACTTTGACTGGTTATATGCTCATGTACGGCAAGAAGAATGTGTGACAGGGTCATGTGTAATGACGAGAGTGGACGGTTGCCCAAATGGGGGAGAAGAAGGGGGTAAGGAGTGTCAGAGGGACTGATTTTGCAACTTGATAGTGTCTCTTGTATACACCTTTGTTTTGCACATTGACTTTTGTGCAGTGAATATGCTGTGATAGAGTAGTTTTTATTTGTGTGTTTTCATTAGGTTATGGAAGCTGTGCTGTGAAATTGACTTTGTTGACAGCATTTACTTTACATGATGATATATAAATGTATGTGTACAACAATATAATAATTCAGGAATTGTGGCCAGTGTATTTGGCAGAGGTGTGTGTGTACCTCAGGCAGATACACATACTTCTGTATGACTTACTCCCCCCCCAAAAAAAAAAATTAGGATATTTCTTTCAGTAACACGATCTCTGATGCTTTGAATCCAAAAGGCAGCCTCCGGAGATACACCTGTTGCTCGAAAAACACCCAAAGCCACTCTTCGGGAGACTGGACAGGCATCAGGACATCCCCAGACGATCCAGATTCCAAGACAAATTACACCACTGCCAAGAACCTCAATGGAATGAGATGGACCCTGGTGCCCTTCCACCTATCTAGGAACTAGCATGCCTGTGGGAAGAATCCCAAAGGCCAAAAAGAGGAAGGGAATAAGGGAGGGGCAGGGAGGAGGAGTTTTCCTTATGAACATATTGCCATGTTAAGATTTATTTAAGCAAAACTTTCCCTACTTATAAGCACTACTAAAGTTTATATTGTGCATTAAAACACTATCATAATTTTTTTTTTTTGTTTGTGTGTTAAAGAGTAATATATGTAGTGGAACACTGCAGATACACTCAACATCACTTTTATTATTATTTTATCTTGTTTTTATACAGATTTTTCTGAAAATTATTAATTACAGTATTACTAGCATGTATTTTTCTATTAACTACCATGCATATTTAGATAAAATTCCCAATATCAGAAGGAGAGGTGTTAATGTTGCAGTTTTATCAATGTAGTGTAAAGCACCCTTCTGGCAAGACAGTGATGGAGTGAATGATGGTGAAAGTTTTTCTTTCTTGGGCCACTCTGCCTTGGTGGGAATCAGCTGGTGTTAAAAAAAAAGTACTTAGCTAGTGTTTTCCTTTGCAGATGACACCCGAATCTGCATGACAGTGTCTTCCATTGCAGACACTGCAAGGCTCCAGGCACGGACATCAACCAAATCTTTCAGTGGGCTGCAGAAAACAATATGAAGTTCAACGATGAGAAATTTCAATTACTCAGATATGGTAAACATGAGGAAATTAAATCTTCATCAGAGTACAAAACAAATTCTGGCCACAAAATAGAGCGAAACACCAACGTCAAAGACCTGGGAGTGATCATGTCGGAGGATCTCACTTTCAAGGACCATAACATTGTATCAATCGCATCTGCTAGAAAAATGACAGGATGGATAATGAGAACCTTCAAAACTAGGGAGGCCAAGCCCATGATGACACTCTTCAGGTCACTTGTTCTATCTAGGCTGGAATATTGCTGCACACTAACAGCACCTTTCAAGGCAGGTGAAATTGCCCCGACTTAGAAAATGTACAGAGAACCTTTCACGGCGCGCATAACGGGATACAAAACACCTCAATTATGGGAGCGCTTGAGGTTCCTAAACCTGTATTACCTGGAACGCAGGAGGGAGAGTACTGATTATTATACACCTGGGAAAAATCCTAGAGGGACTAGTACCGAACTTGCACACGAAAATCACTCACTACGTAAGCAAAGTACTTGGGCAGGACGATGCACCATCCCCCCCAATGAAAAGCAGGGGTGTCACTAGCACGTTAAGAGACCATACAATAAGTGTCAGGGGCCCGAGACTGTTCAACTGCCTCCCAGCACACATAAGGGGGATTACCAACAGACCCCTGGCAGTCTTCAAGCTGGCACTGGACAAGCACCTAAAGTCAGTTCCTGATCAGCCGGGCTGTGGCTCGTACGTTGGTTTGCGTGCAGCCAGCAGCAACAGCCTGGTTGGTCAGGCTCTGATCCACCAGGAGGCCTGGTCACAGACCGGGCCGCGGGGGCGTTGACCCCCGGAACTCTCTCCAGGTAAACTCTCTCCAGGTAATTCACTGTCAGTCCCATATTATTACGGCTTAGAAGCCAGTGTCAATCCTGTAGTACTATGCTAAAATTCTAGTAGCTTTCAGTCTTGCAGGAGATAGCTGGTAGGCCTACATATGAGAGAATGGGTCTGAGTGGTCAGTATATATAGCATAAAAAAAATCCTGCAGCACTCTGTGCATGAGAAAACTGGGACCGAGTTTTTGTTTAAAACAGCATATTTGTGGTATAATTTTGTATGGTATTTATGGTTGTATTCTCGTTTTCTTAGTGTCATTTGACAGAATGGAAGACATATTACAGAAATAGAGATTTTTTAATGGTTAACAAACAAAAAGTAGCTTGAAAGTGAACTCAAATTAGTACAAATGTTTGATTTTTGACAATGTTCAGAAGTAAACACTTTTCCGTCAGTTCATCCAAGAACGTCAACTGGTGGGTCTAATATGCTTCCACAAATGTACTGATATTATTTATATCATTTTTACACTAATGCAGTGGTCTGCGTGACAGTAAATTTTCAATATGGAAAGCAAGCGTAATATGAAAGGGGCCTGGAGACATGACTAATGAAAAGACACAATGTTATTTTAGTGTTAGGTATGATTGCATTGTTTATTCTGGAACCTATTTTGAAATTGGTCTTTCTTCAATTTTGTATAAAACTGGAAAAATTACCAATTTCTGATCACTTTATTGGGTGGAAGAAAAGGAGTTTGGTAGACTGGAACAAGACAAGAGACAGGAGATTTAAATACCTTACCATCCTTTATATACAAAAAAGCATCACAAGTGCTATCACCAATCATTGCAACACTCTTTAACAAATCCATCAAATCCTCTACCTTCCCTACAGTTTTCAAAATAGCAAGGGTCACCCCGAACCATAAAGGAGGAGCCCAAACAGACTTACACCCTCTCTCTAAAATCTTCGAAAAATTAATTCATAAGCAAATCTATTTCTACCTCATCTTCCACAACATAATCAACCCCTGTCAATTTGGGTTCAGGCCTAATAAAAATACTTATGATGCTATTATACACATGCTAGAACACATAACACTGCAACAGTTAGAAAAAAAAAGTCCCACTGGGGATGTCATTGACTTACATAATGCTTTGATACAGTTGACCCATGATTTGTCCACATAAAAATTGTGCACTATGGGTATAGAGGTCACTCCCGCATACCTAAAGTCATACCTCTGCAACAGGAAGCAGTATGTAGTTTGTGTACACAATGGGGCAAACTCTTCCGCACAGACATTTACCGTTGGTGGTCCCACAGGGAGTGTCCTTGGCCCTCTACTCTTTCTCATATACATAAATGATCCTACCAAAATGCATACAACTACTCAAACCCATGCTATTTGCAGATGACACGGCATATGTCTTTCTCCGCACCCGAGCCCGCATGCTTAGGCCAATGCTGTGAATACCGAATTTACAGAAAAAATATTCTACCTGGTTAGGACTAACAAACCTACTCTAAAATTGACAGAACCTACTTCATTCAGTTTTTGGTAACGAGTACAGATGGCCCTCTTAACAGAATGATAACGGATCATCTATCACAAAGCTCAAATGAGGAAAATTTTAGGAATCCCACCTTGATAATAGCCCTCAAATTTCAAACCTCTACAACAAATTTCCAAGAAATTTCCAAGACCGTAGGCATACTATCGAAGATATGGTACTATGTTCACAGACAAGCCCTCCTGGCCTAGTCACTCACTTATTTTACCCTATCTCAACTATTGGAATTTGTGCATGGGGCACAACAACAAATAAACCATCTCAGACCACTAATTACCCAACAACGGCTGCAGTCAGAATGATTAACATTTCTACATACAGGCAGCACACTCACCAATATCCAAAACTTAAACCTACTCACCATACAAAAACATCCATATTACATAGTATAGAACACTTATGGATTAAACCTCACTCAAAATCTCCTTACAAACCTCAACAGAAACAATGACCATAAACAAAAGGCACAGAATCACTTTTTGATGTTCCTCGTGGTACATCTATGCTAAGCAAAAAACTCAATGCAATAAAAGGCCCCTAAATCTGGAATTCATTATGTGAATATTAAAAGAAACACTGTTTATAAAATTCAGTCTCTCTCAAAATCACTTACTAACCTTACAAACTATAATAAATACTGAATAATTGTATCTAATAAATTGTATCTCATAAATGTTTCTAATAATTGTATCACATAAATGTTTAACATGTGGGACCCAATCAAACTTTGTTATTTTTTAATTCCATTACTACAGAATACTCTATTCTACTGAATGCACAGGCGACAGTAAATGACCACATGACTGTCTTTGGGTAAAACTCTTTTGTGCTAAATTGTTAGCTGTTTACAATCATGTTTTACCACTGGAATATATCATTGCTTAGATTACTTTTATGTTAATTTTTAAGCCTGCCATAATGCTCTGCTTACAAGGGCTTTGGCATGTTGCACTTTAACTACTGTATTTCTCTGTACTTCTCTGTATCATGTTCAAATTCATAAAAATAAATTAAAATAAATAAATAAACAAATAAAGCACTAAATTGACTAGAGTCATGCTGCACTGTGGGGCAGGGAAAATAGTACTGGAGATATATAAACCGCTAGGTGGTGAGGAGATCAGAGGTGAGGTGAGAAAAAGGGCTGGAAGGGGATTGGCTACGGGTTTATTGTCAAAGTTTCCTATAGTAAAGCAGTTGCTGATAAAAAGTAAAATCGTGATAGTTAAGTCAAAGGCAGTGCATCTGTACGAAGGCAGAGATAACGCAAGAGTGATAAGGCAGTGGTATGTTTAGTGGAGATAAATCCTGCGAGCTTTCCTGGAAACCGGGAAATCCACGAGTAGTGAAGAACCGAAATAGAGGCCCTGACAAGCCTCACAGAGAGGGATAGGGTTTCCTTCAATGAGATTACAATAGGTTAATGAGAGTATGGCAATGCAGAGATGGGGAGCCAGTCTCCTTGTGTTATGGCAACAGAGTAAGGAGCTGGCACAAACCCAAAAGTGGTTTAATAGAGTGCAATTTGTTATTGTGCAAGTCCGACGACAGTTGCGCCCAAAAAGCTTGAAAAGGTAGAGATACGGTAAAATAATCCCTGAATGGAATATCTCCTATAGGAAACAAGATGATCATTCACAACAGACCGTGTGGCAGCTGCATCCACCTGTTCATTACCTTGTACATCAACGTTGTGGCAGGAACCCAACAGAAAAAAGAAGTCCTTGTTTTGCTGTCTAATGAGTGATAGTTGAATATGAGGGACCAATGGATAGGAAATTAAATTGTTAAATGGCCTGTAAGCATGAGGGAATCCAAAATGATAACAAAAGGCCCTAGAGGGACATATATGTAATATGGAGAAGAAACACTTATGAGGATGTGAATACAACTTGATGGTTGAAAAATACTAGCTGGGTTTAACAAATGACCCGAACACATTGTCAGGAAACACCACCGTAAACCCCAAACACCATCAGAAGATTTAGAACCACTGTATGAACAGTGGACAGCATGAAACATTGCGAAAAGAAAGTGATCAAGAAAAAGAGCAAGAAGCAGTCATAGGTAGAAGAGCTTTGGCACACAGCAGTAGGGGAGAACAGACACAAACCATTGGAACCTCCCAAGGAGGAAGGGAAAAGGCAGATGCTATATCAACATACAAGGGATGCAAGTGGGGAGAAGACCTGAGTGAGTGAAGACCTAGAGAAAACAGATGGATTAAGCAGGGGTGCCGATCAATTAATGGGCTTCCACTAATGTCTGAGATAAAACTATACATAGAAGGAACCTGAAAGTCATTAGAGCAGACAAAGTAATGAAGGCAATGAGTTTCATGACGATTGGCTAAGGAAAGAACATTCACCTCAGCATAGAGGGCTTTCAACAGGGGATGAATGAAAGGCATGTTGTGATAGAAACACAGGCCTTATCTCTAGGCTTTATTGAACATAGAATCTTCATAGTACTTCTGCAACAACAAAATATAATGACTAGTACATCTAATAATGGCTTCTACAGGGATGGTGATGTCTTGCATATGTCAAGAGAAAAGTTATAACTACAGGCCACATATTTAAACTCACCATGTAATCTGCATCGCTGATAAATGGATAAAGTAGGAGAGAATCACACACCATGTGTTGGTTCCCATGACACACACAAAACTGTTGTTGTTGTTAAGGGCCCCTAGAGGTGGTGCCAGTATTATCCTGCTGCTGCTCCCCACAGGGACCATGTATCACTACAATCTCCTTCTTAAAATATCAGAGACAGTAATCTCCAAACTGTTAGGTGGGCGACGTACACGTCCCGACCTTTCGTAGCCCTTGAGCCTCTCACCAGGTTCGATATTTTCCAGGCCGGGGTTTGATTAATTGCTGGAGCAGAAATCCTTATTTCCATAGGTGTAGTCTCAAGGGCTTTCCAGGAGAAAACGAGCATACTTCACATCTATTGGTGTATCTTGAGATTCCACACTAATAGGGATTTCAACTGGGGCTAAATGTCTTGTAAGAAACTGTAGTCTCTTCACCATTTGGTAGCGAATGTGGGCCGTTAATGTGGATTAGCTTGCAGGAGCTCTACCTTTCACTAAAGATCCTCTTGTCCTCTCGGTGCTTTCAGGAGAAGGGTCAGGATGACATAACCAAGGTGGAGCACGGAGGGACTCCCGTAGAGGAACGCGTGGCATAGTTGAGGAGTCTTTCATGAGGGGTTGCATTAGTAGATGTGCACAGGCAGTGATCTAATAGAGTGAAGAGCATCAGGTAGGACAGTTTGCCAGTGTTGTAACAGGTAGAGTGCGCGACTTTAATGTCATTGTAACTGCCTTCCATATAGTACCATTGAATCCGCTCCACTTGACCATATGCCTTGAGGGTTGTAGCTTGTTGGTTCTGTGCAGGCAATTACCTTTGCTAGCAAAAAAATCCTGAAGTTCGTATACTCATGAACGATGGATCACCTGGTCTGAATGGATATAAGCTGCATACCAAAAATAGAGAACAACTGGGAAAGCAATCTAATTAAAGTTGAAGCAGCATATTTTGCACAGGGGAATACAAAGGGAAAACCTTGACTATTATCTACCTATGTTTTTAAAGGAAATACCTATTCTGATTTGTGCTCGGTAGAGGTCCTTTGAAATCTATATTTCATCTTTTCGAAAGGATGGGGGATTTATGAGAGGAGTCTTCTATTGGCTGTGAAAGTTTGGCTTGCACTCTGCACATACTTGCATGCTCTGATCACTTGTCGCACATTCTTCCACTGAGTGGGCATGTTCTTTTGATTTGACAAATGGGTAACAGGAGTGTAACTCTGGGGTGACACAAAGCCTTGTGGAGAGTGAGAGTGATTGCAAATCAAGACATGCTGCTACTCCGTGGACTAGAGAAATGCATCAGGCGAGATGTTCTCTTGACGGTCGTACAGAATATCAAAGTATAACACGTAGTTCCATCCTCAGCGTAATATCTTGTATTCTTTATTCCTACTTTTGTGCCTCTTGTCGAAATATACATCACGGGACCGTTGGTCAGTCCTATGGTGTAATGTCTACCGTTAAAAGATGCCTCCAGTGGCGAACTCCCCCGCTTCTATGAGGGCCTGGGCTTCTTTTCTACAAGCAGCATAACATTTCTCTTGATCCCTTGAAAAGTTCGCGAAAGAAGGCTACTGTCGTCCTGCCTGAGATAAGACGCAGCATGGCAATGTCAGATGCATCCGGTTTCCACTTCGCATGTAGGGACTCTCAATGGCTTGAACTACTGAGTTTTCATGTCCAGTTTGGAGAGTATGGGGGAAAGCGGCTTCTGCGTCCTTTGTCACAAGGGAAATGTGGTAGCACTCAATGGACGGACTTTCCTTGAATAGTTGTATGATCATTGTGAGTGCTAAGGCCAAAGGACCCAAGAGTCTTCGGACAGTGACTTTTTGTCTTGAGGCATTGGATGTTTCCCGTAGAGGTGTAGTCGTTCAGGGTCTGGAATATTGAACCTCCTTCACTACATAACCAAGGATTGCAAAGCCTTTTTAGTTGAAAAAGTGCACTTTTCCTCATTGTAACTGATATTTTTCTTCTTGGCGGCTTCAAACACTTATCAAGTTTGCATCTGTTCCTCCTGGGTTTGCCACAAATGGTAACATAATCTAAAAATACGCATAGGTTCCCATGAGTTGCTCTTCCTGAATGAGTGAATCCATAATTCGTTGGAAGCAGGCTACCCCATTGGTGACTCCAAATGGGACTCTGGTAAACTGATACAGGCCATCACTAGCCTGAAAACGCTGTGTATGGTTTATCTTCATTCTCTATAGTGACTTGATGATAGCACTCTGCAGATCAATTGTGCTAAACACGTAGTACTGAGCAATTTAGTTCACTGTATCGTCACATTCGCGAGGTAGAGGGTACACATCAAATGTGTAAATTTGTTGATTGTCTCAGGAGTAAATCGAAAGCCAGTCTCCGTTTCCTTTACCATCTTTAAAACAACAACAATGTGCAAGCCACGGGGAATCACTCGGTTCTATAATAGAACCCTCCCTTCGCAGCCTCTGAGGGTTTCTTTCTCAATGGAACATCGATCCTCATAAGCATAGCAGCGTGACTTAGCTGATATAGGATGGCAATCCGCGGTAAGATTTGCAAACAGCTTTGGTGGTTCTCCCTTAAAGTGCTAAGTCCAACAGACAACAGAGGAGGCAGTTCACCTCCATTTGGTAAGGTGGACACTACCATGCTGCTTCTGAAAGTCCTGACCAAGTATAACTCAGAGCACAGTTGTGGCAGAATTGCTAAAATGTACAATCTTGATAATCCTTTCCATTAACTCTGAGATTTACCCTTACAAAACACTAAGGTCTGACTAGAGAGAGATGTTGATGCAATGGAAACGGTACCTGATGAGTGAATGTAGAGGTCAAGGAGAGCCGTTTAACCTAAGTCAAGGTTGATGAAAACTCTCTGAGCTGCACTATCATAAGACCATCTACTTCTGTTCCTTTGATGAATACTTTCACAACTGACTTGACAGTGAATTTGGAGTAGCCGCCGAAGTCACTGTTGCTAGAGTCGATTGATCACTGGATTGTGTGGAGGCCTAGCTCTTGTTGATTGCATTAGCACGAACATACTTTAGCAACAGTGACCTTTCTTGTGGCATTTATGGCACATTGCCTTCACGCAGCAGGGACAATAGGACGTGGATGTCTGAAAAACCACAAAAGAAACACCCGTACTGGCTGCTGCTGTCCTGAGGCAGGTTCCCAGTAACTTCATTGCAAGAGTCTTGGTCAGGAATTGCTAGCACTTACCACTCGAGAAGGCTGGTGGTAAACTGTATACTTCAGAATTCTTCTGGCTGAATCTAGAGGCTCTTTGCCTGGTCAAAGGCAGGGCTAAGTCGAGAGTTTTATTCTCCAAAAATAAAACGCTGCCTTATGTCTTGGTGATTGGCAGGCCATCTGATAAAGCATCCTGATGGAACTCTTCACAATACTGAGCAGCTGTCAAGCTTGGAAGTGACGTCTTACCTAAAAATTGTCAGTGCTTGAAATTATTCTCTAAGGACTCAACAATCTGCTGCGGCGAGGTTGCAAGGCGATATGCGTGCAAAGATTTCATTTGTAGGTTTTAATATACAGAGGACTTGAGGGTTTTGATAGCATCTTCGTAGGTTATTACACTCAGAAATAGCCTCATATATTTAGGTGACACAAAATTGATGAGCAACTTTTTTTTCTAGACTTCTTTAGGAAGGGCCCCCAAGAATTTTTCGAAAGTTTTAAAACCCGTGTTTCCCTTTCCCTTTGACGCCGTTGATAACGGGGGTCACGTCTAGCCTCTCAGGTTTCATAAACGCTCATGTTGTGATGTAGTCTACGCAGGTCCCCACAGGTGCAGGGATTCTTTTCAATAAATTTTTGTGATAGAAAAAAGGGCCTTTCTTGGGCTTTATTGAACATAGAATCTTCATAGTACTTCGCAACAAAAAAATAATGCTAGTACAAGGCTTCTACAGGAGGTGAGTCTTGAATATGTCAAGAGAAAAGTTATAATACGGGCCCAAATTTTTAAACTCACCATGTAATCTGTCGCTGAAAAATGGATAAAGTAGGAGAGAATCACACACCTGTGTTGGTGCCCATGACACACCCCAAACTTTTGTTGTTGTTGGGGCCCCCTAAGGGGGTGCATATTACCCTGCGCTGCTCCCCACGGCCAGTATCCAAAAAAGGCCCCAGGCTAAATGTAGCCCCTAATGAGAATGGGATCTAATTAAAAAGTTGAGGAGAAGCCGCAGAATGATTTGGTTGCCAAACCCAGTTTTGACAAGTTTCGGCAGAATAAAATGGTGGTAGAGACCGGGATCTCCCCCATGAACGATGTGCAAAAATTTTTAAGGAGGATCAGTAAATGGAAAACTGCCTTCAAAGAGGAATTTGAGCTTTTCCCTGTCAACCCGCAATTGAATAAAGGCCAAAAAAATTAACCGTATCACATACTGGGAAAATGTATCCTTCAAAACACAATAGAAAATTGGGACAAGGGACATCTAGTGAAGGTAATAAAATGGTTATATAAGAAAATTTAAAACCATGAAAGGGGGGCACTAACAGGGAAGTCAGCACCTTGTAATTTGGTGAAATCATCCACATAAAGTGAAAACCAAATTGCAGGGAAAAGGAAAGGGATCACTATACCAAGAGAAAAGGGGGGACTGTGGGCACAACCCTTTTGGGATGCCCTTGGGGTGATCAAAGGGTCCAAATGACACAAAAATGTCTTTCAGATAACAAAACCCGCAGGAAGGTCGGTTTGATTACAATGGGCCTAAGGAGTGACCCTGCTTAGATTTTTATACCTTCAAGTGGGATCATATGCCTTCTCAAGATCAAAAAAGATGCTAAGATGGAGAATTTTATTAACAAAGGCATTTTGTACATAAGTATCTAAGTGGAGCAAGAGGTCCAAATTAAAGCGGCCCTTGCAAAAGCCACAATTGTGAGTCTCCAAATACCGTACCAGACATCTATTCACCATTTGTTCCATCACCTTGCAGACTTCACTGGTCAGAGCAATGGTACAATAGTGAGAAGTATCAACCCCTGAAGTGTCTGGTTTGCAAAATAGTATTTTCTATGGAAGATTTCCATTGTTGATGGAGAACCCCTCACATCCAAACAAGATTGAAAAGATGTCAAAGGACTGTAAGAGCTGTAGAATGCAGATGCTGTAGCATACGGATATGAATATCATCAGGCCCAGTTTCTGATGACCAGCAAGCAGAAAGTCTGGACTAGGGCTCCATCCCATTACAAGAGAAACCCAAAAGGGTGACTGCCCCCTTTGGGCAGACTTAGAATCAAGAAATGAGGGACAGAGGTGAAGCCCTTGGGAGACATGAAAAAGACAGTTCTTGTTTTCCATGGGCAACTTCAAGAGGTTCCACAACACTAACACCAGCAACCTACAAAACAGGAGCTGGGTCTGGAGTGTACTTGCCATACAACTTCCATACCTTCTTCCAAACCACATACAATGGAGAAAATCAGGTAAAGGTAAAAACATAGTCTTCCCAACAAGTGCATTTAGCATCACGTATGAAAGGCAAGCAACTGCCCTTGCCTGCTTAAAATCCAAAAGATGATCGCAGTCTGATTAAATTGTAACAGCCCCTGCAGCACGTTTTTAAATGCATTGCAGGGCACACACTGGAGCCACCATGGCACACATGTCTGGAATGCCAGCCTGAGGACAAGGAAGGAAAACTTGCCACTGCAATCAAAACTAAGGTCGAAACGGGTTCAAAAGCTCATAAATAGGGAAAAAAAGGGGTAAGTGAAAATATGTCTCAAACCCTTGCCCAAAAACCCAAGGGGGGCAATGGGGGGTGGGTGGAATAAAGGGGGAAGAAGAAAAAATAGGAAAAGGATCACTGTCATGCAAATCTTGGAGAACATACCAAGCTTTTTCAAGTGAAAACTGAAAAGGAGCAATAGAAAGAAAAATGAAAGGGGAGACATGAGTGCGAGTCAAAGGGGTCGGAGCACCCGTAAAAAAAAATAAGGGGATGAAATGTAAGAATTCCAATGATCCCAGAGAGTATGTGGGAACTCCCCAAGATGAGAACATAAAATCATTTCATAACAAAGAGGGGCCGTGATAGAAAAAAGGATCAAGATTACAATATAAAGGATCAGAATGCACGGGGAGCCCAAAACTGTATACCCCCTATGAAAATAAATTAGGTCAGTATAATGCGGCGAGAACAAACACCTGTTTGCAGAGGCAAAGGCAAGTTCGGGGCTTTCATGGACCCACTAAAGGATCACTTGGACAACGAAGTATGGACCCCAGGTTAAAACCCAAACAGATGTGAAGAGTGAACAGGAAAAGGGGGGGGGTTGGCTAACTTGCGAGTCACTTGTTTGCACAGAACGCTTAACCCCCAAAAATGACTAGTAAAATTTTAGCATAAAGGTCGAAAACCCAAAAACCTAGTCTTTGTGGTATTACAAGCCCGGATGCAACATCCCAGCAATTCCAAAAAACATGTTAAAAATTGCCCTGTCGGGAAATTTTCCCAGCCCTGCACCAACATTTTGCTCCTGGGGGTTTTTCAATTAAAGGACAAAAATGGGGGAAAATTAGCAAAAAAATATTGTTGCAGTAATAACCCAGGAGGGCAGCTCTGATGAAAACTCACACTCACAGGTTTTTAAATCTCTCCCAAAAAAATTCAATTTAAACCAAAAATAAAAGACCTACAAGAGGAAAAATATAGACCTCTTCTTCATAAAAAATGATGATTATAAGAAATGTCCCCTTTCAAAAACAATATATAATCACAAAAAATTGGGTTCAGACATGTATGCTGGACCCCAACCCGACAAAATGAGACTAGTCACGAGGGGCATTCCCCAAAATTCAATTTTCAAAAAAAAAATTTAAAGGGGACCAAGAAAACAAGTCCAACCGAATAAGCGGGAAAAAAAAGATAATAAGAAACACAGCCCCAAATTATGCCTTAAAATTAACTGGGTGGGCACTCGTGTTACAAGGCTTATTCTCTAAGAAAAGGAGGGGGGTAAAGTAAAAAGAAAGAGAAGGCGCTCCCTTTCAGGGGGGGAAAAAATAACAGAGCGGTAAAAGAGGTCAAATATCGAAGCCAGGGGGGCATGGTCGAGAATAGCAAGCATCGAATTAAGCAAAAGAATCCTTTAGGAGTCAGGAATCGCGGGAGAATAAAAGCCTAAATGAAATCGAAAAAACCCAAAGTATTTCTTTCCCATGGCAAAACAAAATGAGAAAAAAGTCCGATTGGGCCCCTACTTAAACAAAAGGGTCTACACAGATGCAGCAAGGAAATGGGGAGTACTCAAGTCCCAAAAATGCCAGTTTTTTTGCAAGCCCCTAACCAGTGAGGTCGAAGACCAAAAGAATTTTTTTTAGGGGAGCCACAAAATTTGACTAAAACAAGCCCATCCGATGTTTCCTGAGCCAAAAAAATTCGAAAAAAGGCGATAAATGACATCCCATGCACTTGCCCCAGGGGCCAACCTGGAACTCTTGTTCATAAGAAATGAAGAAACCCTAACGAGCCCTTTTTTATCCCAGGAGAGGGAGCATGGACACGGGGTCGTCCCCCATTACTAAAAACAACAGACATAGCCCCCCTCCACAAGGGGGCGAAAGCAACAGCAAAGAACTAAGACCAATAGCACTAAACCCCCTATCATAAAAACTTTGAAAAGGGCCCAAGAAGCAAACACCCCCCATCAGAAAAACCCCCTCAGTTACCAACCCAGGGGAAAAAAGGGTTTAGAACAGGTCGCTCCTGTCTTCTAACTATGGATCACTACGACAAGGTCCCAAAGCACTGAAGAAAAAAAGAATGCAGATTTTAATATATACAGACTTTGCAAAAACCTTCGACAAGTGTGACCATGGCGTAATAGCGACAAAAAGCGCGCTAAAGGAATAACAGGAATAGTCGGTCGATGGATCTATAATTTCCTCACTAACAGAACACAGAGAGTGTGTCAACAGAGTAAAGTCCGAGCAGCTACGGTGAAAAGCTCTGTCCCACAAGGCACAGTACTAGCTCCCATCTTGTTCCTCATCCTCATATCCGACAATAGACAAGGATGTCAGCCACAGCACCGTGTTTTCCTTTGCAGATGACACCCGAATCTGCATGACAGTGTCTTCCATTGCAGACACTGCAAGGCTCCAGGCGGACATAAAACCAAATCTTTCAGTGGGCTGCAGAAAACAAAATATGAAGTTCAACGATGGGGAAATTTCCAATTACTCAGATATGGTAAACATGAGGAAATTAAATCTTCATCAGAGTACAAAACAAATTCTGGCCACAAAATAGAGCGAAACACCAACGTCAAAGACCTAGGAGTGATTATGTCGGAGGATCTCACCTTAAAGGGGACCATAACATTGTATTCAATCGCATCTGCTAGAAAAATGACAGGATGGATAATGAGAAACCCTTTAAAAAATAGGGAGGCCAAGCCATGATGACACTCTTCAGGTCACTTGTTCTATCTAGGCTGGAAATATTGCTGCACCTAACAGCACCTTTCAAGGCAGGTGAAATTGCCGACCTAGAAAATGTACAGAGAACTTTCACGGCGCGCATAACGGAGATAAAACACCCCAATTATGGGAGCGCTTGAGTTTCTAAACCTGTATTCCCTGGAACGCAGGAGGGAGAGATTTCATGATTATATACACCCGGGAAAAACCCAGAGGGACTAGTACCAAACTTGCACACCGAAAATCACTCACTACGAAAGCAAAAGACTTGGCAGACGATGCCCATCCCCCCAATGAAAAGCAGGGGGGTCACTAGCCGTTAAGAGACCAACAATAAGTGTCAGGGGCCCGAGACTGTTCAACTGCCTCCCAGCACACATAAGGGGGATTACCAACAGACCCCTGGCGTCTTCAAGCTGGCACTGGACAAGCACCTAAAGTCAGTTCCTGATCAGCCGGGCTGTGGCTCGTTTCGTTGGTTTGCGTGCAGCCAGCAGCAACAGCCTGGTTGTTAGGCGCTTGATCACCAGGGGACTGGTCACAGACAGGGCCGCGGGGGGTTGTTGACCCCCGAAACTCTCTCCAGGTATACTCAGTAGTGCACCCTCTCTTAATGTTTTCATTAGGGAAGGGGTTCAGAAGGGTAATGCAACAGCCATACCCCAAAAACGCGGGACAGATAACCTAGAAACCATAAGAAGAAAGAACACTGCAACGGCCTACTGATCTTTGTGAACAGAAGAGGTCCATGTTCCCCCTTCTGGGGATTATTCCCAATGAGCCCACCTAGTCAGGTCACTTCCACTTAAGGGAGGAGCACGGCACATCAGACCTAGTAGCACAAACTAGTAGGTTCCAAACTCACAACCCAACCACACCACTCATGGATTTATCTAACCTATTTTGTAAAAAACTACTTGTCTTAGCTTCTATGACGGTACTGGAGAGTTTGTCCACTCATCCACAAACCTATACCATCCAGTGCTTTCCATTTTATCCCTTCCTGAATCTGAATTTTTGTAACTTGAGAACATTGCTGTGAGTCCTGTATTGGCAGGAAAATTTTCAGCACGCTATTTACATCCCCTTTATTTATTCCTTGTTTTCCAATTATACAGCCTCGATAATATTCCCCTAATTGTACACCTTTCGAGAGAGTGGCAGATTTAGGGCCCTCAGGATATACTCATGGGAAAGATTTCAAATACATGGAATCAACAAAAATGTATGGTCTAGTAGGGTAGTGAAGGCTCATGTGTGGAGGGCAACGGCTAAGCGTTTAAGCAAGGTGGATCGGAATGAAGTGAGAGATAATGATTGCTGCATGGGTTGATAAAATATATCAAGGGTCAGAAGAGGAGGGCACACGTGTGTCCATAGAGGGTTTCGTATCTGCAAATATAGTGTTCAATAAAAGTGTCAAAAGTGTCTCAGCGGTCAAGAAAGATGGCAATACCAATGAGAATTAGAGACAGGTTGAGATAGGGAAGAGAGATCAGGGAGACCTTATGGAGGGAACAAAGAGGTCTGATGGGGAAAGGGAGTATGATCCTGGAGATATGTGCTAACAAGTAGTCTGCAGTGGGAACAGGAAAGGAAGGAGGGATGGGGAAGAAGTTCTGGGGGGAAACAGAAGAAAGAAGCGACCACACAAATGGTGATTGACCTCCCCTTCATGTGGAGAGTCAGAAAACAGGTTGAGAACTTGTCATGAGGGTATTGTAGGCAACGCGAGAATAAAAGGAAATGCAAAAGAGACTTACAGAGACAGGTTCAGCTTGACAGGTGAATAGTTTCAGCTAGAGTAGGTGATAGGTTCAGCTAGACAGCGTGATAGATTCAGCTTGTCAGGTGAGAGGTTCAGCTTGACAGGTGATAGTTTCGCCTTGACAGTTGTGATAGGATCAGGTTCACAGGTGATGAAAGGTTCAGCTTCACAGGTGATAGGTTCAAGCTGACAGGTGATTGTTTCAGCTCTTGACAGGTGATAGGTTCAGCTTCACAGGTGGTAAGTTCTGCTCTTCACAGGTGATAGGTTCTGTTTCACAGGTGATAGGTTCAGTTCAGAGGTTATAGGTTCCGCTTGAAGGTGTTAAGTTTCCAGCTTTGACAGGTGTTAGGTTCACGCTTGCACGGTGAAAGCTTCGTTTGAAAGGAGATAGGTTCAGCTTGACAGGTGTTAGGTTTAGCTTGAGAGGAGATAAGGTTCCGCTTGAACAGGTGATAGGTTCAGCTGAAGGTGATAGGTTCAGCTTCACACAGGTGTTAGATTCAGCTTCACAGGTGATAGGTTCAGCTTGAAAGGTGATAGGTTCAGCTTCACAGGGATTAGGTGCAAGCTTGACGGTGATAGGTTCAGTTGACAGGTTATTGGTTCAGCTTGACAGGTGTTAGGTTCAGCTTAGACAGGTTATAGGTTCAGATTGACAGGTGATTAGTGTTTTAGCTTCACAGGTTATAGATTCAGCTTCAAAGGTGATAGGTTCAGCCTTGAACAGGTGATAGGTTCAGCTTCACAGGTGTTAGAGTTCAGCTTGAAAGGTGATAGGTTCAGCTTAACAGGTGATAGATTCAGCTTCACAGGTGTGATAGGTTCAGATTGACAGGTTGATAGGTTCAGCTTCACAGGTGATAGGTTCAGCTTGAAGGTGATAGGTTAGCTGACTGGTTATAGGTTCAGATTCTTGACAGGTGATAGGTTCAGCTTGACTGGTTATAGTTCAGCTTGACGCGTTGATAGGTCAGCTTGACAGGTTTTAGGTTAGCTTGACAGGTGATTAGGTTTAGCTTCACAGGTGATATGTTGTGTTCACTGGGTGATAGGTTCAGCTTCACAGGTGATAGGTTCAGCTTGACATGTGATAGCTTTCAGCTTGACAAAGTGATAGGGTCAGCTTGACAGGTGATAGGTTAGCTGACAGGTGATGGTTCAGCTTGAAAGGTGATATGTTATGCTTGGCATGTGATAGGTTCAGGCTTGACAAGGATAGGTTCAGCTTCACGGTGATAGGTTCAGCTTCCACAGGTGATAGGATCAGCTTGGACCTGGTGTGATAGGTTTCAGCTTCATAGGTGATTAGATTCAGCTTTCTTTTTCGCAAACATGAGAGATTTCAGCTTGGACAGGTGATAGTTTCAGTTGAAAGGTTTTAGGTTCAGCTATGGACAGGTGATAGGTTCAGCTTCAGAGGTTATAGGTTCAGTCTTGGACAGGTGATAGGTTCGGCTTGACAGGTGATAGGTTCAGCTTGACAGGGTGAAAGCTTCAGTTTGTACAGGAGATAGCGTTCAGCTTGACAGGTGATTAGGTTTAGCTTAGAGAGGAGATAGGTTCAGCTTGACAGGTGATGGTTCAGCTTGACAGAGTGATAGGTTCAGCTTCAAAGGTGTGATAGATTCAGCTCACAGCGTGATAGGTTCAGCTTGAAAAGGTGATAGGTTAAGCTTAACAGGTGATAGGTTCTGCTTGACAGGTGATAAGGTTCAGCTTGACAGGTGTTATAGGTTCTGGCTTGACAGTTGATAGGTTCAGACTTGACAGGTTATAGGTTCAGCTTGACAGGTGATAGGTTTAGCTTCACAGGTGATAGATTCAGCTTCACGGTGCTAGGTTAGCTTGACAGGTGATAGGTTCAGCTTCACAGGTGATAGGTTCAGCTTGACAGGTGTAGGTTCAGCTTCTCAGGTGATAGATTTCAGCTTCTACAGGTGATATGTTCAGTCTTGACAGCGTGATTTAGGTTCAGCTTCTCAGGTGCATAGGTTCAGCTTTGACAGGGTGATCAGGTTTCAGCTTGACAGGTTATAGGTTCAGCTTGGACAGGTGATAGGTTCAGCTTGACAGGTTATAGGTCAGCTTGACAGAGTGTTAAGGTTCAGCTTGAATGGGTTATAGTTTCAGCTTGACAGGTGATAGTGTTTAGCTTCAAGGTGATATGTTGAGCTTCACAGGTGATAGGTTCAGCTTCACAGTGTTAGGTTCTGTTGTCAGGTGGATCAGCTTCAGCTTGACAAGTGATGGTTCAGGCTTGACAGGTTGATAGGTTCAGCTTGAAAGGTGATAGGTTCAGCTTGACAGGTGATTGGTTCAGCTTGACAGGTGATAGGTTCAGCTGGACAAGTGAATAGGTTTCAGCTTCAAGGTGATTAAGGTTTTTCAGCTTCACAGGTTGATTGGATCAGCTTGGCAGGTGATAGGTTCAGACTTACAGGTGATAGATTCAGCTTCGAACATGAGAGATTCAGCTTGACAGGTGATAAGTTCAGCTTGACAGGTTTTAGGTTCAGCTTTGACAGGTGATAGGTTCAGCTTGATGGTGATAGGTTTCAGCTTGAAGATGAATAGGTACAGCTTGACAGGTCGATAAGTCCAGTCTTGACTGGTGATAGGTTCAGCTTGACAGGTGATAGGTTCAGCCTTGGAAAAGTGATAGGTTCAGCTGGTCAGGTGATAAATTCAGCTTCAGAGGTGATTGATAGGTTCAGCTGGAAGGTTGATTGGTTCAGCTTGCCAAGTGATAGGTTCTGCTTGACAGGTGATAGGTCCAGCTTGGGGACTGGTGATAAATTCAGCTTCAAAAGTGATAGGTTCAGCTTGACAGGTGATAGGTTTCAGCTTCCTCACAGATGATAGGTTCAGCTTGGACAGGTCTTAGGTTGAGCTTCAGAGGTGTAGGTTCGCTTGACAGGTGATAGGTTCAGCTTGCAAGGTGATAAGGTTCAGCTTGACAGGTGATAGGTTCAGCTTGACAGGTGAATAAGTTCGTTCACAGGTGATAGGCTCAGCTTCACTGGTGATAGGTTTCTGCTCACAGGTGATAGGTTCATCTTCAAAGGTGAAGTTCAGCTCACAGGTGATAGGCTCAGTTCACAGGTGATAGGCTCAGCTTCACAGGTGATAGGTTCTACTTCACAGGTGATTAAGTTCTGCTTCCACAGGTGATTAGGCTTCAGCTTAATATGTGAAAGGTTGAGCTTCACAGTTTTTGATAGGTTCAGCTTCTAGGTGATAGGTTTCAGCTTCACAGCGTGATTCGTTCAGCTTCACAGGTGATAGTGTTCAGCTTCACAGGTGATAGGTTCTGCTTCACAGTTTGATAGTTCAGCTTCACAGGTGATAGGTTCAGCTTTAAAGGTGATAGGGTTCAGTTTGACAGGTGATAGGTTAGACTTCACATTTGTAGGTTCAGCTTGAAAGGTGATAGGTTACAGCTTCAAATGTGATAGGTTAAGCTTGACAGGTGATAGGTTCAGAGGACAGGTGATTAGGTAAAGCTTGACAGGTTATAGGTTCAGCTTGACAGGTGATCAGGTTCAGCTTCACTGGTGATAGTTCAGCTTCACAGGTGTGACAGTGTTCACTTGACAGGTGATAGGTTCAGCTTGACAGGTGATAGGTTTAAGATTCCACAGGTGATTTGTTGAGCTTGGCACAGGTGGTAGGTTCAGCTTCACAGGTGATTTAGTTTAGCTTGACAGGTGATAGGTTCTGACCTTGTCAGGTGATAGGTTAGATTGACAGTTGATAGGTTCAGCTTGACAGGTGATAGGTTCAGCTTCACAGGTGATAGGTTCAGCTTCACATGTGTAGGTTCAGCTTGACAGGTGATATGTCAGCGGACAGGTGATAGATTACAGCTTCACAAGTGATAGGTTCAGCTGCGCAGGTGATAGGTTTCAGATTGACAGGGCGTGTTAGGTTTCAATTTGACAAGTGATAGGTTCAGCCTTCACAGCTGATAGTTTAGCCTCTTGTCAGGTAAATAGGTTCAGCTTGTGGAAAGGTGATGGTTCAGCTTCACAGGTGGATAGGTTCAGCTTCACAAGGTGAAAGGTTCACTCTTGACAGGTTTCAGCTTCACAAGTTGATAGGGTTCCAGCTTCACATGGTGATAGGTTCAGCTTCACAGAGTGTTAGGTTCAACTTCACAGGCGATTTGGGTTCAGCATCTACAGGTGATAGGTTTCGACTTCACAAGGTGATTAGGTTCAACTTATCAGGTGATAGGTTCAGCTTCCAGAGGTGTGTAGGTTCAGCTCTCTAAGGTGATAGTTCAACTTCACATGTGATACGGTTCGACTTTCACTGGTGATAGGTTCTGCTTCACAGGTGATAGGTTCAGGGCTTCTCAGGTGATTGGAGTTTTCAACTTCCTTATGTGATTGGGTTCAGCTTCACATGTGAATAGGTTTCAGCTTCACAGGTGATAGGGTTCAATTTCACAGGTGTTTGGTTCTGCCTTCACAGGTGATACGGTTCAGCCTTCCAGGTGATAGGTTCAACTTTCTCAGGTGATAGGTTCAGCTTCAACAGGTGATTAGGTTTCCAAAAATTCCACAGGTGATAGGTTCAGATTCCAGGTGGATTGATAGTTTCAAATTCACAGGTGTGATAGGTTCAGCTTCACAGGTGATAGGTTCAGCCATCACTGGTGTTAGGTTCTAAGCTTCACAGGTGATAGGTTACAGCTTTACACAGGTGTTTAGGTTCAACTGCACAGGTGATAGGTGAAATTCACAGGTGATAGGTTCAGCTTCACTGGTGATAGGTTCAACTTCACATGTGATAGGTTCAACTTCACAGGTGATAGGTTCAGCTTCACTGGTGATAGGTTCAACTTCACATGTGATAGGTTCAACTTCACAGGTGATAGGTTCAGCTTCACAGAGTGATAGGTTCAGACTTCACAGGTGATATAGGTTCAGCTTGACAGGGTGATAAGTTCAGCTTGAACAGGGTGCATTAGGTTAGCTTCACAAGTGATAGGTTCAGCTGCGCAGGTGATAGGTTCAGCTTGACAGGTGATAGGTTCAAATTGACAAGTGATAGGTTCAGCTTCACAGCTGATAGTTTCAGCTTGACAGGTAATAGGTTCAGCTTGAAAGGTGATAGGTTCGCTTCACAGGTGTGATAGTTCAGCTTCACAGGTGAAAGGTTCAGCTTCACAGCTTGATAGCGTTCACTTCACAGGGTGTTAGGTTCAGGCATCACTGGTTGATAGGTTCGACTTCACAGGTGATAGGTTAAAATTCTACTATCACAGGTGATAGGTTCAGCTTCAGAGGTGATTGGTTTCATATTCACAGGTGATAGGTTCAACTTCTCAGGGTGATAGGTTCAGCTTCAGAGGTGATTTGTTCAAACTTCACGGTGATAGGTTACAACTTCCTCAGGTGATAGGATTCAGCATCTGATGAGTGATAGGTTCAACTTCAAAGGTGATAGGTTAACTTCACAGGTGGTTGGTTCAGCTTCACAGGTTGGACAGGTTTCGCTTTCACATGTGATAGGTTCAACTTCTCAGGTGATAGGTTCAACTTCCTCAGGTGATGGGTTTCAACTTCACAGGAGTGATTAGGTTCCAGTTCCTCAGGTGATTGGTTCAGTTCATATGTGATGGGTTTCAGCTTCATCAGGTGTAGGTTCTGCTTCACAGGTGATTGGTTCAACTTCACCCAGGTGATGGGTTTCAGCTACACAGGATGATAGGTTCAGCTTCACAGGTTGTTAGGTTCAACTTCATATGTGATGGTTCAGCTTCACAGGTGATAGGTTCAGTTCACAGGGGATTAGGTTCCAAACTTCACAGTGTGATAGGTTCAGGCTTCACTGGTGTAGGTTCAGTTCACAGGTGATAGGTTCAGCTTCACGGTGTTAGGTCAGTTCACAGTGATTAGGGTTCAACTTTCACAGGTGATAGGTTCAACTTCACAGGTGATAGGTTCAGCTTTCATGGTGATGGTTCAACTTCACATGTTATAGGTTCAACTTCAAGGTGTTTTGGGTTCAGTTCCAGGTGTGGGTTCCTTCACAGGTATGGGTTTAACTTCACGGGTGAGGGGTTTTCAGATCACGGTGTTTGGTTAAACTTCACAGGTGATGGTTAGCTTCACAGTAAAGGGCTCCAAGAAGGGAAGCAGGTGTGTGAGGGTTTCGCAGACGAAAAATAAGGGCAAGAAGATAAGAATACAGGAAAGAAAGGTAAGAGGTTGGGGTTTCAGAAGGAAAAAAACCCGAAAAAAATTTAAAACTGGGACCACATGTGCACGGCACCAGAAAACTGGTAGGCAGGAGGAAACCGCTATTACAGTGTTCTACGAAAATTATATAAAAAATGCTCCATATTTCTGGGTTAAACTGAAACCAAACGTGAACTATTATTCCGGTCAGTTAGTGGGGCCAGAAAAGAGTGATGGGGTTTGTGCAAGGTTACCCACAGAAAGGGAAGCATAATGTGCATGTGAGTATGTGGTTTTTGGGGGGGGGGTTTTTTAGTTATACCATGGGTGCTTTGCCTGGGTAACATTTACAGGCAGAAGGGAGGGGAGGAGGGAGGTGTCATGGAGGTGCCCACTACAAACGCACCCCCACACCCTAACTTCTACAGCAGGGTCTCCTACCCCCTGGGGTTCGCCCCAAAGAAATATTACGAGACAGGCAGAGATCTTGCAGTCGCCTAAAAGGGGCATCGAAATGCCTTAACGAGACGTATAAGGTACGCCTGTGTCCTCCACAGGACTCCAGGGGGCTTTTAAAAGAACTTGGAGGCACAACTCGTTCTCACAGAACCAGACCTCAGACGCCGACGGGTGCCTGAAGCCCACTAATCGCCTTTCCCCGACACTTAGAATGCAACACGGGAACTACAAAATTTCAAAAACATGGCAACAAATACTTAACACCACCGGGCCCAAAACAACACGGATCAATGTTTTTCCGTCTACCCGTCCTTTTCAAGGTAGGGGTTTGTTTTGAAAGGACCTCCTCGATGGGCCAGTAGGCCTTCTGTGTGTTCCTCCATTCTATGTTCTTATGACATTCCTCGGGCACGTGCGCACCAACCTCACTCCACCCTTAATTTAATGTTTTTCTCCCTCTGTTTTTAAAGACGGGTCATCAAAAAGATTGGAAACCCTGCCGGGACAGGGTCTTGGCGAACATTATACATACATGTATGTTAGAAGTGATCAAGGTCCCGAATCTGCATGACAGTGTCTTCCATTGCAGACACTGCAAAGCTCCAGGCGGGCATCAACCAAATTTTTTTGTGGGCTGCAGAAAAAAAATATAAAGTTCAACGATGAAAATTTCAATTACTCAGAATGGAAACTGGGGAAATTAAAATTTCACAGAGTACAAAACAAATTCTGGCCACAAAATAGAGCGAAACACCAACGTCAAAGACCTGGGAGTGATCATGTCGGAGGATCTCACCTTCAAGGACCAAAAAATTGTATCAATCGATTGTTAGAAAAATGACGGGATGGTAATGAAACCCTCAAAACTGGGGAGGCCAAGCCCATGATACACTCTTCAGGTCACTTTTTTCATTAGGCTGGAATTTTGCTGCAACAAAACAGCACCTTTCAAGGGGTGAAATCCGACCTAGAAAATGTACAGAGAACTTTCAGGGCGCGCAAACGGGATAAACCCCTCAGTTACGGGGAGCGCTTGAGGTTCCAAAACCGTTTTTCCCTGGAACGCAGGAGGGAGGATACAGATTATAACACCGGGAAAAAATCCTAGGGGACTAGTACGGACTTGCACACAAAATCACTCACTACGAAAGCAAAAAAACTTGGCAGACGATGCACCATCCCCCCCCTGAAAAGCAGGGTGTCCTAACGTTAAAAGACCCCTACAATAAGTGTCAGGGCCCGAGACTGTTTTAACTGCCTCCCAGCACAATAAGGGGGTTACCAAAAACCCTGGCAGTCTTCAAGCTGGCACTTGGGCAAGCACCTAAAGTCAGTTCCCGGGTCAGCCGGGCTGTGGTCGTACTTTTTTTTGCGTGCAGCCAGCACAACACCTGGTTGACAGGTCTGATCCACCCGGAGGCCTGGGCACAGACCGGGGCCCCGGGGCTTGACCCCCGGAACTCCTTAGGTAAACTCCAGGGCTCCAGGTCCCCGGACAGAAACGTTTTTAAAAAAATAGCATAGTGTTTGCTTACGGTCTCCTAAACCAAATTTCGGTTTTATTACCGGTTTTTGCCAAGATATATATACACACACCCCTCTGGGGGTTTTTATTTTCTTTCTAGTTTTTTGTTCTGTTTATTTCCCTTACTCCATGGGGAAATGGAACAAAATTCTTCTTTCCCTAAGCCATGCTTTGTAGGGGTACTAAAATGCTGGGTGCAAGGGGGGTAGTAACCCCTTCTCCGTATATATTGCTAAATGTAAAAGGAGAAAATTTTGTTTTTTTTTTTTTTCTTTTGGGGCACCCCCCCCGCCCCCAGTGGGATACGGCCGGTGTTTGAAAAAAGAAGAATTTCAATTATAAAAGTTCTTGTGATTTCATAGCCAATCTTTTTTCTGACAAATATTAGTTTTTGAAATAGTTTTCAATATTCCAAAACACACTGACAGGTAAATATTTTTTTCCCGCCTTTTTTTTTTCTATTTTCTAGAATATTAAAAGGATTTACATTTTCCCCCAAGTTTTAACATGTTGGAGTATATTGAAACTTTTGAAGCATGGTGTTTATGGGGCCCCCTAAACTGCTGACAAAAATAAGAATGGACTGCTATTACGGGGGATACTATATTAAAAAAAAGTTATATAAAAAAATAATGCTTTATATCTCCAGTATTTTTTCTGAAACTAGATGTTTTTATTCCTGTCAGTCAGGCAGATGGGCAGAAGAGGTGAGGGGTGTTTTGGCAGTAGGTTTTAAAACCAAAAAGGGGAAGTAAGATGTAGCGGTGTATTTGGTGTTGGGTAAGTTTTTTGTTAGTGTATACCATAGGTGTTTGTGTTCTAGTGCTCGCAGGGTTTTTCTGTAAGGCCCTAGTATGCAGAGACCTGTTTATGAGAGAGTACTGTATTGTGTTTGTGCCTGCTGGTTACTAGTCTACCAGGCACAAGTGAAGAGGGGAGAGGTGTATGTCATGGATCCTTCCTGTTGATATTTTTGTTTAACTCTCTAGTAGCAATGTGCAAGTGAGCTAATGTGAACTGGAGTGTGTGGATTTTTGTTTTAGTTTATAAACTACATATAAGTTACTTAATATATAGACATATTTTTGTATAGGTGAGTTTCTGTGTGCTTTCTACAACAGATGGGAACATAAAAAGTCTGGGCTGAATGGTACTGCCCTTGATACTGGCCATGTAGTCACAAACTGTAAGGCTGGAGGTGATGTCCTGGTAGTCAGTAAATGTGGGGCTGATAGTGCTCTCCTGGGAGACAGTAATGGTGAAGCTGGAGGTGCTGTCCTGGGAGACAGAAATGGTGAAGCTGGAGATACTGTCCTGGGAGACAGTAATGGTGAAGCTGGAGATTTTGTCCAGGTAGTCGGGAATTATATGCAGGAAGGAATACATATAAATGACCTCATAAGGGACAGGAGCCATAGTAGGGAAACAAGTGTAGTCAAAGATAAGATAAAACCAATATTGCAAACTAGAAATACCGCAGGAAATAGCAAACAAGAGGACTCCAATAGCAATAGTGAGGATAAATTACCAAAAACAACTGGTGGGAGCTCCATTGTTGGTGCTAGGGAGGATAGGAATAAGACAGGGGAAAAATGCACCAACAGGAATACAGTCACAGAAACCCAAGGCAAACGGAAACCAAGCCTGTGCACATACTATGCACTTGGTATCTGCTGGCATGGGAAATCTGAAAAACAGATGGGACATGCAACTATGACCACCCTAGAAAATGCCATGCCCATATGACAACAGGAAAATGCAAACTCCCTTCCTGTAAGCTTTTTCACCCTGAAATGTGTACCTCTTCAGTACAGGAAAGACTGTGCTATAACTTAAATTGCCAGGCATACCATCTAAAGGGGGCAAAAAGATACAAAACATCCAGGCCATGGGAAAACCTGGGTAGCCACAGCCACTCAAGAGGGAGAGGTTTTTTAGTGCCAGGAAGGAAAAAAAACTGGCAGGAAATGGCAGAAATCGTACACCAAATCCAGTCATTCCTGGAGTGGAACCACAGTCGATGGCCTCCACTCCAAACCAACAGATACAGATACTAATGCCGGAAAAAAAATCCCCCCCCCCAGTACCAACAATACCACCAGTCCGATAACATTCTTCTTTGCAAATATACAGGGTCTAAAGCCAGCAACAAACAAGAAATAACTTTCATCCGTGGACTGCTTGCAGAGGCAAAGGCAATGTTCGCGGCTTTCACTGAGACCCACATAAAGGATCACTTGGACAACGAAATATGGATCCCAGGTTACAACCTATACAGATGTGACAGAGTGAACAGGCAAAAGGGGGGGGTTGGCCTGTACTTTGCAGAGTCACTTGTTTGCACAGAACTGCTTAATGCCTCAAATGACGTAGTGGAAGTTTTAGCAGTAAAGGTCGAGAACCAAAACCTAGTCATTGTGGTAGTCTACAAGCCTCCGGATGCAACATCCCAGCAATTCCAGGAACAGCTGTTAAAAATTGACCACTGTCTGGAAAATCTTCCAGCTCCTGCACCCAACATCTTGCTCCTGGGGGATTTCAACTTAAGGCACCTAAAATGGAGGAATATAGCAAATAATATTGTTGCAGTAATAACACCAGGAGGCAGCTCTGATGAAAACTCACACTCACACGAGCTTTTAAATCTCTGCACAAAATTCAATTTAAACCAGCAAATAATAGAGCCTACTAGACTGGAGAATACACTAGACCTCATCTTCACTAACAATGATGATCTGATAAGAAATGTCACCATATCAAAAACAATATACTCAGATCACAACATAATTGAGGTTCAGACATGTATGCGTGGAGCCCAGACCGACAAAATGAGACTAGTCACGAGGGAGCATTCACCAATTCAACTTCAATAACAAAAACATAAAGTGGGACCAAGTAAACCAAGTCCTAACCGATATAAGCTGGGAAGATATACTAAGCAACACAGACCCAAACTTATTGCCTAGAACAGATTAAACTCGGTGGCACTCGATGTATGCACAAGGCTTATTCCTCTAAGAAAAAGGAGGAGTAGATGTAAAATAGAAAGAGACAGGCGCTCCCTTTACAGGCGACGGAAAAGAATAACAGAGCGGCTAAAAGAGGTCAATATATCTAAATGCGCAGGGAGACACTGGTCAGAGAAATAGCAAGCATCGAACTTAAGCTAAAAGAATCCTTTAGGAGTCAGGAATCGCGGGAAGAACTAAAAGCCATAAATGAAATCAAAAGAAACCCAAAGTATTTCTTCTCCTATGCCAAATCAAAATCGAGAACAACGTCCAGTATTGGGCCCCTACTTAAACAAGATGGGTCCTACACAGATGACAGCAAGGAAATGAGTGAGCTACTCAAGTCCCAATATGACTCAGTTTTTTAGCAAGCCGCTAACCAGACTGAGAGTCGAAGATCAAAATTAATTTTTTATGAGAGAGCCACAAAATTTGATTAACACAAGCCTATCCGATGTTATCCTGACGCCAAATGACTTCGAACAGGCGATAAATGACATGCCCATGCACTCTGCCCCAGGGCCAGACTCATGGAACTCTGTGTTCATCAAGAACTGCAAGAAGCCCCTATCACGAGCCTTTTCCATCCTATGGAGAGGAAGCATGGACACGGGGGTCGTCCCTCAGTTACTAAAAACAACAGACATAGCCCCACTCCACAAAGGGGCAGTAAAGCAACAGCAAAGAACTACAGACCAATAGCACTAACATCCCATATCATAAAAATCTTTGAAAGGGTCCTAAGAAGCAAGATCACCACCCATCTAGAAACCCATCAGTTACACAACCCAGGGCAACATGGGTTTAGAACAGGTCGCTCCTGTCTGTCTCAACTACTGGATCACTACGACAAGGTCCTAAATGCACTAGAAGACAAAAAGAATGCAGATGTAATATATACAGACTTTGCAAAAGCCTTCGACAAGTGTGACCATGGCGTAATAGCGCACAAAATGCGCGCTAAAGGAATAACAGGAAAAGTCGGTCGATGGATCTATAATTTCCTCACTAACAGAACACAGAGAGTAGTCGTCAACAGAGTAAAGTCCGAGGCAGCTACGGTGAAAAGCTCTGTTCCACAAGGCACAGTACTAGCTCCCATCTTGTTCCTCATCCTCAAATCCGACATAGACAAGGATGTCAGCCACAGCACCGTGTCTTCCTTTGCAGATGACACCCGAATCTGCATGACATGTCTTCCATTGCAAACACTGCAAGGCTCCAGGCGGACATCAACCAAATCTTTCAGTGGGCTGCAGAAATCAATATGAAGTTCAATGATGAGAAATTTCAATTACTCAGATATGGTAAACATGAGGAAATTAAATCTTCATCAGAGTACAAAACAAATTCTGGCCACAAAATAGAGCGAAACACCAACGTCAAAGACCTGGGAGTGATCATGTCGGAGGATCTCACCTTCAAGGACCATAACATTGTATCAATCGCATCTGCTAGAAAAATGACAGGATGGATAATGAGAAACCTTCAAACTAGGGAGGCCAAGCCCATGATGACACTCTTCAGGTCACTTGTTCTATCTAGGCTGGAATATTGCTGCACTCTAACAGCACCTTTCAAGGCAGGTGAAATTGCCGACCTAGAAAATGTACAAGAAACTTTCACGGCGCGCATAACGGAGATAAAACACCTCAATTACTGGGAGCGCTTGAGGTTTCTAAACCTGTATTCCCTGGAACGCAGGAGGGAGAGATACATGATTATATACACCTGGAAAATCCTAGAGGGACTAGTACCGAACTTGCACACGAAAATCACTCATACGAAAGCAAAGACTTGCAGACGATGCACCATCCCCCAATGAAAAGCAGGGGTGCCCACTAGCACGTTAAGAGACCATACAATAAGTGTCAGGGGCCCGAGACTGTTCAACTGCCTCCCAGCACACATAAGGGGGATTACCAACAGACCCCTGGCAGTCTTCAAGCTGGCACTGGACAAGCACCTAAAGTCAGTTCCTGATCAGCCGGGCTGTGGCTCGTACGTTGGTTTGCGTGCAGCCAGCAGCAACAGCCTGGTTGATCAGGCGCTGATCCACCAGGAGGCCTGGTCACAGACCGGGCCGCGGGGGCGTTGACCCCCGAAACTCTCTCCAGGTAAACTCCAGGTACTATATTAATTATTTGCACTCATGCTTCATAATTTGTATGAAGATACATGCTATCCCAAGAGCTGCTTTGTTTTCCAGTGTAATTTAAATGCCCCAAGACAGCAGATTGCCACAGCCATTTAGGAGCCAGGACATTTTATGTAAATTATGTTGTCAAAGTTGTATCATAGTGGCCTGCAGGCAAGAATTATCAAAGTTAGAATGGTAATTCGTATTTGAAGCCTAGAGAGTTTTTACAGGAAGGATATATTAATTAATTAATTTATTTATTTATATTTAAAATTTTTATCTTTGCAAAACAGTACATTGAGACTTTGTATTTACAACAATGGGTTGCAATGCAACGAGAGGCCTCTATTATGCCTAGCATTATGGGCCAAACTTAACATTTATTGCTTACAGACTATTAACACTAAGGATTTATATCACAGTTGTACAGTAGGACAGAATTTTTTTCATAGTTTACAGTAGATTATTATTATAGTGAATCAAATTTGTAAAGACAAAGATAATTCATATTTTCAAAAAATGCTTTTGTGAAAACGACATTCAATATATTCCTGCAACAATGGTAAAGGTTCAAGTGATTGTTGAAGTTATGATGTGGGAATACATATGATAGTGTGTACTGAGTATTAGCGTTTAGTCTAAGACGATTAAGTGGCTTGAGAAGATCTTAATTGATTTTCAGCCTGGTTCTTAATATCTTCTGGTAATGAATTCCTATTTGGGGCCCTTTATGTGCACAGAGTTTTTACAGTGTGATATGGACACGAGGTATATCAAAAAGAGATCTGTGTCTTGTGTTTTTGGTCATGTGTCCTGTTTGGGTTGGTGAGGAGAAGTTTGAGTGGAGGGTTTTATATTTGCGTGTATTGTTCTGTGTATGTAGTAGGCACATGAATAAGTATGGATGTTCTTAATGGGTGAGCAATTCAGACTTTTGAAAATTGGTGGAGTATGCTGGCAGGATGGGGAAATTTCGTTATCATTCTTACTGCTGCCTTTTGCTGGGTTATTAGAGGTTTTAGGTGATTGGATGTTTTTGATCCCCATGCCAAATTCCATATGTAAGATAAGGGTATATGAGCGAATGGTTTACAGTGACAGAGAGCTGATTGGGGAAACCCGTAGTACCTTATCTTTGATAGTATGCCTACAGTCTTGAAGATTTCTTGGTGATTTGCGTATATGTGTCTGGAACTTAAGGCTACTGTCAAGGTGGATACCTAGGAATTTTCCCTCTGTGAGTCTTGTGACTGATGATCCATGTAGCGATATGTTAATTGGATCATTTGCAGCTTTGTTTCCAAACTGAATGAAATAGGTTTTATCAGTATTCAGGGTAAGTTTATTAGTCATCATCGAGGCAGATATTTTCTCCAATTCGACATTGACTGTGTTTGCAACTATGACTGTCTTTGGGTGGGAAAAGACATATGTAGTGTCATCTGCAAATAATATGAGTTTGAGTAGCTGTGATGCATTTGGTAGATCATTGTAGATGAGAAAGAGGAGTGGTCCAAGGATGATTCCCTTTTGGGATTCCTACTGTGATTGGTTGGGTGGAAGAGTTTGCATCATTTGCATACACATATTGAGTTCTGTTACTAAGGTATGAAATTTTAGGGTTTGTTGAGGGAGTGGCCTTTGATACCATAGTGTGTTAATTTGGAGTACAGCAGTTCATGGTCGACTGTATTGAAAGCTTTACGTAAATCAATGAAAATGCCCAGTGGGACTTCTTTCTTTTCGAGTGTGGTATATATTAGCTCTAGCATGTGTATGACAGCATTTATTTGTGCTTTTTATTTTTCCTGAATCCAAAATGACAAGGGTTTAATATGTTGTGTGAGACGAGGTGGAAAAGATCCATCTGTGAATTAATTTTTCAAAGATTTTAGAGAGTAGTGGTAAGTTAGATATTTGCCTATAGTTATTCAAGTCAGCTTGGTCACCTCCTTTGTGGATCAGAGTGACCCTCACTCTTTTGAGAGTTGTTGGGAAGGTAGATGATTCAATGGATTTGTTAAAGAGTGTAATGAGCGTAACTTCTATGGGGTTGGTTGGAGCTAGGAATAGCGTATTTGGGTAGGTACCTATGGGGTAGTCTGATGGACGGGTGCTTGCACTTGGTATGTTGTTCGCTAGAATTTTTCCAATAGTGGAGAAGAAAACATTGAGTCTGTTTGCTGTTTCAGTAGGTGTGAGTAGGAGTTCATCTGATTTTGTTAATTTGATTGCTTTGGTTTTGGATAACTTTTCAGTTCCAAGAATTTCAGATAGAGTTTTCCAGTTTTTTTATCACCTTTGATGTTATGTAATCTATTTTCATATTACAGTTTTTTAGATTGAGGTTAAGAGAGTTAAGATTGAGGTAAAGAGAGTGGTGAAGCAATGTAAAAAGAGAGCAAATGAGAGAGTGGGTGAGATGTTATCAACAAATTTTGTTGAAAATAAGGAAAAGTTTTAGAGAGAGAGATTAACAAGTTAAGGAAGCCTAGAGAACAAGTGGATTTGTCAGTTAAAAATAGGAGAGGAGAGTAATTAAATGGAGAGTTCGAGGTACTGGGAAGATGGAGGGAATATTTTGAGGAATTGTTAAATGTTGATGAAGATAGGGAAGCTGTGATTTCGTGTATAGGACAAGGAGGAATAACATCTTGTAGGAGTAAGGAAGAGCCAGTTGTGAGTGTAGGGGAAGTTCGTGAGGCAGTAGGTTTAAAAAGAAAGGGGGTAAGGCAGTTGGGATTGATAGGATAAAGATAGAAATGTTAAAAGCAGGTGGGGATATAGTTTTGGAGTGGTTGGTGCTATTATTTAATAAATGTATGAAAGAGGGTAAGGTACTTAAGGATTGGCAGAGAGCATGCATAGTTCATTTGTATAAAGGCAAAGGGGACAAAAGAGAGTGCAAAAATTATAGGGGGATAAGTCTGTTGAGTATACCTGGTAAAGTGTATGGTAGAGCTATTATTGACAGAATTAAGGGTAGCAGATAAATAAGGAGGCTTTAGGAAAGGTAGGGGGTGTGTGGACCAGGTGTTTACAGTGAAACATATAAGTGAACAGTATTTAGATAAGGCTAAACAGGTTTTTGTGGCATTTATGGATTTGGAAAAGGCAAATGACAGGGTGGAGAGGGGGGCAATGTGGCAGATGTTGCAGGTGTATGGTATAGGAGGTAGGTTACTGAAAGCAGTGAAGAGATTTTATGAGGATAGTGAGGCTCAAGTTAGAGTATGTAGGAAAGAGGGAGATTATTTCCCAGTGAAAGTAGGCCTTAGACAAGGATGTGTGATGTCACCGTGGTTAATACATTTATAGATGGGGTTCTAAGAGAAGTAAATGTGAGGGTCTTGGCAAGAGGCGTGGAGTTAAAAGATAGATAATCACCATAAAGTGGAGTTGTCCACAGTTGCCTTTTGCTGATGACACTGTCTCTTGGGAGATCCGAAGAAAAGTTGCAAAGGTTGGTGGAATGAATTTGTAGGGTAATGTAAAAGAAAGAAAACTAAAAGTGAAATACAGGAAAGAGTAAGGTTATGAGGATTAACAAAAAGATTATGTGATGAAAGATTAGATATCAGATTGGAGGGGGAGAATATGGATGTGAATGTATTCAGATATTGGGAGTGGACGAGTCATGGAAGGGTCCTATGAAAAGATGAGTGAATCATAGAATAGATGAGGTAAATAGGGTGAGCATGGCACTTTGGAGTCCTGTGGAGACAAAGAACTTTGCATTTGGAGCAAAGAGGGGAATGTATGAGAGTATAGTTTTGCCAATGCCCCCTCTTATATGGTGTGAAGGTCATGGGTGATGAATGTTTGCAGCAAGGAGAAGGCTGGAGACAGTGGAGATGTCATGTCTGAGGGCAATGTGTGGTGTGAATATAATGCAGAGAATTCGTAAGTTTGGAAGTTAGGAGTAGGTGCGGGATTGCCAAAACTGTGTTCCAAGATGGCTGAGGAAGTGTTGTTGAGGTGGTTCGAACATGTAGAGAGAATGGAGTTAAAACAGATAATGACTTCAAGAATGTATCAGTCTTGTAGTGGAAGGAAGGCGGGGGAGGGTCCGCCTAGGATAGGTTGGAGGGAGGGGTAATTATTATTATTTAAAATAAAAAAGAAGCGGCAAGCCCACAAGGTCTATAAGCGCTGCAGGGTAGGAAAGAAAGCAAGGGGTATTGGGCGGGCACAAGGGGGAAGGAAGGATCAGTAAGGGTTACAGAAAAACAGCAGGGCAGGGGATAGGGCCAAGAGTAGAGAGGGTAGCAAGACATTGAGGTAGAAAGGGGCTGAAGGTATCAACAGAATTTGTGAAGTAAGTCAGTTGTTGTCAAAAAGTCAATGAGAGAGACCCGGATGAAAGGTGGGTCTCATCAGCGAGAAGGGAAGGTAAAGAGAGAGCGAGGAAGGCGAAGATGACGTTGGAGGTACATTCTGAGTGCTCGTTGATAAAGTTGGGCAGTCTAACATCATATGGCTGACCGATTAATGGAACCTGACAATTCTCACAGAGAGGAGCAGGGTGCCTCTCAATGAGATATCCATGAGTAAGACGAGTAAATGGGCCAATGCGAAGATGGAGAGAGTAGTCTCCAACCTCGACATGGGTGACAGAAGACGGCCAGTAACCTATACTCGGTATAATAGATTGAAGTTTGTTACCAAAGCAGAGTAAAACCAACGTTGTTGCCCAATGGTTGTGAAGGTGGGTAGCTAATTGCAGCAAAATAGTCCCGTAATGGAACACATCTATATGCAACTGGTAGGTCAAGTACTGCTGACCGTGCAGCTGTGTCTGCCTGTTCATTGCCCCTGTACGTCAACATTGACCAGGGACCCAACAAAAAACAATATCTTTATAACTTTGTAAAGGTGCGGGCGTGCACGAAGTTGGATAGAAGGACTAAGGGGTGAGGTTATAAAATTTCTGTATAGCCTGTAAGGCCTAAGCGAGTCCTGAGACAACCACAAATGATGACACAGGCATAGATGCAATACGAATAAGTGCTGCAAGAATGGCAAACAATTCAGCAGTAAAAATACTAGCCGAAGATAGTAAATGCCCTCGTACGACACTGTCCGGAAACACTGCTGTGAATCCTATGCCATCAGAAGACTTAGAGCCATCTGTGTACACTGCAATGGCATGAGAATGAGAGTGGAAGTGGTCAAGAAAAAGAGAGCAAGAAGCTACCGTAGACAGTTGGGCTTTCGAGCAAGGGAGAGAGAAAGAACAGACTCGAAAAGCTGGAACTTCCCAGAGGGGTAGGGAAAAGTGAGATGCTACATGAACATAGAAAGGCGGTAATTGAAGAGAAGACAAGAGCGAATGTAGGTGAAGAGAGAAGGGACGGAGCAAACAGGGGCGGCGAACGAATAAAGAATGTCTACTAATATCGGTGACCATTCTATAAATGGAAGGATTGTGGGGATCATGAGAGCGCACATAGTAGCGAAAGCAATGGGCATCACGGCGATCAGATAAGGATGGAATGTTCGCTTCTGCATAGAAGCTCTCAACAGGGGAAGAGCAAAAAGCACCAAGGCATAAACGCAACCCTTGGTGATGAATGGGGTTAAGGCTAGAGAGAGTAGCAGGAGAGGCCGCTGAATAGATCTGGTCACCATAATCAAGTTTCGATAAAATGAGGGTGGAATGTAGGCGAAGGAGAGTTCGATGATCAGCTCCACATGAAAGATGAGCAAGGGTTTTAAGGAGGTTCAGCTGGCTGTGACAAGTTGCCTTCAGAGAGGTAATGTGAGGTTTCCAGGATAACCTATGGTCAAAGAGGAGGCCTAGAAACTTGACTGTATCATGTTCAGGGATACAGGAGCAACAGAGGTACAAAGGATGATCGGAGATGACAGAGCGTCTAGTGAAAGTAATTTGATGAGTTTTGGTACTGGAAAATTTAAACCCATGTGTGGTGGCCCAATGGAAACACGGTTGACTGCATGCTGGAGAGAAACTGTAATGAGGTGACAGTCAGCGCCTGCACAGGCAATAGTGAAGTCATCAACATAGAGTGATGACCAAACATTGGATGGAAGACTAGAGGCTAAATAATTTATAGCAAGGAGAAAAAGTGTTGTGCTCAGAACACATTCCTGGGGGACACCTTCAGCTTGGATAAAGTCTGGGGAGAGAACATTATTAACCCGAAAACAGAAATGTCTGTCAGTTAAAAAGTTTCTTAGGAAGTATGATAGATTGCCTCACAGGCCTAAGAAGTGAGCTAGGGCCAAAATATTATACCTCCAAGTTGTGTCATATGCCTTCTCAAGGTCAAAAAATATGGCAAGAACTGAGTGGTTACTCGCAAAGGTATTACGAACAAACGTATCTAAGCCATATTACGAAAGCCATATTGACGAGTGGAGAGACTGTTGTGTGTCTCTAAATACCACACTAAACATCTATTTACCAGGCGTTCCATCACTTTGCAAACTGCACTGTAAGAGCAATGGGACGATAGTGGGAGGCTTCATGTCCCGTAGTACCCGGTTTGCGGAAAGGGAGAACAATGGCAGATTTCCACAGCTGTGGAAGAACTCCTTGTGACCAAATAAGATTGAAAAGATGTAATAGGACTGCAAGGGCTGACTGATGTAAATGTTGTAGCATACGAATATGAATGTCGTTGGGCCCAGCTGCCGATGATCGGCAAGCTGAGAGTGTTGCCTCCAGTTCCTGAAGTGTAAAAGGCACATTATACTGTTCTTCTCTGAGAGAAGAAAAGTCCAAGGGTGCTAACTCTCTGGCAGACTTTGAGGAAAGAAACAAGGGGCATATATGGAGCCCCTGAGAAATACGGACCACATGATTGCCAATTTCATTGGCAACATCTAGTGGGTTTGCTATATCAACACCGGCAACCCGCAGAACAGGAGCAGGGTCAGGAGAATATTTACCACTCAGTTTTCGTACTTTTTTCCAGACTGCACTCATAGAGGAAGCATAGGTTATGGTGGAGACATAATCTTGCCATCAAGTGCGTTTAGCGTCACTGATGACACGGCAAGCGATCGCACGCTTTTGCTTAAAATCAAGAAGTCTCTCCGCGGTTCTATTGTACCGATACCCGTCCCACGCAGCTTGTTTCAAACGTGCTGCACGAGCACAAGCAGGAGACCACCAAGGCATGCATTTCTGAGAATGCCTGCCCGAAGTTTGGGCTATAGAATGAGAAGCTGCAGTTAAAACGGAGGACAAGAAGAGGTGCAAAAGCTCATCAATGGAGGACGAAGAAGGAATCTCACTAAAAACAGTTAGTTGTGAGTAAAGGTTCCAATTTGCTTGATCAAACTGCAAGAGTGGTTTACGAAGAGGTGGTGAATATGAAGGAGAAGTAAGAATGATTGGGAAATGATCGCTGTCATGTAAATCCGGGAGAACAGACCAGGTGAAGTCTAATGTGGCGGAGGAAGAGCAGACTGAGAGATCGATGCAAGAGAGAGTGTGAGTCCGAGGATCAAAATGGGTGTGAGTACCTGTATTTAAAACATGGAGGGGGTGGGTAGAAAGAAAATCCTCTAACTGAATGCCATGGGAATCACAGTGAGACCCCCAGAGGAAATGACGGGCATTAAAATTGCCAAGTAACAGAAGCGGTGGCGATAATGATGGAACAGGAAAGGCAATATCCGGGATAGATACAGTGGTCTCTCATTTTTCGTAGTTAATCCGTTCCTGGAGTTGCTACTATTATCGAAATCTACAATTTGCGAATCAATTTTCCCCATAAGGAATAATGTAAATACAGTGGTCCCTCGTTTTTCATAATTAATCCGTTCCTGGAGCCATTACTATAAACGAAATTTACGATTTACGAATCAATTTTCCCCATAAGAAATAATGTAAATACAATTAATCCATTCCTGACACCCAGAAGTATTAAAACAAAAAAATTTTTTACATGAAATATACATGTAGTACATAAACAATACAATGGGAAAAGATGAATGAAACATTAACAGCATAACACTTACCTTTATTGGAGACTGTTCTTATTGTATGGGAGACTGGAGGAGGAGAGAGTGTGGATTGTTTATAGTTTGGAAGGGGAATCCCCTTCCATCAACACCTCAGGTACCATTTGCTTTTCTAGGGTTGCTTCTCTTCTCTGTTTCTTAATGCCACTAGGACCACCTTGAGAGTCACTGGAATCCTGTCTCGCAAAACAACTGTGGAGAGAGCTCTGTTTCTGACGTCTCTTTAACACTTCCCTAAAATGGCCCAAGACTTTGTCACTGTACATGTTGCCAACCTGGCTTGCAACAACCTTGTTAGGGTGATGTTTCTCCATAAAGATTTCCATCTTACACCACATAGTAAAAATCTCTTTAATTTCTGAAGAAGGCACCTTCTTCCATCTCTCTTCCTCCTCCTCTGCAGCAAGATTCTGAGCTGCGATGTGTTGCTCTTCCTGCTGAAGCTCTTGCAGCTCCTCAGTGGTGAGCTCTTCATTGTGGTCTTCCACCAATTCTTCCACATCCTCCAAACTCACATCCAACCCCATGGAACTCCACAGTGCCACAATTGATTTTACAACAGACATAGGCTCATTAGGGTCAGTCCCAAATCCTTCAAAATCCCTCTTGTCGACACAATCTGGCCACAATTTTCTCCAGGCAGAGTTCAAAGTCCTGGTAGTCACTCCTTCCCAAGCCATACCTATAAGGGTTATGCAATGGAGGATGCTGAAGTGTTTTCTCCAAAATTCCCTTAGGGTCAAGTGAGTGTCTGTGGTCACAGTCAAGCACATGTGAAACATTGCTTTTGTGTAGAGTTTTTTAAAGTTTGCAATAACCTGCTGGTCCATGGGTTGGAGGAGAGGAGTGGTATTCGGGGGCAAGAACTTTACTGTGATGAACCCAAACTCCTCGAAAATTAGGTCATCCAAGTATGGAGGATGAGCAGGTGTATTGTCCATTACTAGCAGGCACTTGAGATCCAATTTCTTTTCCAGGAGATACTCATTCACACTAGGGCCAAACACTTCATTGAACCACTCGACGAAAATTTCCCTCGTGACCCATGCCTTACTATTAGATTTCCAAAACACACGCAATTTACTCTTTATAGCATTGTTTTTACTGAACACTCTGGGATTTTCAGAATGGTACACTAGTAATGGCTTCACTTTGAAATCCCCACTAGCATTAGTACAGAACATTAGCATCAGCCTGTCTTTCATAGGCTTGTGTCCTGGCATTGCCTTTTCCTCCTGTGTAATGAAGGTCCTCTTTGGAATTTTCTTCCAAAAGAGGCCTGTTTTGTCACAATTGAACACTTGTTCAGGTTTCAGTCCTTCAGCCTCTATGTACTTGGCAGACGATGCACCATCCCCCCAATGAAAAGCAGGGGTGTCACTAGCACGTTAAGAGACCATACAATAAGTGTCAGGGGCCCGAGACTGTTCAACTGCCTCCCAGCACACATAAGGGGGATTACCAACAGACCCCTGGCAGTCTTCAAGCTGGCACTGGACAAGCAACTAAAGTCAGTTCCTGATCAGCCGGGCTGTGGCTCGTACGTTGGTTTGCGTGCAGCCAGCAGCAACAGCCTGGTTGATCAGGCGCTGATCCACCAGGAGGCCTGGTCACAGACCGGGCCGCGGGGGCGTTGACCCCCGAAACTCTCTCCAGGTAAACTCCAGGTACTCCTGGAATTCATGCACATATTTTTCAGCCACCTTGTGGCCCGAACTGGCAGCCTCACCATGCCTTACCACACTGTGTATGCCTGTACGGTTCTTAAATCTCTCAAACCAGCCTTTACTGGCCTTAAATTCACTCACATCACCACTATTTGCAGGCAATTTCTTTACCAAATCTTCATGCAACTGCCTAGCCTTTTCACAAATAATCGAAGTCATAAGAGTATCTCCTGCTAATTGTTTCTCATTTATCCACTCCAATAATAACTTCTCAACCTCTTCCAGTACTGGTGATCTCATTTTTGTCAGCATAGTTACTCCCTTTGCAACAACAGTGTCCTTTATTTCCTTTTTCTTGGCCACTATGGAACATAAGGTTTTGTAGGGTTTCTTATACATCCTGGACAGTTTGGCCACACTTGTTCCACTTTCATATTGTTCAATGATGGTTTTCTTAAATTCAGTCATATTTCTCACCTTCTTTACCACAGGCTTGGCACTAGGAGATTTCTTTGGAGCCATGGTAGCTTATTTAGTACTTGCAAGCACTAAAATAAATGGAATACTATGAAATATTTCGCTGGAGCACGTGAGGGGACCTTCGCTCACTGGTAAACAATGCCAGACTGGCTGCCGCCCCGGCTCACGCTGTGGGTACGCATCCCGGATGAACTACGACTCGCGAGTCAACCTATGAAAAGTGAGTCCATGTTTATATGAAAATACCCCTATGATTGGCAAAATTCACGATTGCCGGGAACTACGAAAAGCGGGAGACCACTGTACAATTAATCCATTCCTGACACCCAGAAGTATTAAAACAAAAAAAATTTTTACATAAAATATAGATGTAGTACATAATACAATGGGAAATGATGAATGAAACATTAACAGCATAACACTTACCTTTATTGAAGATTCTTCTTAGTGTATGGGAGACTGGAGGAGGAGAGAGATTGGATTGTTTACAGTTTGGAAGGGGAATCCCCTTCCAGCAACACTTCAGGTACCAATTGCTTTTCTGGGGTTGCTTCTCTTCTCTGTTTCTTAATGCCACTAGGACCACCTTGAGAGTCACTGGAGTCCTGTCTCACAAAATAACTGTGGAGAGAGCTCTGTTTCTGGCATCTCTTTAACACTTCCCTAAAATGGCCCAAGACTTTGTCATTGTACGTGTTGCCAACCTGGCTTGCAACAACCTTGTCAGGGTGATGTTTCTCCATAAAGCTTTCCATCTTACCCCACATAGCAAAAACCTCTTTAATTTCTGAAGAAGGCACCTTCTTCCATCTCTCTTCCTCCTCCTCTGCAGCAAAATTTTGAGCTGCTACCTGCTGCTGTTCCTGCTGAAGCTCTTGCAGCTCCTCAGTGGTGAGCTCTTCTTTGTGGTCTTCCACCAACTCTTCCACATACTCCAAATTCACATCCAACCCCATGGAACTCCATAGTGCCACAATTGATTTAATAACAGATATAGGCTCATCAGGGTCAGTCCCAAACCCTTCAAAATCCCTCTTGTCGACACAATCTGGCCACAATTTTCTCCAAGCAGAGTTAAAAGCCCTGGTAGTCAGTCCCTCCCAAGCCATACCTATAAGGGTTATGCAATGGAGGATGCTGAAGTGTTCCCTCCAAAATTCCCTAAGGGTCAAATGAGTGTCTGTGGTCACAGTCAAGCACCTGTGAAACATTGCTTTGGTGTAGAGTTTTTTAAAGTTTGCAATGACCTGCTGGTCCATGGGCTGGAGGAGAGGAGTGGTATTCGGGGGCAAGAACTTTATTGTGATGAACCCAAACTCCTCGAAAATTAGGTCATCCAAGTTTGGAGGATGAGCAGGTGCATTGTCCATTACTAGCAGGCACTTGAGATCCAATTTCTTTTCCAGGAGGTAATTCTTCACACTAGGGCCAAACACTTCATTGAACCACTCGACGAAAATTTCCCTCGTGACCCATGCCTTACTATTAGATTTCCAAAACACACGCAATTTACTCTTTATAACATTGTTTTTCCTGAACACTCTGGGATTTTCAGAATGGTACACTAGTAATGGCTTCACTTTGAAATCCCCACTAGCATTAGCACAGAACATGAGCATCAGCCTGTCTTTCATAGGCTTGTGTCCTGGCATTGCCTTTTCCTCCTGTGTAATGAAGGTCGTCCTTGGCATTTTCATCCAAAAAAGGCCTGTTTCATCACAATTGAACACTTGTTCAGGTTTCAGTTCTTCAGCCTCTATGTACCCCTTGAATTCATGCACATATTTTTCAGCCGCCTTGTGGTTCGAACTGGTAGCCTCACCATGCCTTACCACACTGTGTATGCCAGTACGGTTCTTAAATCTCTCAAACCAGCCTTTGCTGGCCATAAATTTACTCACATCACCACTATTTGCAGGCAATTTCTTTACCACATCGTTGTGCAACTGCTTAGCCTTTTCACAAATAATCGAAGTCATAAGAGTATCTTCTGCTAATTGTTTCTCGTTTATCCACACCAATAAAAACTTCTCAACATCTTCGAGTACTGATCTCATTTTTGTCAGCATAGTTAGCCCCTTTGCAACAGCAGCATCCTTGATTTCCTTTTTCTTGGCCACTGTGAAACATATGGTTGTGTAGGGTTTCTTATACATCCTGGCCAGTTCGGCTGCACTTATGCCACTTTCATATTGTTCATTGATGTTTTTCTTAAATTCAATCATATTTCTCACCTTCTTTACCACAGGCTTGGCACAAGGAGCTTTCTTTGGAGCCATGGTAGCTTATTTAGTACTTGCAAGCACTAAAATGAGTGGAATATTATGAAATATTTCATTGGAGCATGTGAGGGGACCTTCGCTCACTAGTAAACAATGACAGACTGGCTGGGTAGGGAGGCCGCCCCCGGCTCACACAATGCGTACGTGTCCCTGATGAACTACTATTCAAGAGCCAACCTATGATTAGCGAGTCCATGTTTATACGAAAAAATCCCTAT
>NC_069429.1:35706761-35784150 GCF_026875155.1 Cherax quadricarinatus | reverse complement strand
TATGTCTTTTTGGGAAAACTAGTGAATGCACACCCTATAAGAATCGGAGTGCTTTTGCGTTAATTAGACAAACTTTTATCATCTTTTATCAATGCTGTCCAATCATCATTTTTTGTCCCTGACGGGGGAAAACCACCACACACTTTTGCTAAAAGGCACTTTTGGAGAATTAAAAAACAAAATGCCACCTGCTTCCTGTGTGCTTTGACTCTCCCCCAACTGTGAGATGGAACCACTTACACCCTTTAAATCTTTACTTTCCTTGTGCCCCCGGGGTATTCCCTTGTATCAAAAAAAAAATTCCAAAATGCCTCGTCGCACCCCCTCTTGTTTGCGCCACAAGACAAACTGGTCGTCAACCACTCAAGCCCCCAAACCATGTACGGGTCGTTTCACCTCGAGTACAAGTACATTCAAAACCAATCGGCAATTGTTACAACTGGGTTTCCCGGGGCCATATTGTTTTAAATTGCCTGATGTTACCCTAAAGACTCGTACGATGATGAGTACCCAGATTTTCCCCAAATTTACTTACAAAAACTGGACATGACACATCTAGTGCAATGCCTCTATAACCTTTCTACTTAGGCTTTTTTTGGCCGTTCCAACCGCAGAACCCGAAAGGGGAAACAGATATTGGTTTCAAAATAACCAGAACAGGCTCATTCTTCCAATTCCAAACTAACCAGAACCAGGCTCGTTCTTCCAATTGGGGGGAATTTGGGCCCCCCGTCAAACCGTCCCTGGTACGTAGGTATAATGAGTACACCATCCCCCGTTAAATTTCCTTTAAAAGCCTTAAGCATCTCGAAATGAAAAACCTGTGTTTAGTTGTTCACATGTCTCGGGCATAGATGATTTTGGGATAAGTGAACAAGTCTTTTTATACAATCCCCCTTTTTTGTTTGCACAAACTTCAATGAAACCCATAGCCCTATAGTGCAAGCATCTTTTATAATGCCCCGTTCATTTGTTATGGACCGGGGGCCAAGTAATATTATTATCTAGTTTGTTTAAGGATAAGCATTACACATGTTTCTCTAAAAACCGATCATGTGCCCCCCTTTAGTGGGTATCTGGTTCTCACCTGGGGTTCCGGGGGTGGGGATTTCCCCTACCTTTTCTACCCAAAGGGGTAGAGACTTCACTGCTTCCTTCCTTGTTGTCGACCAATTACTTTTGGACCTTCTACTGGGTTTTGCTTCCATGCGAGATTTTCTTTGGGGCCGACCCTTACGATGGATGCAAAAATTGACGATTTATCTTTTCCATTCGGGGGTTACCATTTGGGATAGAAATCTTTATACTGCTGCAAGTTTTGATGTAGGGATTAAGTCCTTAAAACAATCTTCCCCATAGCGTACCCAAGCGGTCGGGCACTGAATTCGTCCCCTCATTTTCCACCTATACCTTCAGATTTGCAGGAAGTCCATCCCAAAGTGTCCGAGGACCTCAGATTGCCTTAGTGCACAACCTATCCCTGCAATGACTGCTAGTTCGAGTAGTATTTCTCCACAGGGGAGGCCTTTCAAAAAAACGATTCTTGCAACTAAATCCCATCTCTTGTTGATGCACATGCCGTCTGCAGAAAGACTCTCGTTGCGGCAGTGCTCTCACTAAGTGTCTTAGTTTTCCTATTTTTCCCGAGGGTGATAACTCCTATTTACTGTTTCCTGCAAAGTAAAAGGTCTATTTGTTGAACCACCTTACATTTTTAAAAGGATAGAAAGATCCTTTTCTTCCGGGCCAACACTTCGGTCCAGTGTTCCCCTCAGAAAAATCCCAAAACTTGTTTGACCTTGTTCATACCCTTTACCCGTTCATAAGGGGATGATTGTCACCTGACCAGGGGTCGTGCTTTTCTGCCGGGGGATACCTCATCCACTACGGTCAATCTTTTCCACCATTGGGGAGAAAGCTTAGCTCCCCTGACTTCCCAGAGAAGTCAAGCTTTGTTACTCTGTTGCAAACTTTCGTAAAGCCATTGTTTTACCAGGTGAAAGATTATAACGAATTTATTGTCCCATCGTATTCCTTTTAAACCCTGGTACAAGCCCTATACATACCTGCATACAAAATCCTCATTCACAAGTTGCTGTCGCGAAGAATTGATAAATCAAATTTTGATATGGAGTTATTGCACCTAGCAATTCACCTTGGAATGCACCCTTGAACTATACCTAAAAAGGGAGGGATTTTGGCCCCATGATTGACTTTAGGAAGAAAAACGCAAAACCATTCCAATCGTTTTCCCCCACTCCCGTACTGGGTATCTTTTATTATGGGAGAAAAAGTCTTTTCAACCCTAGATTTGTTACAAGGGTTTTGGCAAGTCCCTCTTCACGGGGACAGCCAAGAGAACCTGCATTTACTCCTACGGGTCTTTATCATTCCCCCCCGTATGGGTTGGGGTTTACATTTTCCCTATCCGTTCTCAAGGGTCATCTAAAAAAATTTTTTTAAGAGGTCTCATGGGAAAATGCACTATGGTGTACAGATACGTAATCGCATTTAAAAGCGTGTCACCAAAAGACTTGGAAATTTTGTAACGAAGGCCTTTAAAGTAAAACCTAAACCCTTTTTCAATCAAAATTAAAACGGCACGTATCACTCCTAGGGGGGTTACGACTGCCCAAAGAAAAGTAACGCAGTACTAAATTTTCCAACTCCCAAAACTGCTGATCCGAAAGACCTTTTTGGCTTAGCGGGTTTTTATAGACCTTCTTCCCAATTTTTCTTCCAACGCTCCTCTAACTATTTGCTTAAAAAAAGATCCCCTTTTTTGTTTGGAACCTTCCTCAAAAAAGCATTCCAAACTCTCAAAGAAAAGAACACTGCCCCAAATTTTGAAATTTCCGATTTTCAACCCCTTTTATCGACAACTGATGCAGTTCAATTGGCATGGGTGCCACTGCCAGAAGCCCGATGAAAGTAAAACGCAGTTCATTTTAACCAGTCCTACAAACTAAACGAAATTTATACATAACTGAGCAAGAACTTTAGCAAATATGGTCTTTTAAAACACTTCCGGACTTATTTTTCTACTCTTTCAGTCTTGAAACCCTCTCCACTGTACCCTTTTTTCAGAACAAACAACCCACGGAAGGGTTTCCAATAGACCGCTACCAAATTCAATCCCACCTTTTAGCAATTTTTCCTGGCAATCAAATGTAGTCGCAGAGCCTTATGCGACATTTATATATAACTGCAAACCCCCCATTTATGCTGAAGATGTAAAAAATGCTCAACGAAAAGATCCCCTTGGCTGGTGTTTATTCTGCCCAGGAAATCTTATTTGACTGTGAAGCCCCCAGCACCCATCATGACTTTGTCATAAAACCCAAAAATTACTGTATCGAACAGCCATTGGTACTCCTAGCAAAGAGATACCCGTTAGTAATTTCCCCAGTCACTAGTGAATGTAGCCTTACACTGTTCACGATGTACCAGGTGTTGCACCCCTGGATGGAGTTCGTAAAAAAAGCCCGATTGAAAACTTTGCCTCGTATGGAACTGAATTTCTAGTATTTAAGAAATGTAGTGTCTGCATGCAAATAAAGGCAAGCTAAGGGCCTAATCCAACCAAGTGTATCCAACTACTAGCGAACCTTGGGAAAGAGTTGCCTAGATTTGTTAACTAATTTCCCAAAGTTCCCCCCAAGGGAACAAACATCTGGTGTTTTGGGAGACCATTTACCAGATATTGCAGTTAGTTCCATTTCAGATAAAATGCCGAGACAGTACTAAAGTGTTTAAAGAACGCATTAAACGCAGGCATACCCCCCTAATCCCTGTAACAGATAATGGGGGTGAATTCTGTAATGGAATTTTTGAAAATTTTTGTTCCTTTTACAAGATCTCTAAACCACCTTGTTTTCCCCATTCCCCCGCCACAATGGGTTAGCGGAACAACCAAAAAGAAAGTCTTGATTCTTGAGAGCCACTATCAATCCCAACATGAAAATTGGGTGAAATTATCCTGATGTGCAGTGTGCTATAAAATTCCCGCTTTTCAAAGTTTCTAAGGTGCACTCCCATTTTGCATTGTATGGGGTAATAAACGTTTCCTTATATTGTTATATTCAAAAACCGAAACCCAAATTTCAAACCCCGATGATTTCATAGCAACTGTACCCTTAGCTCAAAGGTTTTTTGAAAAATCCTGAAACACTTCATAAATCAACAGCAAATTTTTTACAAGAGTCGCAAACCTCGAGCAAACCATCCAAAATCAAAATAGGGTTTGAGAGTTATGCCCATTCTTTAAAAAAAACGTCTGCAATGCCAAAGCTTGATCAAAAAAGTTTTTTGGTCCTTTCGAGTGTTGAAATATCACGGGAATAATATAAGGTTAGAGAGATTGACGGGCATAAAAAAGAATCGCATTTGGACAATGAGTTATATGTGATGATAATGATTTTTCCAAACCCGACTAATGTGACAGACTCTGACAATCCCCCCTACCTGTACCTCTTTCCCCTGAACTCATCAGATGATCAACCCGAAAGCGTTTTCCCCACGTACACCAGGTATTGAGAAACCTAAGATCATTTGTAACTTCCAATTCAGATTTTCCTCAAAACAGCTATTAGCCAATGCTACAGAGTTTTATCCTCCCGAGATGACACCCATTCTGATATTAAATTTACCCCAGCAGAGTTGGGGTTAAATTAAATAAACCCGTATAGAGAATAAATTTCAGTATCAAATTATCAGTATTCAAGAATTTTTTTTTTTTTGGGTTTATGTTCTCTCCCGCATTCTGAGAGTTAAATTAGATTTGAGTGCACCGAATTGCTTTTTGTTAAACACTCTTTTTTTGTATATATTTCCTTTCCCCAGAATCCGAGATCACATGAAAACAGATCGACGACAAATTTTTTTTTATCACTTGTATAGTTTGTTGTTATTTTTTTGAGTTTTAAGTTGTACTATAGTATACCTTGTATTGCATTACAGTTTCAGTTACGTAAACTTCCATTCCAATGTTTACTTTGTATTTTTAATTTTTAATTGTTGTGTACTTTGAATTGTATAAATCGCCCAAGCCCATACCTGCCATCTCTAGTTTGTATTGTGTATGGGGAAAGACAAAGTTAGATCGCCGAGCTCCGTAGTAGTAACCCGTTACCCCTAACCCCTGTGCCAGTTACTCACGACCAAACCTTTGCCGAGTCACTGTCTATTCTATTTAGTGACCTGACTTTTTTTTTAAAACCCCCTACATAGGTTACGTGGGCCCCTCAGTCATGTTACGAGAGTGGCAAGGAGGCAGGTCACGGCTGTAAGGGGGAAAACCCCCCTTTTCTTAATTAACGTACTACCAGCCTACGTGGGATTCCTTTACCTAATCCACGTATTCGAACTCCCACATGATAGATGGGGAAGGTTCAGCTTGACAGGGATAGGTTCAGCTTGACAATGATAGTTTTAGCTTGAAGGTGATAATTTACTTCACAGGTGTAGGGGTTTAGCTTTTACAGGTGATAGGTTCAGTTTGGGCAAGTGATAGGTTCAGTTTGACAGGTGAAGGCCCGCTTGCAGGTGAAAAATTCAGTTTCACAAGTGTTTTCAGTTTGACAGGTAAATAGGTTCAGTTTTTAGGTGTAGGTTTCAGCTTGACAGGTGATGGGTTTGGAGCTTTCAAGGTGATAGGTTCAGCTTGACAGGTGATGGGTTCAGCTTCCCAGGTGATAGGTTCAGTTGCAGGTGATGTTTTAAGCTTGACAGGTGATGGGTTTTCGTTCCCACAGGTAAAGGGCTCAGTTTCCCACAGGTAAATAGGTTCAGCTTCACAGCTGATAGGTTCACCCTTCAAGGTGGTTGGGGTTTCACTTTGCAGGTGTTTGGGCTCCCCTTTTGACAGGTGAAAAGGGTTTCACCTTGACAGGGGGATAGGTTCAGTTTGACAGGTGATAGGTTCGGGCTTCACAGGTGATGGGTTTTCAGTTCCGGTGATGGGGTTCAAATTTCACATGTGTGGGGTTTAAAATAAACCAAGGTTTGAAAAGGTTTTCAAACCACGGGCGTGGGTTTCAATTCACGGTGTTATTTCCCAACTTCACAGGTGATAGGTTCAGTTTCACAGGTGATGGGTTAAAACTTCACAGGTGTTGGGTTTTCAACTTCAAGGTGTTTGGTTCGCTTCCAAAAAGGTGTTTACGTTCAGCTTACGGGTTTGGAGGGGGTTCAAGCTTCACAGCTGTTTGGTTCAGCTTGACGGGGTGTTTGGGGGCCCGCTTGCCCCAGGTGGGGGGGTTTCAGTTTGCCAAGGTTTGTTTGATTAGTTCACAGGTGATGGGTTTTTGCTTCCAGGTGATAGGTTTCGGGTTTGACGGGGATAGATTCACCTTCCCCCGGGTGAAAAGGTTCGTTTGGACGGTGATGGGGTTTCAGCTTCCATGTGATAGGTTCAGTTGACAGGTGTTGGGTTTCAGCTTGACGGGTGATGGGTTTAAAAGTTTGGGCAGGGTTATAGGTTCAGCTTGATGGGTGATTGGTTCGGGCTTCACTGGTGGGGTTCAGTTCACAGGTGTTTAGGTTCAGTTTTAAAACAGGTGATATTTTTCAGTTTCACAGGTGATAGGTTCAGTTCACGGGTGAAAAGGCTCGGGCTTTACGGGGTGATAGGTTCAGCTTAAAAAGGTTTAGTTTGGGACGGTGAAAGGTTCAGTTGACAGGTGTTTGGTTTAAAGCTTGAAAGGTGATAGGTTCAGCTTCACGGGTGAATAGGTTGGTTCACAGGTGGATAGGTTCGGCTTCCAGGTAAAGGGTTTTCAGCTTCACAGGTGATGGGTTTTCAGTTTCCCACAAGTGATGGGTTTTCACCCGGGGAAAAGGTGTTAGGCCCAAATTTGAAAAGTGATGGGTTTCAGTTTCCCACAGGTGATGGGTTCAGCTTAACAGGTGATAGGTTAAACTTCACAGGGTGATGGGTTCAGCTTCAATGTGTTTAGGTTCAAACTTCAAGGTGTTTGGTTTCCCAGCTTCACAGGTGATAGATTCAGCTTCACGGGTGATGGGTTTCAGCTTCACGGTGATAGATTCAGCTTAAAACAGGTGTAGATTCAGTTCACAGGGTGGGTTTCACCTTCACAGGTGTAGGTTCAGCTTACAGGTGTAAAATTTCAGCTTCACAGGGGGATAGGTTCAGCTTCACGGTGATAGATTCGCTTCACATGTGATAGGTTTCAAGTTCAAAGGTGAGGGGTTTCGCATCACGGGGTTGTAGGTTCAGCTTCACAGGTGAAGGCCCCAAAAGGAAGAAGCAGGTGTGTGGGGGGCCCCCGACTAAAGGAAAATTAGGGGCAAGAAGGTGAAAAAGTACAGGAAAGGGAAGGGGGAAGGGGGTTGGGGGGTTTAAAAGGGGTAAAAAACCAAAAAGGGATTTAGAGACTGGGTAAACCACATGTGACAGGGGCACCAGAAAAGCGGTGGGCAGGAGGCCCGCTATTATGCGGGTGTGTTACAAAAAAATTTTTTAAAAAAAAATGCTCCATAGTTCGGGGAAATTTAAAACTGAAACCAAAGTGTATTTTTATTCCTTGTCGGGTTGTGTGGCCGGAAAAGGAGTGGGTTGAGGTGTGTGGGGGAGGTTACCCACAGCCGAGGAAGAAAAAAATGTAGCTTTTGTGGTATGTGGTGTTGGGTGGGTTTTTTGTTTTTCCATAGGTGTTTTCCCTGCGGGGTAACTATTTCTACAGGCAGAAGTGAGGGGAGGAGGGAGGTGTCACTACGAAACGAAACCCCCACCTTAATTTTACAGAAAGGGTTTACATTTTCCCCCTGTGGGTTCTGTCCAAAAAAATTTTTTGGGGAGACAGGCAGAGATCTTGCGTCAGGCCTAATGGGCATCAAAATTTGCCTCTAAACCAAGACGTTAAAGGTACCCCTGTGTCCCCAAAGGGGATCCACGGGGTTTTGATGAACGGGAAATGGGGAAAAAAATCGTTTCAACAAAACCCAGCCCCAAAGGGACGCCGCCCGGTGCCTAAGCCTCACAAATTTTCGCCGTCCCGACACTATAAAACGAAACCCACTGGAAACTAAAAAATTTCAAAAACATTGGAATCATGATATTTTAAACGGGCACCACCCAAAAACAAAGGAGTCACATGATTTCATCGCCCCCCCGGTCCTCATCTTTGGTAAGGTTTTTTTGATAAGGACTCCCCGCAGGGGCCCAGTTGGCCTTCTGTAGTGTTCCTCCATTTTTATGTTCTTTTGTCATTTTTAGGTCACGGGGGCGTCATAAACCCCTCACCCCTACCCCTTAATATAATGTCTTTCGGGCCTCGTTATGTTAAAAGTGATAAAGGTCCCAGGCCCAAAAAACGTTTTCAAAAAAAATATGTATAGTGTTTGCTTAATTTTCTCTCAAAAACCAATTGTCGGTATTTTTTTCCCCAAGGTTTATCCCCCCCCCCCCCAACCCCCCCCCCAAAATTGTATATACACACACCCCTCTGGGGTTTCTATTTTCTTTTTTGGGGGGTTTTTTGTTCTTGTTTTTTTTTCCCCTTTTTCCCTTTTTGGGGGGAAAGGTGGAACAAAATTTTTTCCCGTAAGCCGGGCGTTTTGAAAGGGGGGGACAAAAAATGGGGGGTTTGGAAAGGGGGTAGAAAACCTCTTCCCCTTTGTATATATTGCAAAATTTTAAAAGGGGGAAAACTTTTGTTTTTTTTTTTGGGTCCCCCCGCCTCAGTGGGTTACGGCCGGGTGTTGAAAAAAGAAGAATTAAAAATTTTTATAATAGTTTTTGGTAAATTTCTTTCCCAAATCTTTGTTCGGGCCCACTAATTTTTGGTTTAAATTTAGTTTTAAAGAAATTCCCCAAATCCCACTGACGGAAAATATTTTTCCCTGCCTTTGTAATTTACTTTTGGTCTAAAAATTTATTTTAAAAAGGATTTACTTTCCCAGCTTTTATTTTAGAAATTTTTGGGTATATATAAAATTCTTAAAGGCATGGGGGTTTCATGAGAAACCCACTAAACTGCTGCCCAAGGAAAGCAATAGAGGGAATAAAAAAAAAAAAAACCGGATTTCTATTTTAAAAGGGAAAGTTTTTATAAAAAATAATGCTTTTTTAGTCCAGTTTTATTCTGAATTAGATGGGGTTTTTTTCCCTGTTCAGTCAGGCAGAGTGGTCGAAGAGGTGAGGTGTGTTTGGGGCGTGGGGTTAAACCAGCAGAGGAATTTAAGTTTGTACGGGGTGAGTATTTGGTTTTGGGGTTTAAGTTTTTTTTTTGTGTTTTCCCCTAGGTTTTTGTGTTTTATTTGCTCACGGGTTTTTTTCTGTAAGGTCCTAGTATCCCAGGGGGCCTGTTTTTGAGGAAGTACGGGATTGTGTTTGTGTGCTGGTTATTTGTCTACCAGGCACAAGTGGGAGGGGAGAGGTTTTTGGGTCAGGTTTCCTTTGGATTTTTTTTTTTAAAATCTTTTATTTGAAAAGTGCTAGTGAGCAAATTGTGTCTGGAGGTGTGTGGATTTTTGTTTTAGTTTAAAAATTTAAATATAAGTTACTTAATTTTTTTAGACATATTTTTGTTTGGTGAGTTTGTGTGGGCTTCCTTATACTATTTTAATTTTTGAAAGGCTTCTTTAATTTGTTTGAAGTTACTTGCTGTCACAAGCTGCTTTTTTTTCCCGTGTAATTTAAAAGCCCCTTGGAACAGCAGTTTTGCCACGGGCCAAATTTAGGGCCCAGGACATTTTATGTAAATTTTTATGTAAAATTTTGTATATGGAGGCCTGAAAGGCAAAAATTATCAAAGTTAGTTTGGGTTTAATTCGTTTTGAACCTAGAGGTTTTTACAGGAAGGTTTTATATTAATTAATTAATTTATTTATTTTTTTTTAAATATTTTTGGGCAAACAGTACTTTGGGGACACTTTGTTTTTTAAAATTTGGGGGTTGCAATGCAAAGAGAGCCTTATTATCCCTTAGCATTATGCGCCCAACTTAACTTGATTGGCTTACGGGGATATTTAAACCCACTAAGGTTTATATATAGTTGTACAGTAGGACAGTTTTTATTTAAATAGTTTTCGTAGATTAATTAATTAAAAGTAAATTTAAATTTGTTAAGAAAAAAAGATTATTCAAAATTTTTAAAAAAAATTGATTTTTATAAAAAAGGGCAATTCAATTTATTGCGGGCAACAAGGGGTTTTCAATTATTTTGCTGTCAACAATGATTCAATTTTATTGCTGTCAACAATGGAAAAAAGGTTCAAAGGATTTTTGAAGTTTTTTGATGTGGGAAAAAACATAAGGAGTATGTTTTGTATTTGGGTATTTAGCGTTTAGCTAGGACGATTTAAAGGGGTTTTGAAAAGGGAGTCTTTAAATTGATTTTCGGGACTGGGTTCCCTTTAAATTTTTCTTCTGGTAATGAATTCCTTATTTTGGGGCCCCTTATGTGCACGATTTTTTTACAGTGTGATATGGAACGAGGTATATCAAAAAGAGATCGGTGTTTGTGTTGTGGTTTGTTTTTTGGGTGTTTGTTTTTTTTTGGTGAGGAGAATTTTTGAGTGGGGGGTTTTATATTGCGTGTATTTTTCGGGGTATGTTTTTGGCATTGTAAAAGAAATGGGGTTTTTTTTAATGGTAAAGAAGATTCAGATTTTTTGAAAAATTGGGGTGGGTATGCGGGCAGGAGTGGGAATTCGTTATCATTTTTTAATGTGCCTTTTGCGGGGTTTATTAGGGGGTTTTAGGTGTTTGGTGTTGTTTTTCCCATGCAAAAATTCCATATGAAAAGATAAGGGAATATGAGCAAAAGGGTCCCAGTCCCAGGAGAGCTTATTGTGGAATTTTATTTCCTTATCTTTGATTTTATGCTACGTTTGGAGATTTTTTTGGTGATTTGCGGGATATGTGTCTAGAATTAAAGGGTTTCTGTCAAGGTGGTACCTAGGGAATTTTTTCCCCCTGTGAGTCTTGTGATGTTTATCCATTTAGCGTTTATGTTAATTGGATCATTTGCAGCTTTGTTTCCCAAAATGAATTTAAGGAGGGTTTTTTTCAGTATTCAGGGGAAGTTTTTTTAGTCATTTTCGAGGGAGATATTTTCCAATTCGACATTGCTGTGTTTGCTGGGATGGGTGTCTTTGGGTGGGAAAAGGGCATATGTTTGTGTCTTTTGCATTAAAATGAGTTTGAGTAGTTTGATGCATTTGGGAGATCATTTTTAGACGAGAAAAGGGGGTTTTTGGGCCCAAAGGATGTTTTCCCTTTTGGGGTTCCTACTGTGATTGGTTGGGTGGGAAAAGTTTGGGATCATTTGCATACACATATTGGGGTTTTTGTTACTAAGGTATGATTTTAGGTTGTTGAAAGGGGGTGGCCCATGATATCATGTTGAGTTAATTTGGAAAAAAGCAGTTCTGGTTTGGGCTGTATTTGGGAAAACTTTAGTAAATCAAAGGGGGAAAGCCAGTGGGATTCTTTTTTTCAAGTGCATACTATTTGCTCTAGCATGTGTTGACGCATTTATTTTTTTGCTTTTATTATTCCTGAAACCAAATGACAGGGTTTAATAGGGTTTTTTGGGACGAGGTAGGAAAAAAATCCATCTGTGAATTAATTTTTCAAAGATTTTTAGGGTATGGTAAGTTAGGGTATTGGTCTTTTGTTATTCAAGTCGCTTGGTCACCTCCTTTGTGGATCAGAGTGACCCTCCCCTATTTTGAGAGGGTTTTTGGGAGGTAGTTTATTTTAATGGATTTTTTTAAAGGTGTAAAGAGCGTAACTTCTTGGGGTTTTGGGTTTGGGGCTAGGAATTTTGCTTATTTGGGGGGTTTCTATGGGGTAGGTTTTGATGGCCCGGGGGGGTGCACTTGGTTGGTGTTCGCTATTAAATTTTTTCCCAAAAGTGGAGAAAAAAACATTTGAGTCTGTTTGCTGTTAAATAGGGTGAGTAGTTCATTGATTTTGTTAATTTGTTGCTTTGGTTTTGGAAAACTTTTCGTTCCAAGAATTTCAGTTGAGTTTTCCCGTTTTTTTATCACCTTTTTATGTTTGTAATCTATTTTATATTTCAGTTTTTGGAATTTAGGTTTTTTAGGTTAAAATTGAGGGAAAGAGAGTGGTGAAGCAATGTAAAAAGAGAGAAAATGGAGGTGGGTGAGATGTTATCAACTAAATTTTTTTGAAAAAAAGGGGAAAAATTTTAGAGAGGGATTAACAAATTAAAGGGAAACCTAGAGGGAAAAAGTGGGTTTTTTCAGTTTAAAAAAAAAAGGGGAGGAGAGAATTAAATTTGGGGAGTTCGGGGGTACTGGGAAGATGGAGGGAATATTTTGAGGAATTGTTAAAAATTGAAAGAAAATGGGAAACTTTGATTTGTGTTTTTTTTTGGGAAGGAGGAATAACATCTTTTAGGAGTAAGGAAGCCGTTGTGGTTTTTAGGGGAAGTTTGTGAGGGGGTAGGTAAAAGAAAAGGGGGGAAAAGGGGTGGGATTTATAGGGTAAAGATTTGGAAAAGTTAAAAGGGTGGGGATATTTTGGAGGGGTTGGTGTTTTTTTTAAAAATAAAAATTTGGAAGAGAGTAAGGTACCCAGGGATTGGCAGAGAGCATGCATAGTTTTATTTGTTTTAAAGGCCCCCCCGGGGCAAAAAAGGGGTGCAAAAAAAATAGGGGGATAGTTGTTGAGTATGCCCGGTTTAAAATGTATGGTAGAGTATTATTGAAAGGGAATTAAAGGGGGCAATAAAAGGGGAGGGTTTAGGAAAAGGGAGGGGGTGTGTGGACCAGGGGTTTTTCAGTGTAAAAAAAAAGTGGAAAAGTATTTAGATTTAAAGGGTAACAGGTTTTTTTTGGGACTTTGGGTTTGGAAAAAAGGGAATGACAGGGTTGGGGGGGGGGGAATGTGGGGATGTTGCAAAGGGGAAAGGTATAGGAGGAAGGTTAATGGAAAAGAGTGAAAAGATTTTATGAGTATAGTGAGGCTCAAGTTGAGTTGTAGGGGAAAAAGGGGGGATTTTTTCCCCGGGGAAAGTAGGCCTTAGACAAGGATGTGTGATGTTTACCGTGGGTTAAAAACATTTATAGATGGGGGTTTAAAAAGATAAATTATTTCAAATTTATTTAAAAAAAATAAAACCCTTTAAATATTTAATTAATTTTTTACAAATTTCAATTTAAAAATAAATTTTAAATTTTAATATTAAAAAAAAAATTTAAAAATTATCCCCAAAAATAAATTTTTAAAAAAAATTTTTAAAAATTAATATCAATAAAATTTTTTTTCCCCAAATTTATACCTTTAAATTTCTATTTAAAAACCTTTTTTTTAAATTATTAAAATTAATTACTTTCCCCCTTTAATCTTATCAAAAATTTCCCCAACCCAAAAATTTTTTTTACCAAAACTCTTAAAAAATTTTTAAAATTTAAAATTTCAAACCCCCCCCCCCCCAAAAAAAAAACCCCCACCCCCCCCCCCCAAAAAACCCCAAAACCCCCCCCCCCCAAAAAAAACCCCCCCAAAAAACCCCCCAATCCCAAATTTTTATTTCAAACCAAAAATTTTAAAAAAATTTTTCCTTTTGGTATGTTGGGGTTGGAAAGGGGGGGGGTGGGGGGCCAGGGGAAGGGTTTTGGGGGGAGGGGGTAAAAATTTTTTTGCAAAAAAAGGAAGGAAAGGGTTTAAAGGTGAGGTGGGGAAAGCCCAAAAAGTTTGGGGGGGAAAAAGGGGGAAAGGGGGTTAGGTTGGTTCGAAAAAGAGGGGGGGAATTGGGGGTTTAAACAAAAATGATTAAAAGGGTGTAATTGTCTGTTTGTGGAAAAAGGCGGGGAAAAGGGGCAACCAGGGGAAATTTGGTGGGAAAGGGGGATTAAAATAAAAAAAAGAAGGGCAAGACAGGGGGTAAAAACAGCGCTTTTTTAAAGGGGAGGAAAAGGCAACCCATTGGGGCCGGCAAAAAAGGGGGGAGGGTGTCTAGGTTTCCCCGAAAAAAGGGAGGGGAATGCAAAAGGGGGGGGGGGTAGGAAGAAAATTAGGTAAAAAGGGCCCCGAAGGGAACCTAAATTTTAATAATTTAAATTTTTTTCCAAAAACTATAGGAAAATTTTTGGAAATTTTAAAAGGGGGGTCATTCAGCAAAAAGGTAAAGGAAACAAACAAAATAACTGGAGGTAAATTCTGGAGTGCTCGTTATTGCCCCCAGTCAACAGAAGGGACCCCCAAAAAAAAACAATTCTTTAAAAGGAAAAAGGGCGGGTTGCCCCAAATTTGGGTACAAAGGTAAGGGGTATGGCCCCCTTTTTTTAAATGGGAAGGATGGAGTCTCCCCAAACCCCAAATTTTGACAAGGAAGAGGGCCAGAATAATCTCCGGTTTAAAAATTGAAGTTTTTACCAAGAGAAAATTGACAACCTTTTTCCAAAATGGGTGTTAGGTGGGATTAAACCATTGGCAGCAAAAAGGCTAAATGGAAAATTAAGAAAAAGGAGGCAAGAAGTTACCGTGGGCAGGGTTTTGGGGCTTTGAGCAAAGGGGGAAAAGGGGGAAAAAAAAAAAAAAAATAACTTTTTTCCAAAGGGGGTAGGGAAAAGGGTTTGGGTACAAGGGAAAGGGGGGTTTTAGGGACAAACGTATTAATGAAGGAAAGGGAGCGAGAAAACCCAAAGATTAAAAGGGCCTTTTGGTGCCAAAACGAAAAATGTGGAATGGCAAAAATTTTGGAAGTTTTAAAAATTTCGGGAGATAGAATGCCTGTTCAAAACTTGGGCCTCGTGGGGAATTTTCCCTTTGCCCTAGAAGCTTAAAAAAGGCCCTCCGGCATGCAACCCTTTGGGGATGAAGGGAAGGGCAAGAAAAAGGGGAGGGGGAAGAAGGTACATAACAAATTTGGGCTTTCGAGCAAGGGAGAGAGAAAGAACAGACTCGAAAAGCTGGAACTTCCCAGAGGGGTAGGGAAAAGTGAGATGCTACATGAACATAGAAAGGCGGTAATTGAAGAGAAGACAAGAGCAAATGTAGGTGAAGAGAGAAGGGACGGAGCAAACAGGGGCGGCGAACGAATAAAGAATGTCTACTAATATCGGTGACCATTCTATAAATGGAAGGATTGTGGGGATCATGAGAGTGCACATAGTAGCGAAAGCAATGGGCATCAGATAAGGATGGAATGTTCGCTTCTGCATAGAAGCTCTCAACAGGGGAAGAGCAAAAAGCACCAAGGCATAAACGCAACCCTTGGTGATGAATGGGGTTAAGGCTAGAGAGAGTAGCAGGAGAGGCCGCTGAATAGATCTGGTCACCATAATCAAGTTTCGATAAAATGAGGGTGGAATGTAGGCGAAGGAGAGTTCGATGATCAGCTCCACATGAAAGATGAGCAAGGGTTTTAAGGAGGTTCAGCCGGCTGTGACAAGTTGCCTTCAGAGAGGTAATGTGAGGTTTCCAGGATAACCAATGGTCAAAGAGGAGGCCTAGAAACTTGACTGTATCATGTTCAGGGATACAGGAGCAACAGAGGTACAAAGGATGATCGGAGATGACAGAGCGTCTAGTGAAAGTAATTTGATGAGTTTTGGTACTGGAAAATTTAAACCCATGTGTGGTGGCCCAATTGGAAACACGGTTGACCGCATGCTGGAGAGAAACTGTAATGAGTTGACAGTCAGCGCCTGCACAGGCAATAGTGAAGTCATCAACATAGAGTGATGACCAAATATTGGATGGAAGACTAGAGGCCAAATCATTTATAGCAAGGAGAAAAAGAGTTGTGCTCAGAACACATCCCTGGGGGACACCTTCAGGGGGCAGTAGGGCAAAATCTGTAACTCTGTTGTTTACTGCCCGATTTTCTCCAGTTTTGGTACACAAGACAAAGTCGTTTCACTCTTTCTTGAAAATATTTATCAAAAATATACCTCAAACAACAACTGAGAAATGACTGATTTACTGAAAATGCCCTAGTGTCCAAACTTTCTCTTATATGGGACTACGCAAGGTTGTTTGGACACTTGGTGCCGAGAGAACAATGCTTATACTAATATTCGTTGAGCCCTTTTCTCTAAATAAACTTATCTTTATTTCACAAAAAAATAAAGTTTGTTAGTTCCTGGAATATTGCAAAAAAATCTGCCCTTTACTCCCACATAACTCCCAAAGTATTTGGAATATTTCCAAAATTTGCTCACCGAAAAACGGAGAAATCATTATTCTACAACTTTTGTGAGTATTATATTCCATTTAATTCAGTAATAAAGCGGGAAGTTTGGACATTAGGTGAATAAGTTACTTCGGAGATATCGGCCGGGAATGGCGGCCGGTCCCCGTCTCAAAAAAAAAAAAAAATTTTCGCGAAAATCGCGTTTGTTTGGGTGTATTTCTTAGTAAACTGATGTTCTAGTGCAGTTAGCCTCTTCAAAACACCGTTTTCTCTTACTCAGAGACGACATGGAGAGGAGTAACACTTTTTACATCGAAATATTCCCGATAATCTCTGGCCATATTATGGCCTATTTTATTCAGTCTAGAGTATATAACATGTTTGTATGTTATTTATAGTGTTTATTATATCATATTAGATCATTCTGATAGACAAATAAGCCGTAGAGTTGATATATAAGCGTAATAATGGGCGATTCCTGGCTGGCACCTCGGGCGCGGGAACACTGCTGACCGTTACCATCTGGTTCCCAGCTGTCGCTCAGTCTGCGGATAAGTCCCGCCTACTGTTTTATGATGCCAAATAGTCACTTATTATATTAGAAAGAATAATGCAAGAAAAGGCGATAAAAAACAAGGAAACAACTCCAAAATATATAGGCCGTGAGCAGACTCGCTACCAACATCGCCGTCACCATACCTGATATAAATGACTATAATTTCTTGTAGAAACGTCGTAGAACATTCATTCTGGTACCATTGTATTGCCAAAGAGTTGAGCTATTTTTCAGTATATATAACTCAATATCCATATTTTTTCGATTTTTCGGTGAGCGCGCGCGGAAATTTCCCCTACTGCCCCCTTCAGCTTGGATAAAGTCCAGGGAGAGCACATTATTAACCCGAAAACAGAAATGTCTGTCAGTTAAAAAATTCTTAAGGAAGTATGATAGATTGCCTCACAGGCCTAAGAAGTGGGCTTGGGCCAAAATATTATACCTCCAAGTTGTGTCATATGCCTTCTCAAGGTCAAAAAATATGGCAAGAACTGAGTGGTTATTCGCAAAGGTATTACGAACAAACGTATCCAAGCCATATTACGAAAGCCATATTGACGAGTGGAGAGACTGTTGTGTGTCTCTAAATACCACACTAAACGCCTATTTACCAGGCATTCCATCACTTTGCAAACTGCACTGGTAAGAGCAATGGGATGATAGTGGGAGGCTTCATGTCCTGTAGTACCCAGTTTGCGGAAAGGGAGAACAATGGCAGATTTCCACAGCTGTGGAAGAACTCCTTGTGACCAAATAAGATTGAAAAGATGTAATAGGACTGCAAGGGCTGACTGATGTAAATGTTGTAGCATACGAATATGAATGTCGTTGGGCCCAGCTGCCGATGATCGGCAAGCTGAGAGTGTTGCCTCCAGTTCCTGAAGTGTAAAAGGCACATTATACTGTTCTTCTCTGAGAGAAGAAAAGTCCAAGGGTGCTAACTCTCTGGCAGACTTTGAGGAAAGAAACAAGGGGCATAGATGGAGCCCCTGAGAAATACGGACCAGATGATTGCCATTTTCAATGGCAACATCTAGAGGGTTTGCTATACCTGGAGTTTTACCTGGAGAGAGTTCCGGGGGTCAACGCCCCCGCGGCCCGGTCTGAGACCAGGCCTCCTGGTGGATCAGAGCCTGATCAACCAGGCTGTTGCTGCTGGCTGCACGCAAACCAACATACGAGCCACAGCCCGGCAGATCCGGAACTGACTTTAGGTGCTTGTCCAGTGCCAGCTTGAAGACTGCCAGGGGTCTGTTGGTAATCCCCCTTATGTGTGCTGGGAGGCAGTTGAACAGTCTCGGGCCCCTGACACTTATTGTATGGTCTCTTAACGTGCTAGTGACACCCCTGCTTTTCATTGGGGGGATGGTGCATCGTCTGCCAAGTCTTTTGCTTTCGTAATGAGTGATTTTCGTGTGCAAGTTCGGTACTAGTCCCTCTAGGATTTTCCAGGTGTATATAATCATGTATCTCTCCCTCCTGCGTTCCAGGGAATACAGGTTAGGAACCTCAAGCGCTCCCAATAATTGAGGTGTTTTATCTCCGTTATGCGCACCGTGAAAGTTCTCTGTACATTTTCTAGGTCGGCAATTTCACCTGCCTTGAAAGGTGCTGTTAGTGTGCAGCAATATTCCAGCCTAGATAGAACAAGTGACCTGAAGAGTGTCATCATGGGCTTGGACTCCCTAGTTTTGAAGGTTCTCATTATCCATCCTGTCATTTTTCTAGCAGATGCGATTGATACAATGTTATGGTCCTTGAAGGTGAGATCCTCCGACATGATCACTCCCAGGTCTTTGACGTTGGTGTTTCGCTCTATTTTGTGGCCAGAATTTGTTTTGTACTCTGATGAAGATTTAATTTCCTCATGTTTACCATATCTGAGTAATTGAAATTTCTCATCGTTGAACTTCATATTGTTTTCTGCAGCCCACTGAAAGATTTGGTTGATGTCTGCCTGGAGCTTTGCAGTGTCTGCAATGGAAGACACTGTCATGCAGATTCGGGTGTCATCTGCAAAGGAAGACACGGTGCTGTGGCTGACATCCTTGTCTATGTCGGATATAAGGATGAGGAACAAGATGGGAGCGAGTACTGTGCCTTGTGGAACAGAGCTTTTCACCGTAGCTGCCTCGGACTTTACTCTGTTGACGACTACTCTCTGTGTTCTGTAGTGAGGAAATTATAGATCCATCGACTGACTTTTCCTGTTATTCCTTTAGCACGCATTTTGTGCGCTATTACGCCATGGTCACACTTGTCGAAGGCTTTTGCAAAGTCTGTATATATTACATCTGCATTCTTTTTGTCTTCTAGTGCATTTAGGACCTTGTCGTAGTGGTCCAATAGTTGAGACAGACAGGAGCGACCTGTTCTAAACCCATGTTGCCCTGGGTTGTGTAACTGATGGGTTTCTAGATGCGTGGTGATCTTGCTTCTTAGGACCCTTTCAAAGATTTTTATGATATGGGATGTTAGTGCTATTGGTCTGTAGTTCTTTGCTGTTGCTTTACTGCCCCCTTTGTGGACTGGGGCTATGTCTGTTGTTTTTTAGTAACTGTGGGACGACCCCCGTGTCCATGCTCCCTCTCCATAGGATGGAAAAGGCTCGTGATAGGGGCTTCTTGCAGTTCTTGATGAAACACAGAGTTCCATGAGTCTGGCCCTGGGGCAGAGTGCATGGGCATGTCATTTATCGCCTGTTCGAAGTCATTTGGCGTCAGGATAACATCGGATAGGCTTGTGTTAATCAAATTTTGTGGCTCTCTCATAAAAAATTCATTTTGATCTTCGACTCTCAGTCTGGTTAGCGGTTTGCTAAAAACTGAGTCATATTGGGACTTGAGTAGCTCACTCATTTCCTTGCTGTCATCTGTGTAGGACCCATCTTGTTTAAGTAGGGGCCCAATACTGGACGTTGTTCTCGATTCTGATTTGGCATAGGAGATGAAATACTTTGGGTTTCTCTCGATTTCATTTATGGCTTTTAGTTCTTCCCGCGATTCCTGACTCCTAAAGGATTCTTTTAGCTTAAGTTCGATGCTTGCTATTTCTCTGACCAGTGTCTCCCTACGCATTTCAGATATATTGACCTCTTTTAGCCGCTCTGTTATTCTTTTCCGTCGCCTGTAAAGGGAGCGCCTGTCTCTTTCTGTTTTACATCTACTCCTCCTTTTTCTTAGAGGAATAAGCCTTGTGCATACATCGAGTGCCACCGAGTTAATCTGTTCTAGGCATAAGTTGGGGTCTGTGTTGCTTATTTATATCTTCCCAGCTTATATCGGTTAGGACTTGGTTTACTTGGTCCCACTTTATGTTTTTGTTATTGAAGTTGAATTTGGTGAATGCTCCCTCGTGACTAATCTCATTATGTCGGTCTGGGGCTCCGCGCATACATGACTGAAGCTCAATTATGTTGTGATCTGAGTATATTGTTTTTGATATGGTGATATTTCTTATCAGATCATCATTGTTAGTGAAGATGAGGTCTAGTGTATTCTCCAGTCTAGTAGGCTCTATTATTTGCTGGTTTAAATTGATTTTGTGCAGAGATTTAAAAGCTCGCGTGAGTGTGAGTTTTCATCAGAGCTGCCTCCTGGTGTTATTACTGCAACAATATTATTTGCTATATTCCTCCATTTTGGGTTGCCTTAAGTTGAAATCCCCCAGGAGCAAGATGTTGGGGTGCAGGAGCTGGAAGGTTTTCCAGACAGTGGTCAATTTTTAACAGCTGTTCCTGGAATTGCTGGGATGTTGCATCCGGAGGCTTGTAGACTATCACAATGACTAGGTTTTGGTTCTCGACCTTTACTGCTAAAACTTCCACTACATCATTTGAGGCTTTTTAGCAGTTCTGTGCAAACAAGTGACTCTGCAATGTACAGGCAACCCCCCCCCTTTTGGCCTGTTCACTCTGTCACATCTGTATAGGTTGTAACCTGGGATCCATATTTCGTTGTCCAAGTGATCCTTTATGTGGGTCTCAGTGAAAGCCGCGAACATTGCCTTTGCCTCTGCAAGCAGTCCACGGATGAAAGGTATTTTGTTGTTTGTTGCTGGCTTTAGACCCTGTAATTTGCAAAGAAGAATGTTATCGGACTGGTGGTATTGTTGGTACTGGGGGGGGGATTTTTTTTCAGGCATTAGTATCTGTATCTGTTGGTTTGGAGTGGAGGCCATCGACTGTGGTTCCACTCCAGGAATGACTGGATTTGGTGTACGATTTCTGCCATTTCCTGCAGTTTTTTTTCCTTCCTGGCACTAAAAAACCTCTCCCTCTTGAGATGGCTGTGGCTACCCAGGTTTTCCCATGGCCTGGATGTTTTGTATCTTTTTGTCCCCTTTAGATGGTATGCCTGGCAATTTAAGTTATAGCACAGTCTTTCCTGTACTGAAGAGGTACACAGTTCAGGGTGAAAAAGCTTACAGGAAGGGAGTTTGCATTTTCCTGTTGTCATATGGGCATGGCATTTCCTAGGGTGGTCATAGTTGCACGTCCCATCTGTTTTTTCCAGATTTCCCATGCCAGCAGATACCGAGTGCATAGTATGTGCACAGGTTTTGGTTTCCGTTTGCCTTGGTTTCTGTGACTGTATTCCCTGTTGGTGCATGTTTCCCTGTCTTACTTCTATCCTCCCTAGCACCAACAATGGAGCTCCCACCATTTGTTTTGGTAATATACCTCACTATTGCTAGTGGAGTCCTCTTGTTTGCTATTTCCTGCGGTATTTCTAGTTTGCAATATTGGTTTTATCTTATCTTTGACTACACTTGTTTCCCCTACTATGGCTCCTGTCCCTATGGGGTCATTTATATGTATTCCTTCCTGCGTATAATTCCCGACTACCGGGACAAAATCTCCAGCTTCACCATTACTGTCTCCCAGGACAGCATCTCCAGCTTCCCCATTACTGTCTCCCAGGACAGCATCTCCAGCTTCACCATTACTGTCCCCCCAGGACAGCACCTCCAGCTTCACCATTACTGTCTCCCAGACAGCACCTCCAGCTTCCCCATTTCTGTCTCCCAGGACAGCACTATCAGCCCCCCATTTACTGACTACCAGGACATCATCTCCAGCCTTACAGTTTTCTGACTACATGGCCAGTATCAAGGGCAGTACCATTCAGCCCGACTTTTTATGTTCCCATCTGTTGTAGAAAGCTTCCAGGTTTTCTATGAAAGCAGCTTTGATGTTGACCTCTTTTAATACCCTTGTGATTTTAGTCCACAGATTTATCTCATTTGGGCATACCCAAAAACACTTCCCTGTTTTAATACTGCTTGTAGCTAGTTCTTGGATATCTGCACAAGGGGCGTGACACCAATTTCCACAGAAATGACAATTTATGCATGTGGAAGCCCGGCAACCCGCAGAACAGGAGCAGGGTCAGGAGAATATTTACCACTCAGTTTTCGTACTTTTTTCCAGACTGCACTCATAGAGGAAGCAGAGGTGATGGTGGAGACAATCTCGCCAGCAAGTGCGTTTAGCGTCACGGATGACACGGCAAGCGATCGCACGCTTTTGCTTAAAATCAAGAATTCTCTCCACGGTTCTATTGTACCGATACCTGTCCCACGCAGCTTGTTTCAAACGTGCTGCACGAGCACAAGCAGGAGACCACCAAGGCATGCATTTCTGAGAGTGCCTGCCCGAAGTTTGGGCTATAGAATGAGAAGCTGCGGTTAAAACGGAGGACAAGAAGAGGTGCAAAAGCTCATCAATGGAGGACTTAGTTAGTTTAATATGTTTATTATGCACCCCATACCCATCCTGTGGGCGGTAGTCAAAAGATTACAGAGGTACATAATTGGTCCAGGGACTGGACTCCAAAGTTTTGATAGCTGAGCAAGTTACAGAGGTAATGAACTCACAATTTACAAAGGTAATGAACTCACAATTTACAAAGGTAATGAACTCACAATTTACAAAGGTAATGAACTCACATTTTAAAAAGGAAATGAACCCGGTAAGTCTGGTCACATGGAGGCAAGAAGGAACTCCAAAAAAAACAGTTAGTTTAAAAAAAGGTTTCCCAAATTTTGCCGATCAAATTGCAAGCAGGGTTTACGAAAGGGGTAATAGAAAAAGTAAAAGATTGGGAAAATGATTCTGTCATGTAAATCTGGGAAAAAACCCCAGGTGAAGTCTAATGCTGCGGAGGAAGAGCAGGGAGATCGTGCAAGAGAGATGAAGTCCGGGGATCAAAATGGGGTGATACCGTATTTAAAACATGGGGGGGTGGGTAGAAAGAAATCCTCTAACAAATGCCAGGGGAATCACAGTGAGACCCCCAGAAGAAAGATGGGCAAAAAATTTGCCAAGTAACAAAGCGGGGCGGAATGATGAAACGGGAAAAAGGAAAACCCGGGGGAAGATACGGGTCTCTCATTTCCGTATTAACCCTTTCCGAGTTGCTACATTATCGAAATCTACAATTTGCGAAAAATTTTTCCCCAAAAGGGAAATAATGTAAATACAGGGGTTCCCTGTTTTTCAAAATTTAATCCGTTCCTGGACATTACTATAAACGAAATTTACGTTTTTACTAATCAATTTTCCCCATAAAAAATAAGAAAAATAAAATTTAACCCATTCCTGACACCCAAAGTATTAAAACAAAAAAATTTTTTACATGAATTACATGTAGACATAACCAATAAAAAGGGGAAAAATAAATGAAACATTAACACAAAACACTTACCCTTTTGGAGTTCTTCTTATGTATGGGAGACTGAGGAGGAGAGAGTGTGGATTTTTTATATTTGGAAAGGGGGAACCCCTTCCATCAAACCTCGGTACCATTTTTTTTCTGGGGTTCTTCCTTCTCTGTTCCTTATGCCACGGGACCCCCCTTGAGAGTCACGGGAGTCCTGTCTCGCAAAACAACTGTGGAAGAGCTCTTTTTCTGACGTCTCTTTAACATTTCCCCCTAAAAGGGCCCAAGACTTTGCACTGTACATTTTTCCCAAACCCTGGCTTCAAAAACCTTGTTAGGTGATTTTTCTCCTAAAACTTTCCATCTTGCCCACATAGAAAAAAATCCTTTAATTTCTGAAGAAGGCCCCTTCTCCATCTTTTCCTCCTCCTCGCAGCAAATTCTGAGCTGGATGTGTTTGCCTTCCTCTGAAAGCTTTTTCAGCTCCTCGGGTTGAGCTCTTCATTGTGGTCTTCCCCCAATTCTTCCACATCCTCCAAACTCACACCCAAACCCCCAGGGAACCCACAGTGCCAAAAATGATTTTAACAACAGACGGGCTCATTAGGGTCATCCAAATCCTTCAAAATCCCTTTTGTCAACACAATGTGGCCACATTTTCTTCAGGCGGGTTCAAAGTCCGGGTAGTCTTTCCCCTCCCAACCATACCAAAAGGGGTTTATGCAATGAGGATGCTAAATGTTCTCCCCAAAATTTCCCCTTTAGGGTCAAGGAGTGTCTGTGGTCACAGCAAGCACATGTGAAACTTTGCTTTTGTGTGATTTTTTTAAAAGTTTGCAAAAACCTGCTGGCCGGGGTTGGATGAGAGGGTGGTTGGGGGAAAAAGAACTTTACTGTGATAAACCCCAAACTCCTCGAAAATTAGGTCACCCAAGTTTGGAGGAGGCAGTGTATTGTTCATTATAGACACTTGAGACCCAATTTCTTTTCCAGGAGATACTCATTCCACTAGGGCAAACACTTCATTGAACCACTCGACAAAATTTCCCTCGTGCCCTTCCCTTTACCATTAGATTTCCAAAAACACACGCAATTTCCCTTTTTATAACATTTTTTTTTCCTGAACACTTGGGTTTTCGAATGGTACACTAGAAATGGCTTCATTTTGAAATCCCCACTACTTTAGCACAAAAAACATGCGTAGCCTGTCTTTCATAGGCTTGTGCCTGGCATTCCCTTTTCCTTTTGTGTAAGAAGGTCCTCTTTGGTTTTTCTTCCAAAAGAGGCCTTTTTCATCAAATTGAACCTTTTTGGGTTTTCGTCCTTCACCTCTATTATCCGGGAATTCAGCACATTTTTTTCAGCCCCCTTGGGGCCGAACTGGCACCTCACCATCCTTCCCACACTTGTAGCCAGTACGGTTTTTAAATCCTAAAACCCCACCCTTTGCGGCCTTAAATTCACTCACACACCACTATTTGCAGGCAATTTTTTTCCAAATTTCATGAAAAAGTTAGCCTTTTCACAAAAAATCGAAGTCATAAGAGTATCCCCTGCTAATTGTTTCTCATTTATCCCACCAATAATAACTTCTTAACCTTTCCCAGTACGGGTGATCTCTTTTTTTGCAGCAATTTACCCCCTTTGCAACAACAGTGTCCTTTATTTCCTTTTTTTGACCACTAGGGAACATAAGGTGGTGGGGGGTTTTTCATATACCCTGGCTTTTGGGCCCACTTGTTCCCTTTCTATTTTCAATGAGGGTTTTCTTAAATTCAATCATTTTTTCCACCTTTTTCCCACGGGCTTGACACTAGGACTTTTTTTGGACCATGGTACTTATTTATACTTCAAGCATAAAATAAAGGAAATATTATGAATTTTACGGGGAGCACGTGAGGGACCTTCGCCATGGTAAACAATGCCAGACGGGCTGCCCCCCCCCGGCCACGCGGTGGGTACGCATCCCGGATAAAACTCGACTCGCGAGTCAACCATGAAAAGTGAGTCCATGTTTATACAAAAAATCCCCCTAGTTTGGGGCAAAATTCACGTTTGGGGGGGGAACTACGAAAAGCGGGAGCCCACTGTAAAATTTAATCCTTTCCCTGACACCCGAATATAAAACAAAAAAAAAATTTACAAAAATATAGATGTAGTACTAATAAATGGGAAAAATGAGAATAACTTAACGCATAACATTTACCTTTTTTGGGAGTTCTTCTTAGTTTTTATGGAGACTGGGAGGGGGAGGAGTTTTGGATTGTTACAGTTTGGGAAGGGGAATCCCCTTCCAGAAAACACTTCAGGACCAATTCTTTTCGGGGGTTGCTTCTTTCCTGTTTCTTAATGCCACTGGGGACCACCTTGAAGTCATGGTCCTGTCTCAAAAATAACTGTGGAAAAGAGCTTGTTTCGGGCATCTTTTTTAAATTTCCCCTAAAATGGCCCAAGACTTTGTCATTGTATGTTCCCAAAAAGGGCTTGCAACACCATTTTTCGGGTGAGTTTCTCTATAAATTTTCCCATTTACCCACATAGCAAAAACCCTCTTTAATTTCTGAAAAACACCTTTTTCCATCTCTCTCCTCCTCCCTGAGCAAAATTTTGAGTGCTACCTGCTGCTTTTCCCTGCTAAAGCTCTTGCACCCCTCAGTGGTGAGTTTTCCTTTGGGCTTCCCAAAAACTCTTCCACATCCCCCAAAATTACATCCAACCCCAGGGAAATCCATAGTCCACAATTTTTTTAAATAACAGTATAGGCTCATCAGGGTCAGCCCCAAAAACCCTTAAATCCCTCTTGTCGACACAACGGCCAAAATTTTCTCCAAGCAGAGTTAAAACCCCGGGTATCACTCCTCCCAAGCCATCCCAAAAGGTTATGCAATGGAGGATGCTGAAAGTGTTCCCTCCAAAATTCCCTTGGGGTCAAATGAGTGTCTGTGGTCCAGTAAAGCACCTGTGAAACATTGCTTTGGTGTAGATTTTTTAAAAATTTTTGCAATGCCCTGCGGGCATGGGCTGGGGAGAGGAGTGGTTTTGGGGGGTAAGAACTTATTGTGATCCCCCAAACCCCCTCGAAAATTACCCCATCCAAGTTTGGGGGATGAGCAGGGCATTGCCATTACACGGGCATTTAAAACCAAATTTTTTTTTCCCGGGAGGAATTCTTCACCTGGGGCCAAACACTTCATTGAACCACTCGACGAAAATTTCCCTGTGACCCTGCCTTACTATTAGATTTCCAAAACACACGCAATTTTACTCTTTATAACATTGTTTTTCCTAAACACTTTTGGGTTTTTTCAGAATGGTACACTAGTAATGGCTTCACTTTGAAATCCCCACTGCATACACAGAACAGACATCACCTTTCTTTCATGGCTTGTGCCCGGGCTTTCCCTTTCCTCCTTGTAATAAAGGGTCTCCTTGGCATTTTTATCCAAAAAACCCTGTTTCACCAAAATTGAAACTTTTCGGGTTTCGTCCTTCACCTATGTCCCCTTGAATTTGCACTTTTTTTTCAGCCGCCTTGGCCAAAATGGCACCCCACCATGCCCCCACACTGTGTTCCATACGGTTTTAAATCTCTAAAACCTTGCGGGCCATAAATTTATCACATCCCCAATTTTTTCGGGAAATTTTCTTTACCCATCGTGTGCAATGCTTGCCTTTTCACAAATAATCAAAAATCATAAGAGTATCCCTTAAATTTTTTCTCGTTTTCCCACCAAAAAAAAAATTTCCAACATTTCGAGTACTGATCCATTTTTGTCAGCATAGTTCCCCCCCTTCAACACAGCATCCTTGTTTTCCCTTTTTCTTTGGCCACTGGTAAAAATATGGTTGTGTAGGTTTCTTTTACATTGGCCCTTCGGGGTGCACTTAGCCATTTTATATTGTTCATTTATGTTTTTCTTTAAAACAATCTATTTTTTCACCTTCTTTTTCCCAGCTTGGCACAAGGGCTTTTTTGGAGCCATGGTACTTATTTATATTTCAAGCAAAAAAAGATGGAAAATTATGAAATATTTTTTGGGGCTGTGAGGGGGCCTTCGCTACATAAACAAAACAGGCTGGCTGGGGAGGGAGGCTGCCCCCCTCACACAATCGTATGCTCCCCGATAACACTATTCATGACCCAAACCAGAAATTTGCGATCCTGTTTATACGAAAAAATTCCCTATGATTTCTAAATCTATGATACCGAAACTACGAAAAACGAGGGATACGTATGCCCCCAAAGAGAATAAAGAACAGAGGGGATATACCACCTAGCAAGGGATAGGGCTGCTGTGTAATACAGCGAAGTAAAACAAAAGCTATGGGACGGAATATCATTGCGTAAAGAAGGTACTTTCTTAAAGGTCCCACAGAAAAAGATCCGAAGAAACAATAAATTTTACCTGGGTGGGATAGAAACACGGGTGTAAATTTTTTGGGTTCCTTAAGCAAACCCCAACAGGGGAAAAAAGGGGGAGTAACATCTGAAGCTACCCCCATTTCCCCTGAGGCCGGTATATTCCACTTAAATAGGCCATGTTGGCAACGATAAAGATACCCAAAAAGCACAGGTAAGGGTTCCGGACAAAAAGGGTTAAAAAGCCACATGCGGTGGCAGCGGGAAAAAATTCGAGCACGAAGGGAACGGTGCACTGCGAAGAAAGAAGTTGTGCAGATGGAGGAGAGGAAGGGGAAGGAACAAGGGGGGATCATGTCCATTATGGGTTTTTGGGCTCTCAATTATTCAGAAACTTCAAATGTTTGAATTCAAAGACGACATAGGGAGACAATATTGGAGATGGAAGACGGGGATGGGAAAGATTTGGAACTGTAATGGGCTGTACCAAGGTAGGGGGGGGCGAAGGGTGGAGGGAAAATTTGGGGAAAAAGCATGGAAGGAAAAAGAAAGGCAAAACCTAGGAGGTGGAAGAAAAAAAAGAAATTGGGGGGGAACAAAAGGACGGTACAGTACGGGGGGGAGGTGAACTTCTACACTTGAACAGAGCCAGGAAGGGGAAGAAACCGGTCGAGACCAGGAGGTAAGATGAGGAGGGGAAAAAGGGGAAAAAGGGGTTTTAAAAGGAGCTTTTTTTTACTTCTGGGAAGTAAAGGGCGATTGGGGGGGAGGTGTCGTACAGATTTGTTTATACTGAGGCTTGTGAGGGAGAAAAACGGGAAGCGAGAACAATGAGGGATTGAAGTAGGGGCGTTTTTAGCCCCGGACAGCAAAAGAATTTTGATACAGATGCTATGGGGGGGGTAACCACAGAGGAGGGCAAAAAGGGACTCCAGAAGTGGGGGAAGTTTTTTAAAAACGGGGTAAGAAATACTAGGGAGTCTCCCTTGAGGCGGGGGAGGGGAAATTTCCTACAAAGGAGACCCTTTTGCTTTTTTGAGGTAGCGATTTCCCCCTATTAAGTAAACTGGCAAAGGGGGAGAGACGAAGGGTGAGCCTATGACAAAATTAGGGCAAGAGGGGGTCGTTGCAAGACGTATTAAATGGTCATCACACCACAGACTGGGGATTTGGCTATGATCTGCAATATATTGCTTGATTTCCCAAAACGCCAGTAATTTCTCTTTGCGGTGTAGGGGTTCACCTTTCAACTTGTAACCGGGGGCCTGTTTTCAAAACTGAGGGTGGGAGTTCACGGCTGTCAAAGTTAAACAAGCCACATTTCTAGGGCATGTTCTCTGCCCTGGGGAGGGAAAAAACATAATGCTACCTTTAGGGTTGGGAGATCTTGGAGTTCCCCTGTTTTAAGGATTTTTCATTGCCACATGTCTGGAAATTTTGTTTAAAATCGGTATGGGGAAAAATGCGGTGCCACTACAAGAATTAAGGGGAAAGTTTTTTCCCAAATGACAGGATAATACCGAAGAAAAGAAGAGAAAGACATGAAATTGGTAGCATTCTGGACAGTGATGAGTGGTACCATCTTAAGACTGAAAAAAAATCTTTTCCAACATGGGGGAGGAGTGCCTTGCTAATACATGGTCGGAAAAAAGGCAATGGAAAAAAAGGTCATAAAATGAAGAAAATTTTGTCCTTGTCATCTGAAACTGAAGTGGAAAGGGGTGCGACGTGTCGATCGTTTTTTTAGAAATGAGAAGGGGGAGAAGTATCATCAGCAGGGAAAAGTCGTTGGGGTTTAGGAGTAGGGCCGGGGTTGGCCCACGTGAAATGGTGGCATTCGAAAATTGCGCACCGTAGAGGGAAGGGGGAAGCTAGCCGAAGGAGAGCGGGGGCAATAAAACGAAGGAGTCATTGAGACCTCAGTACCTGAAGCGGGTGAGGAAAAAGCACCAGCAAGGGCACAGAGGCATTAGGGTGTCTGAAATGGCCAAAGACAAGGCGGGGGGCAGAACGGGGTGGGTATCAAGAAGGGGCACGGGGGGTAGCAGGTTTGGGCAGGCTTCCATGGTTAGGTCTTCCTTTTTTTTTTTTTTTTAAAAAAAAAAAAAGAAAAAAGAAAAGAAAAAAAAATAAAAAAAAAAAAATAAAAAAAGGGGGGGCTGGGAGGGTAGTTCTTGGAGGAATGAAAGGGGCCAGAAATCTCCATCCACCCCAAAAGGACCCAGCAAACCCCAAGTAGTGCAGAGCAGCATGGAACCGTGCCATACCCTACCCATCATCCGTAAACAAGCAATCGGGATAGCAACCTCCAGCTGCCGAGCACCTCGGGGGGCAAAAAGAGGGCGGCCGGTATCCATCACAAAGCATCCTCCTTTGGCCACCACCCCCCGGGAAACTGAAAGGGAGCCTCAAGATACACCCATTGCCGAAAAAAACACCCAAAGCCCCCCAAGGGGGTCTGGAGAGGGATTGGGACATCCCCCAGGCGATCCAGATTCCAGGGAAACTCCAACCACCCAAAAACCTCAACGAAATGGGATGGACCCCAGTACCCTTTCCCCCCCCAGGAACTAGCGTGCCAAAAAAAATGAAGGGTAAAAAGGGGGGGGGTGGGGGGGAGGAGGAAAAGGGGAAAAAAAAAGGGAAGATGGGGGGGTGGGAAAAGGGGGGATTTAGGGCTAATTAGGTTCGGCTGAGGAAGGGGACCAACAGTCTAATTCCCCAATCAAGAGCCCCTCACCAGCCAAGGGGTCCCCCCCGAAGAGGAGGGAGGGGGTAAAGGAGGTTTTGTTTTCGAGGGGCCTTGGACTTCCAGCAGGCGCTGAGCAGTTATAGGATGGGACAAAATTTGGGTTTTTAAAACTACAGTGGCCCCATAAACGTCCGGGCCGAAAGTCGTCCTTTTTGGAAAAAAGTCCCTTATTTTGTCAAAACATTTGGGTCACAAATGGTCTGAAAATCGCTAAACGTCCTTTGTCCTGCACACACCTCCGCTCTAAGCCCCCTCGGCCTCCCTTCCCGGCCAGTGTGCCATTGTTTACCAGTGACATGTTCTTTCACGTGTTCAAAGAAATATTTAATTAAAATTCCATTCTTTCTTCTTGCAAGTGCAAATAAGCTTCCATGGTTCAAAGAAGCTCATAGTCCAAGCCTTTGGGAAAGGGTGAAAATATGATTGAATTTAAGAAAAAAAATCATTGAACAATTGAAAAATGGCAACGTTGGGCAACTGGCCAGGATTTATAACAAACCCTGTAAAAACCAATTTCCCCTCATTCCAAGAAAAAAGGAAATCAAGGGAAGCTGTTGTTGCAAAGGGGGGAAATATGCTGAAAAAAATGAGATCACCAGACCGAAAGGTTTGGAAATTATTATTGGGGTGGAAACGCTTATTTTGAAAAGGCTGGCAGTTGCATGACGATTTTGGAAAGAAATGCCTGCAAATAGTGGGATGTGGTGAATTTAAGGCCCAAAGGCTGGTTTTAGAATTTTTAAAAAGCGATGGGAGCAAAAGGTGATAAGGCATGGTGAGGCTGCCATTCGGACCAAAAGGCGGCTGAAAAATATGTGCAGGAATTCAAGGAGTACATAGAAGCTGAAGGACTGAAACCTGAACAAGTTTTCCCAGTTGTGACGAACAGGCCTCTTTTGGAAGAAAATGCCAAAGAGGACCTACTTTACTCAGGAAGAAAAGGGCACTGCCAGGACACAAGCCTATGAAGACAGGCTGATGCTCATGTTCTGTGCTAATGCTAGTGGGGATTTCAAAGTGAAGCCGTTACTAGTGTACCATTCTGAATATCCCAGAGTGTTCAAGAAAAACAATGTTATGAAGAGTAAATTGTGTGTGTTTTGGAGATCTAATAATAAGGCATGGGTCACGAGGGACATTTTTGTCGAGTGGTTCAATGAAGTGTTTGGCCTTAGTGTGAAGAATTACCTCCTGGAAAAGAAATTGGATCTCAAGTGCCTCCTAGTAATGTACAATGCACCTGCTCATCCTCCAAACTTGGATGACCTAATTCTGAAGGAGTTTGCGTTCATCACAGTAAAGTTCTTGCCCCCGAATACCACTTCTCTCCTCCAGCCTATGGACCAGCAGGTCATTTCAAACTTTAAAAAACTCTACACCAAAGCAATGTTTGAAAGGTGCTTTAATGTGACCTCAGAAACTCACTTAAACACTAAGAGATTTTTGGAAAGAACACTTCAGTATTCTCAATTGCATAAGCCTTATAGGTAAGGCTTGGGAGGGAGTGACTACCAGGACTTCAAACTCTACTTGGAGAAAATTATGGCCTGATTGTGTCGACAAGAGGGATTTTAAAGGGTTTTGAGGGGGCCCCCTGATAAGCCTATGTCAATTATGAACTCTATTGTGTCACTGGGGAGTTCCATGGGGTTGGATGTGAGTTTGGAGGATGGGAAAGAGTTTGTGGAGGACCACAACGAAGAGCTAACCACAAAGGAGCTGCAAGAGCTTCAGGAGGAGGAGGAAGTGATCGGGAGCTCAGAATCTTGCTGCAGAGGAGGAGGAAGAGAAATGGAAGAAGGTGCCTTCTTCAGAAATTAAGGAGATTTTTGAAATGGGGTTTGGGCGGAAAGATTTATGGAGAAACTCACCCTGAGAAGGATGTTTCAAGCCATGTTGGGAATATGTAAAAGTGACAGAGTCGTGGCCCATTTAGGAAAGTTTTTAAAGAGACACCAGAAACAGAGCTCTCTGGACAGTTTTTTTTTTTAAGACAGGACTCCAGTGACTCTCAGGTGGTCCTAGTGGGATTAAGAAACAGAGAATAGAAGTAGCCCCAGAAAAGCACTTGGTAGCTGAGGTGTTGATGGAAGGGGGATTTCCCCTTTTAAAAATAATTCAATGTCCCCTCCTCCTCCATCTTCTATACACTAAAAAAGAATCCCCCAATAAAGGTAAATATTATGCTGTTAATGTTTCATTCATCATGTCCCATTGTATTGTTTATGTACTACATCTATATTTCATGTAAAAAAAATTTTTTTGTTTTAATACTTCTGGGTGTCAGGAATGAATTAATTGTATTTACATTATTTCTTATGGGGGAAAAATTTTTTCGAAATCGTCTATTGATAATAGTCCCACTTCCAGGAACGGATTAAGGACGATAATTGAGGGACCACTGTAATAATAATAATAATATTATTATCTTTATTTACTACACGTACATGTACAAGATATACAGGCCTAGCTGACATCAGTGACATAGTACTGTATAGAAAGCTGCTTGTTATGCAGAGTATTTCAAGAAAATTAGGTCAGTGTCCCAGGATAACACCCACACTAGTCGACTAACACCCCCGGTACCCATTTATGATGGGGAAACTAGACAACAGGTGTAAAGAAACATGCCTAATGTTTCTACCCTGGCTGGGAATCGAATATTTACCAAAAATCATATACGGAAAACCCAAGTCAGGTACTAGAAATAAGCCATGTTAACTTTTTTGGGTTATCCTAGGTTCTCTGCACATATGCTGCTACGTGTGATAATCTATATAGAGAAAATAACTTTTTGTTTAGGTTTTTAGGTGCAGTACGAGTGTATATCACAGTTGGGCCCTGTCCCATACTCTGTTTTCTCTAATATAAGCCACCAAGACGGGGATAGGAGAATGGTATTTGTAACCACATTCTCTTCATACTCCTCGAATGCTGGGTGTTATCCCAAAAATATATTTATTCTGGGAATTTAACATGTTTATGTTATTTATTTGTTTTATGTCATATTAATCAATTGGGATACAAAAAAGCGTAGTGTTATATTACCTGGGTTTACCTGGAGAGATTTTCGGGGGTCAACCCCCCCCGGGCCCGGGTCTGTGACCAGCCCCCGGGTGGACAGCCCCTGATCCCCAGGCTGTTTGCGGGCTGCACGCAAACCAAAAGTACGAGCCACGCCCGGTGTCGGAAAACTGACTTTGGGTGTTTTTGTCCATGCCAGCTTAAGACTGCAGGGGTCTTTTTGGAATCCCCCTTATTTGGGGGGAGGCATTGAACAGTCTTGGGGCCCCCTGACACTTATGTAGGCCCTTTTAAAGGGGTTAGTGACACCCCTGCTTTTCTTGGGGGGATGGTGCATCGTCTGCCAATTTTGCTTTCGTATGAGTGATTTTCGTGTGCAAGTTCGGTACTAGCCCCTCTAGGATTTTCCCGGGGTTATTAATCATGTATCTTCCCTCCTGCGTTCAGGGAAAACAGGTTTAAAACCTCAAGCGCCCCAGAAATTGAGTGTTTTATCCCCTTTAAAAGCGCCCCGTAAAAATTTCTCTGTACTTTTCTAGGTCGACAATTTCCCTGCCTTGAAAGGTGCGTTAGAGTGAGCAATTTTTCCAGCCAAAAAGGAACAAGTGACCTGAAGAGTGTCACATGGGTTTGGGGCCCCCCTAGTTTTAAAGGGTTCCTTTACCCACCTGTCATTTTTCTAGCAGATCGTTGATACAATTTTTAGGGCCCTTTGAAGGTAGATCCCCCGACATAATCACTCCCAGGTCTTTGGTTGGTGTTTCGCTCTATTTTGTGGCCAGTTTTGTTTTGTACTCTGATAAAGATTTAATTTCCTCATGTTTACCTATCTGAGTAATTAAAATTTCCATCGTTGAACTTCTATTGTTTCTGCAGCCCACTGAAGATTTGGTTATGCCGCCTGGAGCCTTGCAGTTCTGCAAGGGAAAAACACTGTCAGCAATTGGGGTGTCATCTCAAAGGAAGACACGGGGCTGTGGCTGACATCCTTGTCTATGTGGGATAGAGGATGGGGAAAAATGGGAGTAGTACGTCCCTTTTGGGGAAACAAGTTTTTCACCGTACTGCCTCAACTTGTAATAATAAAGAAAATTTATTCTCCGCTTCATAGACTAGTTCATGGCAACTGACAGTGGCTTCAAAGCCACCTTATTTTTTAAAAGGATAATGTACTGTGTAGTGCTTTACACAATAAAAAGCATTTTTTTTATTCTTGGGAAAACCAGGGCTAGGGCTAAAAGTAAGCGGGTTTAAAACAATAAATAAAAAAAAAATTTGGAATGTTTTATGCAGCAAGTAGCATCCCCAAACAGTACCAGCGGGTTGGTGTGGCGCCCCGGAAATTTAAAAATTATGCTAGCCAAAATTAGTCCAAATAACTGAAGGAACCGAATAATTGATTCCGGATTTGTGTGGCGGACCTGTATCGTACGCAATAAAATTTATTCATAAGAGGAAACCCTTCAGCATTAGTTAAAAAAATATTGTTGCAGCAGTCATGAACAAGGGACGCCACTAGTGTGAAACCCCTTGACATTTCACTGACCTCATTTAGTAAGTATAATAAAAAAAAAAAAAAACTTCACTCTTCCCCTCCATACAATCTCTTCCCTCAAGCGGTTTACTGCTCAAAACATTTTTAAATGTGCTCAGCTACATTTACCTCAGGGGATTATCCCGCCTTTTCTAACCCAGAAAACTCATTTACAGGTTCCATAGTGGTGACCAATCACCAAGCTTTTCCACTTCAACATCAAAATCCCCATTTAAAAAGTCTTGTACGTTTTGCTAAAAAAAACCCAAACGCATTTTTCTGTCAGTGTGTGGGTTTTAGTTTCATCAAACCTCTTTCACAGGGGGCCCATTATATTAATCACAGCATTCGTAGGAGCCGCCCCAGTACCAACATCCTCTCTAGCCTCCAAGCATGTACACAGCAGGCTGGTTACTGCTTCTGTCCACCTCCTTAGCCCAACAGTCTTTTTGAAACTGGAAAATACATAAAGGGGAAGCATCCCATCCTCCCCTACCCATGATTTAATGATTCCAGATTTCTTCCCACACTGTAATGGAATAGGAGGGGCTTTCCCCTTCCCACCTTCGGGTAGGGGAAAAAAACAGTATTGTCCTGAGGATGGTAAAACCAATCTACTTTTCTTTGGTTCTCAAAGTGTAGACATTTGAAAATTTTAAAACCTTTAAAGTAATTTCTCAAAACTACATATTTTTTTATAAAATTTGCTTCTGGTTGCTTGTTGAAAATACTGACAGAATTTTACAAAAACCCCAAAAACCACACACAAAAAAATTGTTGGAAGGGGGGCGGGAACTCGGGTAATTTGGGTAAAAAGATAAGTGAATATAAACATTTATTATCCAACCTTTTTCTCAGTACCGAAATATCTTCCATTCGGAATCTGTAAAAATTTTTCAAAAACCTTTTTCCCCCCAATGATTTTCCACATCTGCATGGGAACCACTTCCTCATAAAACTTGCAAGAACACCTTCGGGGGAGTCCCCGCCAATCTCATCCAGCTGCATTAGGTCAGGGTATTCACTCCCATGCCTCCCCAAAACCCCCCAAACTGGGTTTAACCTGGGCCGGGTTTTCATCACCCCAAAGTTTTGTAGTCAACTAATGAACGGCCCCCAGGCCCAAATCTCACCAAAGTCAGGAGAAAGACAACCCAAGGGCCAGAAGTTTTTCCTTTGCTCACCGGGCTGTCATAGTAAACATTAAAAAAATTTTCCCCAGTCACGGTAACTTGGGGTTTTTCACTTTAAAACTTTGAAAAATCAGGGTCCTCCAAGCAAACATTCCTCACTTTTGAAAACCCCATAATTTTGTTCCCTAGTAGTAGGTCCACGGGAAAACGGTAAATCACAGTAATATCTCGGGCGGGTACCCAGAGGGTAAAAACCCACCCACAGTTAATAAAATACACAGAAAAGCAATAAGTACATTAAATGATTAATATATGCACAGAAAAATTTTATTCTAAATAATCCCTAAAATCACAAAATTACCAACAAAAAATCGGGCAGAGAAAAAAATGTATTAACCCTTTCAGGGCTGTCCCTAGATCTGGGCTTTACGTTGAGGGCCCAAACCGTAGATCTACGCCAAAATCTGGGCCCCGTCAAATTTAACATAAAAGCGCTCATGGGCCCACATGTGAAAAAAGGGGTCGCGGGGTGAGTGTGCGCCATAAACAAAAAATTGGCACCTGCAAGCATTGTGGGACCCGGGCTCAGTCACCCTTGTTCCAAAGCCCGCGCAAGCAGCTCCACTCCCCGGAAAAGGGGGATTTCCCTTTTCCCTATCTGATAGTTCTGCACTGAGGGAATGGAAATTAAACAAATTCTACAGCTTGATCAGTTAGTGACGAAAAGAATACCGGATACAATAAAGTGCAGAAAACCCGACGATCCTCAACCTTCTACTTTCGGTTGGGCACTCTGACCACGTCGGTTGTTCCTCAATGCAAGAGAAAACTAATTTTTTTCGCGTGGCCGGGCCTCTGACTTCGTAATGAGATGAAATGACGGGTTTGTGTTTTATTGTGCCACGATCATTCGAGTTGATAGTGGGGAATATATTCACCATGAAGCGCGGTTGTTCGCCCCGCATGCCTGGGGGAGGACCCTATGCTGTCCCCGGGGGTGGAGTACATCCTGGAGTAACCCCTGGAGTACTTCCCGGAGTAAATCCCTGGCCCTACACCGTTTTAGGTAGTGATAGTGGGGGATGAGTGGACATTTTGGGCAGGATAGACCACAGGGCATAGTAGATGGTGTAGGGGTGAGGAGTGGCACCGCCATGCGTGACTCCCCGGGGCCACGCTGGGACCCAGCTGCTGACTCGTCAGTTAAAGGACAAAGCGGGAGCATAAAAGCCCCCAGCCCGCCAAAAACCCAAAAAACCCCCATCAACCCCTTGATGTCCAGTATCCACCACAAAAACCGTAGTGGATTGGCAGCAAAACCCCAAATTTTTTTCCCCAAGCCCCACCACTTTGTACCTAAAAAGGGAATTCTACCATTGTCCCCCTTGGAAAACATGGCCAATAAACTGAATTCTTTGAATTTTTCTTTGACCAGCCTTGTGGAAAATTTTTTTTTGCCAGGGAAAGTAAAAGTATTTTGAGTACCCAGGAAAATCGATTTTATCCCCACAGTCAAGACTACCAGGGAAAAGCACGTTGCAGAAATGTTTTGGGGGTTTTTAAACAAAAATGCTTATGCCTCAGCTAAAGCATAATATAAAAGCATACTGGTCCAAAATTGGCAAATTTCTCCCCCGGTCTTCAGTGAAATCATCCCCAAAAACATTTTATCTTACTCTTAGTCGTTGCATTTCCTGACAAAACCGGCCTGACAGAAGTGCAGGTTATACAAGATTAGAAATGTTTTCATGTATTCAAAAAAAAGTTCGGGAAAAAATTTTTTTACCTTAAAATCTGAAATTGACATTTTGTTTTGGTTCAAAGGTAAACTGTAAAATTTTTGTGTGGATGCCTCCAAGTGAGTGCCCCCCTGGCAAATCTGTTGACCCGAGCCGAGGTGGGTACCTCAGCCTCACAAGTGGTTTTGGGACAATTTTCAAAAATGTTTGGTTTTGAAAGAAACCTCGCCTGCATGCGGTAAAAAGGGACAAAACTTACTGGTTGCGTATATCCTGATCTTCACTTCCCTAAGCACCTTACCCCCTTTTGGGACTTCCCCTCAAAACCACTAAACCGGGAGCATTAATTCCTGAAATTTCAATTAATTAGTGTCTTCCCTCACCTCAAAAAATTCCTTTTCCAAAGGGTATGCCCCCAGTTAACTATCAGACCAGACCCCTTCAACGGCTCTAGACACGGGTCTTACGGGGGCATGCTCTCTCTGTTGCACACCGGCCCACATTTAAAAACCCCCCACGATCTCCCAAGACCTGCCAAATCACGAGAAAAAAGGGTGGGGGTTTTACTTATTTGAAGGGGCCTGCCGGAGGGGGTATCTACGGTACACGGGCCTCTACCCGTTTTCCCACGGGTTCAAGGGAAGACACGGGGGGGCGCCGTCTGTTGTTCCGGCATGCTTTTCTTGATGGTGTCGTGTAAGAAGAACCTATTGTGTTCTTGAGACCCCGCCTATCTTTAAAGCTAGGGCTGCCAGTTCTCCCTGCTAATTACCAGTTTTTTTGCCTACATAACGGCCATTACCCCATTTTAAGGTCTTAGGTCTAATTATTATTATCTCATTTCCTAGTAAACCAAATTTTAATATAAATCATAGAACTACCTACCCCTTTCCCTGAAGAGAAATTTTAAAAAATTAATAAGCTACCAAAACCCCCAAACCGGGAAAATCTTTGTTTGTTTGGGAGGTTTTTGGGGCCGCCCGGCCACCGTCCATAGGGCCATGCTGGATCTGCTGTGGAACTTTGGGGCCAAAAAAAATTTAAAAAAAGACTGTCATTCAAGCAGTATATCCCGAGCAAGAGGAAACGCTTTTGGTATAAAATGTTTGTACCCTGGGTTTGTACAGGGGGCCTGGTTTTGGATATTTTTGTATCAGGGGTAGAAAACTTTGAAAGATACCAAATTTTTTTGGGGTATCCGGGTGCGTATGGAAACATGATGGCCCTTATCTTGGAAAGGGGGGCATACTTTAAAAACCCGATAACGGTACACAAGCCCATTACTCAGTGTTTTTATGCAAGTGAACAAGACAGATGTGTGGCACAGTGCGTTCAAATCGAAACATATGCCCAGGCTAACGCAGGTGCTCGTGGTGATAAAACTCCGGGTGTTTACGGGCCAATGACATCATGGCTTTACGGGGGCAAAACAAACGAGATTCACTTGTTGACAACCATTCACCGTAATGAAATCAAAACAGGGCAAAGTTGATCGAGGACTAATGAAAAGTATTCGAAAACCAGTGTCAGTGATTGATTATACACAAAACATGCACTTGGTTTTACAAGTGTGACATCAGATTGGTTTTGTTTTACTATGTTTATAAGATTACAAGTGGGACATGAAAATTTTTTTCCATCTCATGGGCATTTAAAGCTCAAGCTATAATATGACCAAATAAAAAACGGGGAAAAACCACCGATGGTGAATTTTTTTTTGTTTTCAGACAACCATAAGAATACCAGGGGAACAAACCTGCATAAACTGGTCCTCGAAATTCCCCCAGGATATACCCAAAACGTTTGAGGAGAGAAGGGATCATTTCATAAACAAACTTCCTTCAACCAGAAGAAATTTGCTCAAAGAGATGCATTGTCTGTGCACAAACAAAACGACGGCAACAAAGACCAAAGACACTCGGTTTATGTTGGAGGAAATTTAAGGTGCTCTGTGCATGGTGCCTTTTTCAAGGATTCCACAAGCCCAGAGTTCTAAAAAACCCTGTCCCGTGATTGTAAATATGTAAATAAGATGAAATTAGTATTATACAATAAATTTTTTTCAGTTTATTGTAATAAACAACAGGGTAACAATAATTGATAATAAAATTTTGTGCGGTTATTTTTTTCAAAACAGTGAGTTTATAATATACATTATTACATATTGGTCTTCAGGCCCCAAATGTTAGTAGGAAAAAAAAAAAATTGGAAAAAAAAAAAAAAAAAAAACAACTAAAAGGACAAAATAATGTAATGCGCTAGTGGAATTCGTCGATGTTGCCGCCACCACACATTTTTGACAAACTTCTTTCACTGTATCCGGTAAGGGACTGACAGAATTTTTTTTTTTTGCTTATTACCTTCACAAAAAATTCCCTTTTAAATTTTGTAAGAAATTTTTTTTTTTTTTTTTTTTTAAATTTCTTGGGCAAAGGGGACCACTTTAAAATTTTTGGCTTGGACCCCGAAGGGTTAATTGGGACCCGAAAAATGTTATTGCAACACAAATGGTGACTGATTTTTGGGAAGACCCTCCAATTAGTCTAGCCATCACACAGATCAAATAGCTTTTCCCTAAACACAAAGATTGAAGATGCCGTCAAGGGCTGAAAAAAAAAACATGGATACCCAATTGAACAATTATTTTGCTTCCAAGATGTAAGGCAAGCAAGATAAGCGCCGATGCAATGTATAAACAGTCCACTCTTTCCTAGTGAATTAAAAACCCTACCAACTGCAAAGCTACAATCCCAGATCATACGCGACCACCTACAGGTTAATGTGCCAGTGCGGGAAATAAAGGAAACAGTTATAGGGGGCCAAGGAAGAAAAAGGTTTTTGATCAGAAATTTTACACCAAACGAAAAAAAGACCCCAATAAGTTCATTATTAAAGCAAAAAAAAAAAATTATACATAAATGAGTCTCACAAAAAGACAGAACCTCCTGTACAAGTGAGAAAACTAAACGTGAGAATAAGAAAAATTCACCAGTTTTTTGTACTGGGACAAATTCTAGTAAGAAAAACAAAGTAGGCCCTGGTACTATATTACAAATGAAAATGAATTAGCAACCTTCTTTATGATGCAAACATTTCAGAGTCTGACTGATATTAGTGACCAAATCATTGTACTACGTAGTGTTTGTTTTTTATCCATTATTTAATAATCCCCGACTATCTCCCCTGGGTAGAATTTACTACCTCATTATCCCCTGTGTCCCCCACAGTTCCTGTGTGACCCAATTTGTGTTATCTTCCCAACTTCCCTTTCACAATTTTTACTTGTTAAAAGATACTCACTCATTAATAATTCTAAATTACCCTTTTTTTCCTTCTTTCTCTGTTTAAATTCTTTAAATTTACCTAATTTCCCCCCTTTTTCCCCAAAACAAATAAAAAACTAGGTAGTTCCTCCTACACTATGTGCAAAATTTCCCTTGTACCATCTTCCCCTAGTAGTTCAACTACCCCAAATAATAAATTTTTTTATGAATTAATTGCCACATAATTTATTATTTTATTTTAATTCCCGGTATTCCCAGCCCCCGTTTTTTCCAAATGGTGGCCCGCCTTGCCTCGGCTTGGGGGTGTCTGAGGCCCAATCTTCCTGGGGGGGCACAATACCCCCTCTCTTTTAACCAACGTCCCCCCGGGGCCCAACCAAAATTTTAAATGTCTCTGGCCTGCCATCCCCCCCCCCAAGGGGGGTAATGGGAAAGGGAGTCTTGTGAGCTGCAAGCTCTGGCTCAGGCTCTACCCTACCCAGAAGGGTGGGCATGGTGTCAAGGGGGTTTAATTTTCAAACTTTTGTTATAAGGCAAATCCTACCTAGATTAATTTTATATCAAGTGCAAACTAGTAAAGGGCCCTTTTTCCCTCTAATTTAGTCCCTTTTTTTTAATTTTCCTAAATAATTTTCATATACCAATGCACTGTACGCCCTTTATTCAGTAATTTCTATACCCGTTCTAAAACAAAAAAGGGCTACTTTTCAGGAGATTTAATATTTTTTTTCCCCCTGTCCATGTCGTCACATTTGTTTAAAAAAAAATCCAGGTGCTATTTACTACTTCAGGGGCACGATTTTTTTTAATACACTTTTTTATTATTATATTTACTACTACAAAAATAATTAAGGTGCATTAAATCTATTCTGTTTTGAGTCACATTTATAATAATCCCTTTTCTTTTAAATTTTTTTCAAGTTTTAGAATAATTTCAATCTTTTTCAAAGTTAGTTGTGATCAATATAACACTTATATTATTTTACTCAAAAATCTAGTTTTTTTAAAATTACTCTCATCCCATGATTACAGGGATAGATCCTGTTGTAAACTTTTTACTAAATGAATTACTGAAACAAACGCAACTGTAATTACAAAAACAGCCCAACAAAGCATACTCATTTTCAAACAATAACATAACCATCTTTTTCTACAATGCAAACCTTGAGCCCACATTTGACGACCCACAAAATTACTCAATTCCCTTTATTCCAAAATATCAATCATCACATCACAGAAACCTGGCTTAAGCCATTTCATCCATTTCCGGCTACATGCCATACAAACTGTAGAACAACTAACAAGGGGGGGGGAAAAGTATAACTACTCAAATCAACCAAAATGTACAAAAATCTTGCACAAGGGGCGAACATAGAGAATATACAAGCCAATTTAAAACAAAGACCTGCAAAAACCCCCCCCAGTTAAGAACACTCAGATATCACAGTCAAACTTTACCACTTTAGTAAAAACGGGAAAAAGATTACTGATCACACAGAATAAAGACCACCTATACTAAAGGGGATTTCAAACAAACAACTACACGACGAGGACCCCAAGTAACCCCAATTCAAAACACAATGAGAACTGCCTGTTTACCAGAATTATCTAAACCCACAAGAAACTCCGGACAAGTGTCTCCTTAATAACCACATCTGGACAAAACCCCCTATCCCCTTTTAAATTAGCATAATCACAGACAACACCAGACCCCTACCCAACCTTTTTTATAAAAATTGGCAAACTGCCCCCCAAGAACACTAAAGTAACCCTTCAACACATAACAAGACGCAGTTAACAACTTTATAGAGCTATGAATAACATCGATTTGGCAAAATGACTCGAAAAATATACAATATAATAATGTATAAAAATTTCTAAAAAAAATCCCCAAAACCTCTATAACAAATATTGCCCCCCAAAAAAAATAATCGATACAGCAAAGAGATGAAAAATCCCCGGGTAACACCAAGCATCCTCAAATCCTTAACACAAAGCACAGTTTTGAAAAACAATTAAAAAAGGGTCAATAACTAAGAACGATAAATATACTCGTCAGCAAATTTCTAGCCTTGTAAGAAATCTAAAAAAATTTATTATTATTTTTAACACACTGGCCGATTCCCCACCAAGGCAGGGTGGCCCGAAAAAAAAAACTTTCACTTCATTCACTCATCTTGTCTTACCAGAAAAGGGTGCTTTACACACTTTTTTTTTAAAATGCAAATTAACCCCTCCTTTAGGTGCATTCACTGTACTTCCCATCTCCAGGGCTCAAGTCAGGCCGCCATTTCCCTGAAACCCTTCAAAAATGTTTACTTTGCTCACCTCCAAAGCACATCAAGTACATGGACCCCGCATCCATTGGCATCACATAAAATTTATCCAATACCGTCGCTTTTTTTCCCAAAAATTTTTTCCTCGCAAGCGCTCAAAAACCCCCCTCACGCTGTTCGCCGAACCTTCCAATGGCGCGCTCACCCGCCTCAATGTCTCCCGTGCCAAATTTTTTAACCCCCACCCCCGCGGGAACATCCAAGCATACAATCGGAACTTTCGTATTTTTACATTGTTTTTGTGTTTTCCTGGAAAAAAGGACCATGGGCCCCAAGAAAGCTTTAGTGCCCAAACCCCACAGCAATAAGGGTGAGAATTACTATAGAGAAAGAAAAGGGTCTTGATAATATGAAAAAAGGAGTGCGTGTCACCGACCAGGCCCGGTTGTACAAGAAAACCCCATCAAAAATCGCTACTATTGTGGGCAACAGAAAGGCAATCAAGGAAGCTGTTCTTGCCAAAGGTTTTTTGTGTTTTCGAAACAAGATCGAAAAAGGGGGAAATGTTGAAGACTCTTTTGGTGTGGAAAAAGGAAAAAAAGTAGCAGGAGAACGTCTCTCAAGCGATCATAAGGAAAAGGCTGGGAAATTGCAGAGGATTTTAAATTAAAAAAATGCCTGAACTAGTGTGATGTGAGTGAAATTAAGACGCAAAGGGTTTGGTTTAGGGATTTAAAAAGGGGTGTGGATACAAGTGTGATAAGGGATGGGAGGCTCCCCTTCGGACCAAAAGGGCTGAAAAAATATGTGCATGAATTCAAGAAAATAGAGGCTGAAGGGCTGAACCCGAAAAAGTGTTTTAAATTTTGATAAACAGGCCTGTTTTGGAAGAAAATGCCAAACAGGACCTACATTAAAAAATGAGGAGGGGAAAAAGGGACTCCCAGGACAAAAGCCTATGAAAAAACAGGTTCTTTTTTGATGTGTTTCCAAAGCACTGGTATTGCAAAGTTAACCTTTTTTATGTATCACTCTGAAACTCCCGACCCTTCAGGGGAAAAGAATTCCCCCAAGGAGAAATTGTGGGCGTGGAGGGCAAACAGAAGGCATGGGTCACTGGGGCTTTTTTTATTATGGTTACACCATGCTTTGCCCCCCCAAAGTGAAAGATTACCTAACTGAAAAGAAATTTGAAAATTTAAATGCCCCCTGGGGTTAGACAATGCCCCTGTCATTACAGCGTGGCAGAGCGACTTTATGGGGACATGAAATTCATTAAGGTGAAATTTTTGCCTCCTAATACCACCCTCCCTGCACCCATGGGCCACAGGTTTTTGCAAAATTAAAAAAATGTACACAAAAGCTCTGTTTGAAATGCTTTGTAGTGACCTCAGAAAATTAAAACTGACTCTAAGAGCTTTTGGAGAGATCACTTTAATTCCTCAATTGTGTAAACCTTTATGGGAAGGCTTGGGGGGGGTGACTAAGAAGACCTTTAATCTGTTGGGAAGAAAATGGGCCAGAATTGTAGACAAAAAGGGTTTTGAAGGGTTTGAGGTAAAACCTTTTGAGGATTTTACCAGTTAGGATCCATTGTGCATTGGGAAAGTCCTTGGGGTTGGAGGTTAGTGGGGAGATGTGGAAAAGTTGGGGGGGAGGACAATGAAAAACTAACACGATGATGAAGATCAAATTTAACAGCAAGAGGCCACCTGAGGAAACTGGGTTTTCGGAGGGGAGAAGAAATTGAAGAAGTTGTACTACAAAGATTAAGGAAATCTGTGCAAAGTGGCTTGAAGTCAAACTTCAGTAAAAATCACCCCCACACAGCTATTGCAAGCCGGGGTGGTATTATTACACGAAATTTGAAATTTAGGGAAGTCATTAAGGGAAAGAGGGTACAGGCCACTATGGACAGATATGTTGTGCGAAAGAAGTCCGTGATCGAAGCTGGTCTAGTGGCATTTAAAAGAAGAAAGGAAAATAACCCCAAAAAGGGCTCGACACCTCAAATCTTATGGAAGGGGATTCCCCTTCTAAACACTAACACTCCCTCCCCTCCTCCCTCCCCATCAATTACACCAAACTTCAATAAAAGTAATGCTGTAATTGTCATGCCTTTTTCAGTTTGTGTGTATTTAAAAAAACATTTCTTGGTAAAAATTTTTTTTTTTTAAATTTTTTGGGGGTCTTGCACGGATTTTAAATTTTTTTCTATTATTTCTTATGGGAAAATTCATTCGATACCATAAATTTTTCATAACAAGGCCCCCTTGCACGATTAAAAAAGCTTGGGGGGTCCCCCTGATTAAAAACCATTTTTCTCCCTCCTATCAAACACTCAGCATGCCGCGAAGCCAAGCCCCTCGACACAAAACCCCTTTTCCCCCCCCCTCCTCTTCAAGGGGGTCCCTTGGCAAGGTGAAGAGGGTCTTGATCTAGGGAATTTGATCTGTTGGTCTCCTTCCTCAACCAAAAACCCAATTAGCCCTCAAACCCCCCTCCCTTACCCATCCCCCCCCATTTCCCTTTTTTTTTTCCCTTCCTTCCTCCCCCCCCCCTCCCCATCACCCTTTATCTTTTGGCCCTTTTTTTTTTTTTCCCCAGGGACGCTAGTTTCCGGGTAGGGGAAAGGGTACTGGGTCCCTCCCATTTTGTTAGGTTCTTGGTGGTTGTGTATTTTGCCATGGGAAACGGATCGCCTGGGGGTTCCCCCAAATTAACTCATATGGAAAAAGGCCCACTCCCTAAACTACCTAAAATCTTTTAACCTTTGTAACGAACTAATTTTTTGTAGAAAAATATAAAACTCTTCCCCCCAAACCAATCACAGTGGAAATCCCACAAGGAATAAAAATCACCTTTGGACCACTCCTCTTTCTCGTCTACAATGATCTACCAAATGCATCACAGCTACTCAAACTCATATTATATGCAGAGACACTACATATGTCTTTTCCCACCCAAAAGACAGTCATACTACAAACACAGTCAATGTCGAATTGGAGAAAAATCCTGCCTTGATGATGACTAAATAAACTTACCCTGAATACTGATAAAACTCTTTCATTCAGTTTGGAAAACAAAGCTGCAAATGATCCAATTAACATATCGCTAAATGGATCATCAGTCACAAGACTCACAGAGGGAAAATTCCTAGGTACCCACTTTGACATAGCCTTAAGTTCCAGACACATATACAGCAAATCCCCAAAAAAATTTTCAAGACTGTAGGCATACTATCAAAGATAAGGTACTACGTTCCACAATCAGCTCTCCGGGCACTGTACATTCGTCTCATAACCCTTATTTAATATGGAATTTGTGCATGGGGATCAACAACATCCAATCACCTAACCTCTAATAACCCAGCAAAAGGCAGCAGTAAGAATGATAACGAATTCCACTCCTCCCGCATACTCCACCAATTTTCAAAGTCTGAATCTCCCTCACCATTAAGAACATCCAAACTTTTTTCATGTACCTACTACAACATAGAACAATACACGCAAATATAAACCCTCCACTCAAACTTCTCCTCACCAACCCAAACAGGACACATTACCACAACACAAGACACAGATCTCTTTTTGATATACCTCGTGTCCATATCACACTGTAAAAACTCTGTGCACATAAAGGGCCCCAAAATATGGAATTCATTACCAGAAGATATTAAGGTAACCCAGTCTGAAAATCAATTTAGGACTCTTCTCAAAAGCCACTTAATCGTCCTAGACTAAACGCTAAATACTCAGTACACACATACTCACTTATGTTATTCCCACATCATAACTTCAACAATCACCTTGAACCTTTTATCCATTGTTGACAGCAATATAATTGAATCATTGTTGACAGCAATATAATTGAATCATTTTTGACCAGAATATAATTGAATCATTGTTGACAGCAATATAATTGAATCATTGTTGACAGCAATATAATTGAATCATTGTTGACAGCAATATAATTGAATCATTGTTGACAGCAATATAATTGAATCATTGTTGACAGCAATATAATTGAATTGTCGTTTTCATAAAAATCATTTTTTGAACATATGAATATATCTTTTGGGCTTAATTTCAAAATTGATTCACTTATAATTAAAAATCTACTGTACACTATGAAAATAATTACTGTCCTACTGTACAACTGTGATATAATCCTTAGTGTTAAGTAGTCTGTAAGGGCCCAAAAGTGTTAAGTTGGCCCATAATGCCTAGGCATAATAGAGGCTCTCTTTGCTTTGAAACCCACTATTGTAAAAAAACCCCAAAGTACTGTTTGCAAAGAATAAAATAAAAAAATAAATTAATTAATTAAATAATCCCCCTGTAAAACTCCTAGTTCAAAATAATTCCCAAAATTTAATTTTGAAAAACTTGTGCACCTCCATGTACAACTTTGACATCAAAATTTTTCAAAAAATGTCCTGGTCCTAAATGGCTGTGGAAATCTGCTGTCTTGGGGCTTTAAAATTCACTGGAAAAAAAGCACTTTTGGGACAGCATGATCTTCAACAAATTATGAAGCAAATGCAAAAAATTTAATATAATAAGGAAGGAACAGAAACTCACCTATACAAAAAAAAATTCTATATTTAAGTAACTTATATTATTTAAAAACAAAACAAAAATCCACACACTTCAGTTCACATTAGCTCACTAGCACTTTTGCTATAGAGAGTTAAAACAAAAATATCAACGGAAAAGGACCCATGACATACACCTCTCCCCCCCCAACTTGGCCGGTAGATAGTAACCGCAGGCAAAACCCATACATACCTCTATAAAAAGGGCCCTGCATACAAGGGGCCCTTTCAGAAAAACCCTGGAGCACTAAAACACAAACACCTATGGTAACACTAAAAAAAACTTTCCCAAAACCAAAAACCACACCGCTACATCTTTCTTCCTTGCTGTGTTTTAAATTACTGCCTAAACCAAACCTCACCTCTTCGGACCATCTGCCCACTGACAGGGAAAAAACACAACTAATTCAGAATAATCCGGGCTTAAAGATTTTTTTTTATAATTTTTTTAAAAAATTTCTCCCAAAAATGTCAGTCTATTCTTCCTTTCACGTTTAGTGGGTTCTATGAACACCATGCTTCAAGAAAGTTTCATATATACCCCATGTCTAAAAATTGCTGGGAAATGTAAAAACCTTTTAAATTTTTAACTAGTAAATTTCAAAGGCAGGGAAAAATATTTACCTGTCTGTGATTGAATACGAAAATATTCAGAACCTATATTAGTGTCCCAAAAAAAATTGGGGTATAAAACACAAGAACTATTTTTAAATTGTAATTCTTCTTTTTTCAAACAGGCCGTATCCCACTGAGGGGGGGTGCCCAAAAGAAAAAACAAAAGTTTCTCCTTTTACATTTAGCAATATATACAGGAGAAAGGTTTTTCTAGCCCTTGCACCGGCATTTTAGTCACCCCTTACAACACGCATGGCTTACGGAGGAAGAATTTTGTTCCACTTCCCCATGGAGATAAGAAAGGGAAAAAAACAAGAACAAAAAACTAGAAAGAAAATAGAAACCCAGAGGGGTGTGTGTATATACATGCTTTGGCATAAACCTTGGTAATAAATACCGACAAGTTGGTTTAGAGAGACATGTAAGCAAACACTATGACATATTTATTAGAAAACGTTTCTGTCCTGGGACCTTGATCACTTCTAACATACAGAGGCAGAAAGACATTATATATATAAGCTGAGAGTGAGGTGTGAGTGACGCACGTGACCTGAGGAATGTCATAGGAACATAAGAATGGAGGAACACTACAGAAGGCCTACTGGCCCATGCGAGGCAGGTCCTTATAAGAACATGAGAACATAAGAACGAAGGAACACTGCAGAAGGCCTACTGGCCCATGCGAGGCAGGTCCAAGTCTCCTACCGGCTTAAGCCAATGCACCCAACCTAGTCAGGTCAGGTCACATTGACTTAAGGGAGGAACACGGCAACCGACCTGTTAGCACAAGCTATCAGGTCTAACTCACACCCACCCACATCTACTCATGTATTTATCCAACCTATTTTTAAAGCTACACAACGTTCTGGCCTCTATAACGGTACTTGGGAGTTTGTTCCACTCATCCACAACTCTATTACCAAACCAGTACTTTCCTATATCATTCCTGAATCTGAATTTTTCCAACTTAAAACCATTGCTGCGAGTCCTGTCTAGGCTAGATATTTTCAGCACACTATTTACATCCCCTTTATTTATTCCTGTCTTCCATTTATACACCTCAATCATATCCCCCCTAATTCTACGTCTTTCTAGAGAGTGCAGTTTCAGGGCCCTTAGTCTATCCTCATAGGGAAGGTTTCTGATACATGGGATCATCTTTGTCATCCTCCTTTGTACATTTTCCAGAGAATTTATATCCATTCTGTAATACGGTGACCAAAACTGTGCAGCATAATCTAAATGAGGCCTAACCAAGGATGTATAGAGTTGAAGAACAACCTGAGGACTCCTATTATTTATGCTTCTTGATATGAAGCCAAGGATTCTATTAGCTTTATTGCGAACACTTATGCACTGTTGTCTTGGTTTCAGATTACTGCTAACCAGAACTCCTAAATCTTTTTCGCAATCCGTAATATTAAGATCTACATTATTTAGTTTATATGTGGCATGGTTATTGTCCTGTCCAACTTTTAGAACTTTGCATTTGTCTATATTAAACTGCATCTGCCACTTCTCCGACCACTGCATCAGTCTATTCAAATCTTCCTGGAGTGCTCGAATGTCCTCGTCAGAATGAATTCGACGGCCTATTTTGGTGTCATCAGCAAACTTGCCGATGTCGCTCTTTATGCCCTCATCTATGTCGTTTATGTAGATTGTGAACAGCAGGGGCCCAACACTGACCCCTGTGGAACACCGCTCGTGACGCTTCCCCACTCTGATTTCTCCCCATTTATGCAAACTCTCTGCTGCCTATTTGTCAACCATGCCTCTATCCAGGAAAAAATTTCTCCTCCTATTCCATGTGCTTTAATTTTCCTCAATAGTCTCTGATGTGGGACCCTGTCAAAAGCCTTACTGAAGTCCATATACACAATATCATATTCATTACCATGATTTACCTCCTCAAATACCTTAGTGAAAAAAGTTAATAAATTCGTAAGGCAGGAACGCCCCTTTGTAAAACCATGCTGAGATTCGTTGATTAATTTATGCTTTTCAAGGTGGCTACGAACTGCCTCGGCAATTATTGATTCCATAAAAATTTTCCCACTATGGAGGTTAGGCTTATTGGTCTATAGTTCGAAGCTAAGGACCTGTCACCTGTTTTGAAATAGGTATCACATTTGCCATTTTCCACTTATCTGGCACCATGCCAGTTTGTAGTGATATGTTGAAAAGATTAGCCAAAGGTGTGCTAAGCTCCTCTTTACATTCCTTTAGACCACAGATACACCGCTTCAATGATTTAAAGGTTGATTTACTGCAATTCACTAACAACCTCTTGAATATCTTTAATAACCTGCTAGGTAGTGCACAACGAAACCCGTTTGAAAACCATTTCCAGGGTTCGGACCAGTCAAGGGTTCGGACCAGTCAAGGGTTCGGACCAGTCTATCTGATCTGATCAGTGGGTCACTTTTTTAAACCATACTGGTCGGTGATTTGAGCTAACACATGAAGGATCTACTGGAAATTATCTACCCGAGTAATATGTGATTTGATTGATACAAAAGTATAACTTGCGTGTTGAAGAGCCGGTGACTGCTGGCAACTCCTACAATGACGAACGGTCGACCTCCACCCTTGTTTATCAATCGCTGTATCTAGCTTTTCTATTCTTTTTTTCCGTCTCCACCACAATAAATGCTATATTATCACTATAGTTGACTGGTGCAAATTTTGGAGGAAGGACGCTTTTTCTGTAGTAATAATTGCTTCTCGTTGTGTATATTGCGACCGCTGGTAACTACAGGTTATATGAAATTCACAGTATACGTCTGGTATTTCAAGAAAAAAGAAACTAATGAAAGTCACTCCACTCCACTAAGTACCATTATATATACTGGTAGTTGCTACTACAACACTGTATTCTGCTATTCACTGGTATCACTAGATTATATGCGAGTACACTAGCAGGCCAGGAAGATTTTTAAAAACAGCTGACCTGTGGTAAGTTTCTGGCGACTTCTGGCACCTGCCTCTATAGGCTTATCACTTCATTTACAAATTCACCTGTTTTCAAATGACACTTTAGCCTTTATCATCAATATACTAGGGAGCCACTGTAGTATACACTGTACACTATGTATACTCAATGTTTTCAGGGAGACTTTCTTTCCTCTGACACAAAGTTCAATTATTATTATTTTTTTTTCCACACGGGACACAGGCCTGATTCCCCTCTGGCAGTAAACTCTGCTAGGTAGTGCACACTAATTCTCCTTTTTTGACTCAGTATATAATGTTTTCCGCCCAAGATTGGTTCCAGGCGCTAGATGGATGTATCGTATAGGATTGATGACACAAATTAAAGTTCTAGCACGTAAGAGCCACCGTGAAAACACCAGAAAACCCGGAGCACAACGAGGCACGCTGACACTGTCACTGTCACATTGTACACTGTATCTATCCCGGATATTGCCTTTCCTGTTTCATCATTATCGCCACCGCTTCTGTTACTTGGCAATTTTAATGCCCATCATTTCCTCTGGGGGTCTTACTGTGATTCCCATGGCATTCAGTTAGAGGATTTTCTTTCTACCCACCCCCTCCATGTTTTAAATACAGTTACTCACACCCATTTTGATCCTCGGACTCACACTCTCTCTTGCATCGATCTCTCAGTCTGCTCTTCCTCTGCCGCATTAGACTTCACCTGGTCTGTTCTCCCAGATTTACATGACAGCGATCATTTCCCAATCATTCTTACTTCTCCTTCATATTCACCACCTCTTCGTAAACCACGCTTGCAATTTGATCAGGCAAATTGGAACCTTTACTCACAACTAACTGTTTTTAGTGAGATTCCTTCTTCGTCCTCCATTGATGAGCTTTTGCACCTCTTCTTGTCCTCCGTTTTAACCGCAGCTTCTCATTCTATAGCCCAAACTTCGGGCAGGCATTCTCAGAAATGCATGCCTTGGTGGTCTCCTGCTTGTGCTCGTGCAGCACGTTTGAAACAAGCTGCGTGGGACAGGTATCGGTACAATAGAACCACGGAGAGACTTCTTGATTTTAAGCAAAAGCGTGCGATCTCTTGCCGTGTCATCCGTGACACTAAACGCACTTGATGGCAAGATTATGTCTCCACCATCACCTCTGCTTCCTCTATGAGTGCAGTCTGGAAAAAAGTACGAAAACTGAGTGGTAAATATTCTCCTGACCCGGCTCCTGTTCTGCGGGTTGCCGGTGTTGATATAGCAAACCCACTAGATGTTGCCAATGAAATTGGCAATCATCTGGTCCGTATTTCTCAGGGGCTCCATCTATGCCCCTTGTTTCTTTCCTCCAAGTCTGCCAGAGAGTTAGCACCCTTGGACTTTTCTTCTCTCAGAGAAGAACAGTATAATGTGCCTTTTACACTTCAGGAACTGGAGGCAACACTCTCAGCTTGCCGATCATCGGCAGCTGGGCCCAACGACATTCATATTCGTATGCTACAACATTTACATCAGTCAGCCCTTGCAGTCCTATTACATCTTTTCAATCTTATTTGGTCACAAGGAGTTCTTCCACAGCTGTGGAAATCTGCCATTGTTCTCCCTTTCCGCAAACTGGGTACTACAGGACATGAAGCCTCCCACTATCGTCCCATTGCTCTTACCAGTGCAGTTTGCAAAGCGATGGAACGCCTGGTAAATACATGTTTAGTGTGGTATTTAGAGACACACAACAGTCTCTCCACTCGTCAATATGGCTTTCGTAATATGGCTTGGATACGTTTGTTCGTAATACCTTTGCGAATAACCACTCAGTTCTTGCCATAGTTTTTGACCTTGAGAAGGCATATGACACAACTTGGAGGTATAATATTTTGGCCCAAGCCCACTTCTTAGGCCTGCGAGGCAATCTATCATACTTCCTTAAGAACTTTTTAACTGACAGACATTTCTGTTTTCGGGTTAATAATGTGCTCTCCCCAGACTTTATCCAAGCTGAAGGTGTCCCCCAGGGATGTGTTCTCAGCACAACTCTTTCTCCTTGCTATAAATGATTTGGCCTCTAGTCTTCCATCCAATATTTGGTCATCACTCTATGTTGATGACTTCACTATTGCCTGTGCAGGCACTGACTGTCAACTCATTACAGTTTCTCTCCAGCATGCGGTCAAGCGTGTTTCCAATTGGGCCACCACACATGGGTTTAAATTTTCCAGTACCAAAACTCATCAAATTACTTTCACTAGACGCTCTGTCATCTCCGATCATCCTTTGTACCTCTATTGCTCCTGTATCCCTGAACATGATACAGTCAAGTTTCTAGGCCTCCTCTTTGACCATAGGTTATCCTGGAAACCTCACATTACCTCTCTGAAGGCAACTTGTCACAGCCGGCTGAACCTCCTTAAAACCCTTGCTCATCTTTCATGTGGAGCTGATCATCGAACTCTCCTTCGCCTACATTCCACCCTCATTTTATCGAAACTTGATTATGGTGACCAGAGCTATTCGGCTGCCTGTCTTGCTACTCTCTCTAGCCTTAACCCCATTTATCACCAAGGGTTGCGTTTATGCCTTGGTGCTTTTTGCTCTTACCCTGTTGAGAGCTTCTATGCAGAAGCGAACATTCCATCCTTATCTGATCGCCGTGATGCCCATTGCTTTCGCTACTATGTGCGCTCTCATGATCCCCACAATCCTTCCATTAATAGAATGGTGACCGATATTAGTAGACATTCTTTATTCGTTCGCCGCCCCTGTTTGCACCGTCCCTTCTCTCTTCACCTACATTCGCTCTTGTCTTCTCTTCAATTACCGCCTTTCTATGTTCATGTAGCACTCACTTTTCCCTACCTCTGGGAAGTTCCAGCTTTTCGAGTCTGTTCTTTCTCTCTCCCTTGCTCGAAAGCCCAACTGTCTAAGGTAGCTTCTTGCTCTCTTTTTCTTGACCACTTCCACTCTCATTCTCATGCCATTGCTGTGTACACAGATGGCTCTAAGTCTTCTGATGGCATAGGATTCACAGCAGTGTTTCCGGACAGTGTTGTACGAGGGCATTTACTATCTTCGGCTAGTATTTTTACTGCTGAATTGTTTGCCATTCTTGCAGCACTTATTCGTACTGCATCTATGCCTGTGTCATCATTTGTGGTTGTCTCAGACTCCGTTAGTGCTTTACAGGCTATACAGAAATTTGATACACCTCACCCCTTAGTCCTTCGTATCCAACTTCGGCTACGCCGCATCTTTACCAAGTATAAAGATATTGTTTTTTGTTGGGGCCCTGGTCATGTTGACGTACAGGGCAATGAACAGGCAGACACTGCTGCACGGTCAGCAGTACGTGACCTACCAGTTTCATATAGATGTGTTCCATTTACGGGCTATTTTGCTGCAATAGCTACCCACCTTCACACCCATTGGCAACAACGTTGGTCTACTCTGCTTGGTAACAAACTTCAATCTATTAAACCGAGTATAGGTTACTGGCCGTCTTCTTGTCACCAATGTCGAGGTTGGGAGACTACTCTCTCCCATCTTCGCATTGGCCATACTCGTCTTACTCATGGATATCTCATTGAGAGGCACCCTGCTCCTCTCTGTGAGAATTGTCAGGTTCCATTATCGGTCAGCCATATTATGTTAGACTGCCCACTTTATCAACGAGCACTCAGAATTTACCTCCATCGTCATCTTCGCTCCTCTGCTCTCTCTTTACCTTCCCTTCTCGCTGATGGACCCACCTTTCATCCGGACTCTCTCATTGACTTTTTGACAACAACTGACTTACTTCACAAATTCTGATGATACCTTCAGCCCTTTCTACCTCAATGTGTTGCTACCCTCTTCCTCTGCACTATCCCCTGCCCTGTTGTTTTCTGTAACCTACTGATCATCCCTTCCCCCTTGTGCCGCCCAATACCCTTGCTTCCTTTCCTACCCTGCAGCGCTGTATAGCCCTTGTGGCTTAGCACATCTTTTTTATTATAATAATAATAATTACCCACTCCCTCCAACCTATCCTAGGCTGACCCCTACCCCGCCTTCCTTCCACTACAGACTGATACATTCTTGGAGTCATTCTGTTTAACTCCATTCTCTCTACATGTTCGAACCACCTCAGCAACACTTCCTCAGCCATCTGGACAACAGTTTTGGCAATCCCGCACCTACTCCTAACTTCCAAACTACGAATTCTCTGCATTATATTCACACCACACATTGCCCTCAGACATGACATCTCCACTGTCTCCAGCCTTCTCCTTGCTGCAACATTCATCACCCATCCTTCACACCCATATAAGAGCATTGGTAAAACTATACTCTCATACATTCCCCTCTTTGCCTCCTAGGGCAAAGTTCTTTGTCTCCACAGACTCCTAAGTGCACTGCTCACCCTATTTCCCTCATCAATTCTATGATTCACCTCATCTTTCATAGACCCATCCACTGACACGTCCACTCCCAAATATCTGAATACATTCACCTCCATATTCTCCCCCTCCAATCTGATATCTTATCTTTCATCACCTAATCTTTTTGTTATCCTCATAACCTTACTCTTTCCTGTATTCACTTTTAATTTTCTTCTTTTACATACTCTACCAAATTCATCCACCAACCTTTGCAACTTCTCTTCAGAATCTCCCAAGAGCACAGTGTCATCAGCAAAGAGCAACTGTGACAACTCCCACTTTATGTGTGATTCTCTATCTTTTAACTCCACGCCTCTTGCCTCTTAGAACCCCATCTATAAATGTATTAACCACGGTGACATCACACATCCTTGTCTAAGGCCTACTTTCACTGGGAAATAATCTCCCTCTTTCCTACATACTCTAACTTGAGCCTCACTATCCTCATAAAAACTCTTCACTGCTTTCAGTAACCTACCTCCTATACCATACACCTGCAACATATGCCACATTGCCCCCCTCTCCACCCTGTCATTTGCCTTTTCCAAATCCATAAATGCCACAAAAACCTGTTTAGCCTTATCTAAATACTGTTCACTTATATGTTTCACTGTAAACACCTGGTCCATACACCCCCTACCTTTCCTAAAGCCTCCTTATTTATCTGCTACCCTATTCTCCATCTTACTCTTAATTCTTTCAATAATAGCTCTACCATACACTTTACCAGGCATACTCAACAGACTTATCCCCCTATAATTTTTGCACTCTCTTTTGTCCCGTTTGCCTTTATACAAATGAAATATGCATGCTCTCTGCCAATCCCTAGGTACCTTACCCTCTTCCATACATTTATTAAATAATAGCACCAACCACTCGAAAACTATATCCCCACCTGCTTTTAACATTTCTATCTTTATCCTATCAATCCCAGCTGCCTTACCCCCTTTCATTTTACCTACTGCCTCACGAACTTCCCCTACACTCACAACTGGCTCTTCCTTACTCCTACAAGATGTTATTCCTCCTTGCCCTATACACGAAATCACAGCTTCCCTATCTTCATCAACATTTAACAATTCCTCAAAATGTTCCCTCCATCTTCCCAGTACCTCGAACTCTCCATTTAATAACTCTCCTCTCCTATTTTTAACTGACAAATCCACTTGTTCTCTAGGCTTCCTTAACTTGTTAATCTCACTCTCTAAAACTTTTTCTTATTTTCAACAAAATTTGTTGATAACATCTCACCCACTCTCTCATTTGCTCTCTTTTTACATTGCTTCACCACTCTCTTTACCTCAATCTTAACTCTCTTAACCTCAATCTAAAAAACTGTAATATGAAAATAGATTACATAACATCAAAGGTGATAAGAAAAAACCTGGAAAACTCTATCTGAAATTCTTGGAACTGAAAAGTTATCCAAAACCAAAACAATCAAATTAACAAAATCAGATGAACCCTTACTCACAACTACTGAAACAGCAAACAGACTCAATGTTTTCTTCTCCACTATTGGAAAAATTCTAGCAAACAACATACCAAGTGCAACCACCCGTCCATCAGACTACCCCATAGGTACCTACCCAAATACGCTATTCCTTGCTCCAACCAACCCCATAGAAGTTACGCTCATTACACTCTTTAACAAATCCATTGAATCATCTACCTTCCCAACAACTCTCAAAATAGTGAGGGGTCACTCTGATCCACAAAGGAGGTGACCAAGCTGACTTGAATAACTATAGACCAATATCTAACTTACCACCACTCTCTAAAATCTTTGAAAAATTAATTCACAGATGGATCTTTTCCTACCTCGTCTCACACAACATATTAAACCCTTGTCATTTTGGATTCAGGAATAATAAAAGCACAAATGATGCTGTCATACACATGCTAGAGCTAATATATACTGCACTTGAAAAGAAAGAAGTCCCACTGGGCATTTTCATTGATTTACGTAAAGCTTTCAATACAGTCGACCATGAACTGCTGTACTCCAAATTAACTCACTATGGTATCAAAGGCCACTCCCTCAACTACCTAAAATCATACCTTTGTAACAGAACTCAATATGTGTATGCAAATGATGCAAACTCTTCCACCCAACCAATCACAGTAGGAATCCCACAAGGAATCATCCTTGGACCACTCCTCTTTCTCGTCTACAATGATCTACCAAATGCATCACAGCTACTCAAACTCATATTATATGCAGATGACACTACATATGTCTTTTCCCACCCAAAGACAGTCATACTAGCAAACACAGTCAATGTCGAATTGGAGAAAATATCTGCCTTGATGATGACTAATAAACTTACCCTGAATACTGATAAAACCTCTTTCATTCAGTTTGGAAACAAAGCTGCAAATGATCCAATTAACATATCGCTAAATGGATCATCAGTCACAAGACTCACAGAGGGAAAATTCCTAGGTACCCACTTTGACATAGCCTTAAGTTCCAGACACATATACAGCAAATCACCAAGAAAATCTTCAAGACTGTAGGCATACTATCAAAGATAAGGTACTACGTTCCACAATCAGCTCTCCTGGCACTGTACCATTCGCTCATATACCCTTATCTTACATATGGAATTTGTGCATGTGGATCAACAACATCCAATCACCTAAAACCTCTAATAACCCAGCAAAAGGCAGCAGTAAGAATGATAACGAATTCCCACTCCTGCCGCATACTCCACCAATTTTCAAAAGTCTGAATCTGCTCACCATTAAGAACATCCATACTTATTCATGTACCTACTACATACATAGAACAATACACGCAAATATAAACCCTCCACTCAAACTTCTCCTCACCAACCCAAACAGGACACATTACCACAACACAAGACACAGATCTCTTTTTGATATACCTCGTGTCCATATCACACTGTAAAAACTCTGTGCACATAAAGGGCCCCAAAATATGGAATTCATTACCAGAAGATATTAAGGTAACCCAGTCTGAAAATCAATTTAGGACTCTTCTCAAAAGCCACTTAATCGTCCTAGACTAAACGCTAAATACTCAGTACACACATACTCACTTATGTTATTCCCACATCATAACTTCAACAATCACCTTGAACCTTTTATCCATTGTTGACAGCAATATAATTGAATCATTGTTGACAGCAATATAATTGAATCATTGTTGACAGCAATATAATTGAATCATTGTTGACAGCAATATAATTGAATCATTGTTGACAGCAATATAATTGAATCATTGTTGACAGCAATATAATTGAATCATTGTTGACAGCAATATAATTGAATCATTGTTGACAGCAATATAATTGAATTGTCGTTTTCATAAAAATCATTTTTTGAACATATGAATATATCTTTTGTCTTATACAAATTTGATTCACTTATAATTAATAATCTACTGTACAACTATGAAATAATTACTGTCCTACTGTACAACTGTGATATAATCCTTAGTGTTAAGTAGTCTGTAAGCCAATAGTGTTAAGTTGGCCCATAATGCCTAGGCATAATAGAGGCTCTCATTGCATTGCAACCCACTATTGTAAATACAAAGTCTCAATGTACTGTTTGCAAAGATATAAAATAAATAAATAAATTAATTAATTAATATATCCTTCCTGTAAAAACTCTCTAGGCTTCATATATGAATTACCAATCTTACTTTGATAATTCTTGCATGCAGGCCTCCATGATACAACTTTGACATCATAATTTACATAAAATGTCCTGGCTCCTAAATGGCTGTGGCAATCTGCTGTCTTGGGGCATTTAAATTACACTGGAAAACAAAGCAGCTCTTGGGACAGCATGTATCTTCATACAAATTATGAAGCATAAGTGCAAATAATTAATATAGTATAAGGAAGGACACAGAAACTCACCTATACAAAAATATATCTATATATTAAGTAACTTATATGTAGTTTATAAACTAAAACAAAAATCCACCACACTTCAGTTCACATTAGCTCACTAGCACATTGCTACTAGAGAGTTAAACAAAAATATCAACAGGAAGGATCCATGACATACACCTCTCCCCTCCTCACTTGTGCCTGGTAGACTAGTAACCAGCAGGCACAAACACAATACAGTACTCTCTCATAAACAGGCCTCTGCATACTAGGACCTTACAGAAAAACCCTGCGAGCACTAAAACACAAACACCTATGGTATACACTAACAAAAAACTTACCCAACACCAAATACTCACACCGCTACATCTTACTTCCTCTGCTGTGTTTAACCTTACTGCCTAAACACACCTCACCTCTTCTGACCACTCTGCCTGACTGACAGGAATAAAACACATCTAGATTCAGAATAATACTGGAGCTATAAAGCATTATTTTTTATATAACTTTCTTTTAATATAGTACTCCGTAATATGTCAGTCTATTGCTTACCTTGTCAGCAGTTTAGTGGCTTCTCATGAACACCATGCTTCAAGAAGTTTCATATATACTCCAACATGTCTAAAATATTGCTGGGAAATGTAAATCCTTTGTATATATTTCTAGACAATAGTAAATTACAAAGGCAGGTAAAAATATTTACCTGTCAGTGTGATTGTGAATACTTGAAAACTATTTCAGAACCTAATATTAGTGTCAGAACAAAGATTGGCTATGAAATCACAAGAACTATTATAAATTGTAATTCTTCTTCTTTCAACACACCGGCCGTATCCCACTGAGGCGGGGTGACCCAAAAGAAAAAACAAAAGTTTCTCCTTTTACATTTAGCAATATATACAGGAGAAGAGGTTACTAGCCCCTTGCACCCGGCATTTTAGTCACCCCTTACAACACGCATGGCTTACGGAGGAAGAATTTTGTTCCACTTCCCCATGGAGATAAGAGGAAATAAACAAGAACAAAAAACTAGAAAGAAAATAGAAACCCCAGAGGGGTGTGTGTATATACATGCTTGGCATAAACCTTGGTAATAAATACCGACAAGTTGGTTTAGAGAGACATGTAAGCAAACACTATGACATATTTATTAGAAAACGTTTCTGTCCTGGGACCTTGATCACTTCTAACATACAGAGGCAGAAAGACATTATATATATAAGCTGAGAGTGAGGTGTGAGTGACGCACGTGACCTGAGGAATGTCATAGGAACATAAGAATGGAGGAACACTACAGAAGGCCTACTGGCCCATGCGAGGCAGGTCCTTATAAGAACATGAGAACATAAGAACGAAGGAACACTGCAGAAGGCCTACTGGCCCATGCGAGGCAGGTCCAAGTCTCCTACCGGCTTAAGCCAATGCACCCAACCTAGTCAGGTCAGGTCACATTGACTTAAGGGAGGAACACGGCAACCGACCTGTTAGCACAAGCTATCAGGTCTAACTCACACCCACCCACATCTACTCATGTATTTATCCAACCTATTTTTAAAGCTACACAACGTTCTGGCCTCTATAACGGTACTTGGGAGTTTGTTCCACTCATCCACAACTCTATTACCAAACCAGTACTTCCTATATCATTCCTGAATCTGAATTTTTCCAACTTAAAACCATTGCTGCGAGTCCTGTCTAGGCTAGATATTTTCAGCACACTATTTACATCCCCTTTATTTATTCCTGTCTTCCATTTATACACCTCAATCATATCCCCCTAATTCTACGTCTTTCTAGAGAGTGCAGTTTCAGGGCCCTTAGTCTATCCTCATAGGGAAGGTTTCTGATACATGGGATCATCTTTGTCATCCTCCTTGTACATTTTCCAGAGAATTTATATCCATTCTGTAATACGGTGACCAAAACTGTGCAGCATAATCTAAATGAGGCCTAACCAAGGATGTATAGAGTTGAAGAACAACCTGGGACTCCTATTATTTATGCTTCTTGATATGAAGCCAAGGATTCTATTAGCTTTATTGCGAACACTTATGCACTGTTGTCTTGGTTTCAGATTACTGCTAACCAGAACTCCTAAATCTTTTTCGCAATCCTAATATTAAGATCTACATTATTTAGTTTATATGTGGCATGGTTATTGTCCTGTCAACTTTTAGAACTTTGCATTTGTCTATATTAAACTGCATCTGCCACTTCTCCGACCACTGCATCAGTCTATTCAAATCTTCCTGGAGTGCTCGAATGTCCTCGTCAGAATGAATTCGACGGCCTATTTTGGTGTCATCAGCAAACTTGGCCGATGTCGCTCTTTATGCCCTCATCTATGTCGTTTATGTAGATTGTGAACAGCAGGGGCCCAACACTGACCCCTGTGGAACACCGCTCGTGACGCTTCCCCACTCTGATTTCTCCCCATTTATGCAAACTCTCTGCTGCCTATTTGTCAACCATGCCTCTATCCAGGAAAAAATTTCTCCTCCTATTCCATGTGCTTAATTTTCCTCAATAGTCTCTGATGTGGGACCCTGTCAAAAGCCTTACTGAGTCCATATACACAATATTCATATTCATTACCATGATTTACCTCCTCAAATACCTTAGTGAAAAAAGTTAATAAATTCGTAAGGCAGGAACGCCCCTTTGTAAAACCATGCTGAGATTCGTTGATTAATTTATGCTTTTCAAGGTGGCTACGAACTGCCTCGGCAATTATTGATTCCATAAATTTTCCCACTATGGAGGTTAGGCTTATTGGTCTATAGTTCGAAGCTAAGGACCTGTCACCTGTTTTGAAAATAGGTATCACATTTGCCATTTTCCACTTATCTGGCACCATGCCAGTTTGTAGTGATATGTTGAAAAGATTAGCCAAAGGTGTGCTAAGCTCCTCTTTACATTCCTTTAGAACCCTTGCATACAGTTCATCAGGGCCTGGGGATTTGTTAGGTTTTAATTTATCTATTTGCCTAAGGACCATGTCACTTGTGACCCTAATAGTGCACAGTTTATTATCGTCCTGTTCTACATAATTTATCATTACTGGAATATCGCTGGTATCCTCCTGTGTAAAAACTGAGAGGAAGTATGTGTTAAAATTCTACACATTTCCTTATCACTGTCAGTGAGCTGACCCGAGGAACTTTTGAGTGGGCCTATCTTGTCCCTGATCTTACTTCTGTATACCTGAAAGAATCCTTTTGGGTTAGTCTTCGATTCTTTTGCAACTTTAACCTCATAATCTCTTTTTGCTTTTCTAATTCCCTTTTTTATTTCTCTCTTTAACTGAATATATCGATTTCTAATTGCCCCTCTCCTCTTTTGATTTGCCTATATATGCCTCTCTTTTGACCAATCAGATATTTTAATCTATTGTTCATCCATTTAGGATCATTTTTGTTTGATCTGATTTCCCTATTTGGAACATAATTTGACTGAGCAGCTAGAACTATGCCCTGGAAAGCATCATATCGGCAACCATCACCACCTACCTGACCCTTAGTCAGGTCATTCCAGTTCAGCCCACCTAAGTAATTTTTCAGTCCAATGAAATCAGCAAAGCGAAAGTCAGGGACGGAGACTTGATTGTCATTATTAGCGGAATTCCATGATATATTAAAACTGAGTGATTTGTGATCACTCTCCCCAAGCTCATCATTAACCTCAAGATTATTAATTAGTGTTTCCCTACTGGCAAGAACCAAGTCAAGGAGGTTATTTCCCCTAGTTGGCTCTGTCACAACTGTTTTTAAAAACAATCCTGGATCGTATCAAGAAAGTCACCCGACTCTAAATTTCCTGTCAAAATTGCTCAGTCAATCTGTCTATAGTTGAAATCTCCCATTAGCACAACATTTTCGTATGTTAGATGCCTTACGAATTTCGTCCCATAGAAGTTTACTGCACTCCCTATCAAGATTTGGGGCCTGTAAATCACACCCAAATTAGTTTTTCTCGGCCCTCGAGAAGCTGTAACCAAACAGATTCAGTGGCTGACGCTTCTAATTTAATATCTTGTCTAACACAACAATTTAAATTGTCTCTGACCTACATCGCTACTCCACCACCTTTCCTGTTGACCCTGTCAGTGTGGAATAATTTATAGCCTTGTATGTGACATTCAGAGGGCATCTCTCTATCTTTCAGATTGAGCCAGGTCTCTGTTATAGCAATAATATCTATGTTTCCTGCACTTGCAATTAATCTTAGCTCATCTATCTTATTTCTAACACTCCTGCTATTAGTATAGTAAACCTTAAGGGAGCTAGTCCCTTGCTGCCATCTGCTGTCCCCCTTTGTTTGCTGACCTGTTCTATTGTCTTTATTTATAACTTCATGCTGAATGCCTTTTATACATTTACTGTTTCCAACCCTAGTGTTGCAACCTGCTTGTTTCCCACACACACCCATACCTCTATCTTCCATCAGTTTAAAATCATAGGCATTTCACCAATGGCCTTCTCAATCGAGTCTGCAAGTGCTACCACCCCTGACCCAGAGAGATGTACCCCATCCCTTGCATACATATCATGTTTGCCATAAAAGTTGTTCCAGTTGTCAATGAATGGGATTGCAAGTTCCTTGCAGTATCTGTCTAGCCAGCAATTTACACCAATTGCCCTAGACAACCATTCATTTCCTACTCCCTTCTAGGCAAGATGCTACATATGATTGGGATCCCTCCCTTAGACTTAATGAAATCTATAGCTGACCTGTACTTATCTAGCAGCTCTTCTCTCCTACCCTTCCCAATATCATTTCCACCTGCACTGAGACAGATAATGGGCTTGTTCCCATTACCTGACATGATATTATCCAGCCTGTTGACAATGTCCCCAACACCAGCTCCAGGGAAGCACACTCTATCTCTCATCTTCTTATTCCTATTACAAAAAGCACGGTCAATATATCTTACCTGAGAGTCACCAACCACAAGAATGCGCTTACCTTCATTAGCAGGGGCAGTAGTACCCTTACCTTCACTGGCCACTGAAGTACATTCATCCTGGAGAACAGAGAAGCGATTTCCTACCTTCAGATCTTCACTCTTAACTTTCCTTATTCTGATGCGCCTCCCATTACTGTGAACAACTCGCCACTTGTAGCAGGTGCTGGGCTGCACCTCACTGCTGGTAGCCGTTGCTACCTCCCCAACTACAGCCTCCTTACAGCGAGAGACAGACTGCACCTCACTGCTAGAAGTCTCATTCCCCACAACTCCAGCCACCTCACACTCTCTCCCAGACCCATTGAGGTGGACCTTCAGCCTCCTAATCTCCTCCTGGAGAAGCAAGACCTCCTCCTTCAACTCTCCAACCTCAGTTTTTAAAACACTGCAGAAGCAAGCCATGCTTTGTAACCGTCCACGCTAATCCCCAAAGCAGCTCAGGGTCTGTGACCTCACGTGACGACTGACCACTGACGACTGACGACTGACCACTGACGACTGACGACTGACCACTGATGAGGACGGGTAGACGATGAAATCATGTGACTCCTATGTTGTTGGGTTGGTGGTGTTTAAGTATCATGTATGCCAATGTTTTTGAAATTTTGTAGTTTCCAGTGTTGCATTTTAAAGTTCGGGTCGGCGAAGGGGGGTTTTACCCCGTCCTTCTGGGGGGGTTTCGTGAGCGATTTTTCCCACCATTTCTAACCTATCCTGTGAAAAGGCGCCTTTTTTCCCTGAGAGGCATTTCATGTCTTGCTAAACCAAAACCTGTGCTGCCTAAAACTTAGGCAAAACCCCAAGGGGAAAAGTGAACCCCTCGTAAAGTTAATTCCTTTTTTGTGTGCCCCCAATGAACCTCCTATTCCCCTCATTCTGTGGGAGTGAAACCAAAAAAACACCTATGGAACCAAAAAACCCACCCAAAAACCTATCAACTGAAGTTTCCTTACTTTTGGGAACTAGACAAACACATTTTTTTTTGGGCCCCTAACTCAAAATTAGTCATTTGGGGCCTTACCGCCAAAAAACTTTTTTTAAACTGTGGAAACTGAATATCCCCTGTAAGTTTTTGGCCTTCACTTGGTACCCCTTTTCAACCTTTCAACCCCCCCCCCCCACCTTCCCTGTATTTTTAACCTTCCCTTTTTCCACCGACCCTACCACCTGTTTTTTTGGAACCTTTTTCCGGGAAATGCGAACCTTCACTTTTAAAAGTGAACCTATCACCTTGGCGAACCTATAAACCTGTAAGCTGAACCTATCACCTTGAGCTGAACCTATCACCTGTGAAGCTGAACCTATCACCTGTAGCTGAACCATCACCTGTAAGGAACCCATCACCTGGTGCGAACCCTATCACGTGAGCTGAACCCCATCACCTTAACTGAACCATCACGGTAAGTTGAACCATCACTTAAGCTGAACCTTCACCTGTGAGCTGAACCTATCACCTTGAAGGAACCTACACCTGTAAGCTGACCTATCACCTGTAACTGAACTATCACCTGGAACGAACCATCCCCTGTCAACTGAACCTTCACCTTAAGAAAAACCCAAACACCTGTAGCTGAACCTATCACCTGTAAGGGGGCCTACCCCTGTGGGGGGTAAACAATCCCCTTAAAGCGAACCTTTCACCTGTAAGCTGAACCTATCACCTTAAGCTGAACCTATCACCTGTAAGCAAACCTATCCCTGTAAAACTGAACTTTCCCCTGTAAGCAAAACCATCACCTTCAAGTAAACCCATCACCTGTAAAGGGAAACCCATCACCTTAAGTAAACCCTATCCCCTGTAAGCTAAAACCTATCACCTGTAAGCTAACCTATCACCTGTCAAGGTTTTTGGAACTGAAACAATCCCGTAAGCTGAACCTATCACCTGTAACTGAACCTATCACCTGTCAAGCTAACCTATCACCTGCAAGCTGCCCTTCCCTGGAAGCTAAACCTACACCGGAAGCTAAACCATCACCTGTAACTAAACCTATCACCTGTAATGAACTTATCACCTGTGAAGCTGAACCTCACCTGTCAAGCTAACTACACCTGTAAGCTGAACATCACCTTAACTGAACCTATCCCCTGTAAGCTGAACCAATCCCCTGCAAGTAAAAACTATCACCTTAACGACCTTTCACCTGGAAGCTGAACCTATCACCTGTGAACTAAACCTTCACCTTAAAGCTAAAAACAAAATCACCTGTCAAGCTGAACCTATCACCGTAAAGCTGAACCTTCACCTGTAAAGCTGAACTTTCACCTGTCAAGCTAAACCTTCCCTCCAAGCTAAAACATCACCGTGAAGCGAACCATCACCTGTAAAGCTAAACCTATCACCGTCAAGCGAAACTATCACCTGTCAAGCTGAACCTATCCCCTTTAAAGCGAACCTATCACCTTCAAGTTACCATCATCGTCAAGCGAACTTATCACCTTGAACAAAAACCTATCACCTTCAAGCTAAACCTTCACCTTGAACTGAATTTAATACCTGTAAGTAACCCCTACCCCGTAATGAACCTTCCCTGCAAGCTAAAAATATCACCTGTCAAGCTGAAACATACCTGTGAACTGAACCATCACCTGTCAAGTAAAATACCTGTCAAGCTGAACCTATCACCTCTCAACTGAAACTTCAACTGTGAAGCTAAAACATCACCTGTAAGCTAAAACCTATCCCTGTCAACTAAAACTATCACCTGTCAAGTAAACCCTATCACCTGTAAAAGGACCTATAAAATTCAAGCAAAAACCTATCACCGAAAGCTTAACCAAACCCCCACCCTAAGTTGAAACTATCCCCTGTCAAGCGAACCTATCCCTGTAAACTAAATCTATCACCTTCAAGCTGCCTATAAATCTGTCTGCTAACCTATCACCTGTCAAGCTGAATCTATCACCTGTCAAGTTGAAACTATCACCGTAAAGCTGAAACATCACCTGTCAAGCTGAACCTATCACCGTGAAGCTGAACCATCACTTCAAGCTAAACCACATCTGTCATGCTGAACTATCACCTTCAAGCTAAATCTATCACCGTCAGCTGAACCTATCACCTGTTCCATGCGGGAAACTATCACCTGTCAACTGAATCTATCACCTGTCAAGCGAACCTTCACCTGTGAAGCTAAACCCAAACACCGCAAGCTGAACCATCATCTGTCAGCTAAACCCATCCCTGTCAGCTAAATACCCCTTTCAAGCTAAACCCTTTTCACCTGTCAAGCTAAACCTTCATCTGTCATGCTGCCCACACCTGTCAAGCTGAAAACATCCCCTGTCAAGCGAACCTTCACCGTCAAGCTGAAACTACCCTGTAAGCTAAACCCTATCACCTGTAACAAACCTATCACCTGCAACAACCTATCATCTGCATGCTGAACTTTACCTGCAAGCTGAATCCACCTGTCAAGCTAAACCTATCACCGTAAAGCTGAACCTTCATCTGTAAAGCTGAACCTATCCCCTGTCAACTGAAACTTCACCTGTCAAGCTGAACCATCCCTGCAAAGCTGAAACTCCCCACCTGTCAAGCTAACCTATCACCGTGAAGCTAAACCCTTACCTGTCAACTGAATCTATCACCGTAAACTGAACCTATCACCTTGAACTAAACCCTACAACCTGTCAAGCGAACCTACATCTGCATGCGCCTATCCCCTGCAAGCTGAACCTACATCTGTCTGCTAAACCTAACCTCTAAGCAAAACATTCCCGTCAAGCGAACCTGTCCTTAAGTCCTTTGCATTTCTCTTTTCCCTACAATTCCTCATGACAAGTTCTCCCCTTTTTCGATCTCACAAAGGGTGGGGGTTCAATCACCATTTGTTGGTCGTTTCTTCTTTCCCCCCCAGACTTCTCCCCATCCCCCCTTTTTTTCCTTTTTCCACTGCGGACTCCTTGTTACACAATCTCCGGATCATACCCCCCTTCCCCCTGTCAGCCCTCTTTTTCCCCAAGCCCCCCAAATCTCTCTTGCTCTTTTCTAACCTGTCTCTAATTCAGGGTATCCCATTTTTTCTTGCCGCGAGACACTTACACTTAATTACACATTTTGCAAGACGAAACCCCAAGGACCCCGGGGTCCTCTTCTCCCCCTTATTATTTTACACAACCCTTGCAGCAATCATTTCTCTCACTTCTTCCGAGTCCCCCTTGCTTAAACGTTTTCCGTTCCTCCACACATTGGCTTCATGCCCCCTACTAGCCATAATTTGTTGATTCCAGTATTTAAAATTTTTCCCATGAGGATAACTGGGGGCCCCTAAATCTGCACTCTTCGAAAGGGTACAATTGGGGGGAATATGATCGGGTTAAATTGGAAAACAGGAATAAAAAAAGGGGATGTAAATACGTGCGAAATTTCCAGCCAAGACAGGACTCACGCAAGGTTTTAAATTTAAAAAAATTCAGATTCAAAAAGGGATATGAAGCCTGGAGGTAAGGGGGTTTGTGGATGAGGGGGAAAAAACCCCCAGTACCGTCATAGAAGCAAGACTTGAATAAAGTTGGTAGAATTCCCGACAAATGTAAAGAAAAGGACCAAGTGGAACCTAATTACATTTTTGTGGAAACGTTTCGCTCCCCAGGAGTTTTATCAAGCCATTACGTAATGGCTTGAAAAAGCTCCTGGAGAGCGAAACGTTCCCACAAAAAAATGTCCTTTAGTTGCCTGTGTCCTTTTACTTTACAAGCTAAGACATGTATTTTTTCAAATATTTGTAAATACATGAGTGGGTGTGGTGGGGGGGTTGGCCTGACTAGCTTGTGCACTAGGTCTGATCCGTGCCCTCCCTTAAGTGGAAGTGACAGACGGGTGGGGAAAATCCAGAAGGGGAACATGGCCCGCTTTAAAGGGGTCAGTAGGCCTGCGCAGTGTTCCTTCTTAGTTCTTATGTTATCCCCCCTTTTGGGGTATGTGCTTTTTGCATTTTTGATCCCTTTCCTGATAAATTTTTTTAATGGGGGTGCACTACTTGTGTATTTGGGAAACCTTTTCAACGGGTGTTTGTTTTCTGCCACATTTATACTGCATCCTATATTTATTTGCATAGGTGGTATATTTTTTCTCTCCCTTTTGCATTCTTACCCCTGATATTGCATTTTTTATCTCTTTTCTCTGGTCACGCCCATTGTTTTATTAAGTGATTTTAATTTGTTCATCATCTTTGGGGAGCTTTCCCCACAGTAAAAACTCTCGTGGGGGACACTTGGAGATTCTTTAAAAAAAACACTTCCATCCTCTTCATTTTTTTACACCCACCATTTTACCCACCACCCCACCACCTCCTTTCAATTCACAAAAGCTTTACCCAAACAAAAACACCCAGCCCCCTTACCCCCCCACCTTGTATTCCAGCCCACCTCGTTCCCCCCATTGGCAATTTGGAAAATTGTTTTGGGACAATTTCTCATTTACCACTTTGTCCTCTATTGATGAGCTTGTGCACCGTTTTCGACCTTTGTTTTGATTGCAGTAATTCCATTCTCGGCTCAGGCAGGCATTCTAGACATGTGTCCTGGTGGTCTCCAGTGTGTGCCCCGCAATGCATTTGAAACGTGCTGCATGGGGCGTTACAATATAATCAACTGCAGATCATCTTTTGGATTTTAAACAGGCAAGGGCAGTTTTTGCCTTTAACGTGATTCAAAAGACTTGTTGGGAAAACAGTTTTTTCCTTTCCCCCGACTTCTCCTAGTAGTGGTTTGGAAGAAGGTATGGGTTGATGGGAAATACACCCAAACCCCGCTCCTGTTTTTTTAGGTTGCGGTGTTGGTTGTGGAACCCCTTGAATTGCCCTGGAACAAAAGTCTTTTTCATTCTCCCCAAGGGGTTTACCTCTGTCCCTCATTCTTGATTCTAAGTCTGCCAAGGAGCAGTCACCCTTGGGGTTTCTCTTTTAATGGGATGGAGCCGTATCCAGACTTTTTGCTTTTCTGGGCATCAGAAACGGGCCCGATGAATTCATATCCGTTGCTACACATCTGCTTCACGCCTTACAGTCCTTTTGCATCTTTTCAATCTTGTTTGGGTGTGAGGGGTTCTCCATAACAATGGAAATCTTCCATGAACTACATTTTGCAAACCAACACTTCAGGGGTTGATACTTCTCACAAATTGTACCTTGCTCGACCATGTTCAAAAAAGGGGATGGAACAAAGGTGAATAATGTCGGTACGGTATTTGGAGACTCACAAATTTTGGCTTTGCAAGGGCCGCTTTAATTTTGGGCCTCTTGCTCCCCTTTGAACTTATGAAAAAAATGCCTTTGTTAATAAAATTTTCCATTTACAGTTTTTTGATCTTTAAAGGATAGACACCACTTGAAAGGGAAACACAAACCAGGGTCACTCCTTAGGCCCAGTAATCAACCCACCTTCCTGCTGCTTTTTATCTGAAAACATTTTTTTGTGTGTTTTGGCACCTGTTTGATCAGGCCAGGGGGTCCCACAAGGTTGTGTCCTAGCAACCCCTTTTTCTTGGCTATAGATGACCTACCTTCCCTTTTTCCCTCCCTATTTGGTTTTCGCTTTTTGGGATACTTCACCCTAGATTACATATGGCACTGTCACCCGTTAGTGCCTCCCTTTAAGGATTTAAATTTTCTAGTGTTAAACCCCTTTTATTACCTTCATAATGTCGTCTTGTCCCAGATTTTCTATTGTATTTGCAAGGATCACATATTCCCCGTATGTGAAAAGGTTAAGTTTCTTGGCCTTGTATTCAATTGCTGGTTGACATGGAAACCTACATTTCCCCTTTGAGGCATTTTGGGGCCCTGGTGATGATCCTCCTTAAAAATTTTTGCACTTGTTCCCTGGGGGGGCAGATCTCCGGTCTCTACCCCATTTGTATTCCCCCTTCTTTTTCAAAGCTGGATTATGGGGAACCAAATCTATTCGCACTTCCTGCATTCTTTTTAATTTTTGATCCCATTATCATTTGGTCTACATTTTTGCCTTGGGCCTTTATTCTCCCTGTTTTAAACCCTATGCTGGGTGAATGTTCTTTCCTTGCCAATCTCGATACCATTTCCTTATTCTTTGTCTCTCTAAGACTTTCGGGTTCCCTTTTTTGTATAGTTTATCTCAGAATTATGGAAGCCCAATAATTGATCGGCACCCCGCTTAATCCATCTTTTTTTCTATTTTTTCACTCACTCGGTCTTCTCTCCCTTGCATCCCCTTTTATGTTTAATAGCATCGCCTTTTCCTTCCCCCTTTGGGGGGGGTTTCCCAAAGGGTTTTTGTCTGTTCCCCCCCTACTGCTTTTTGCCAAAAAAACCCTTTTACATGACGCTCTTGCTCTTTTTTCTTTTCACTTTGGTGCATTTTATGTGTCACTGTTTAACAGGGGTTCAAACCCGATGGGTTGGGTTTTGGTTTTTTTCCCCGACAAGTTTGTCGGGTCAATTTTTAAAAATCATTTGAATTTTACCATCAAGTTTTTGTATCCCATAGGTTTTCCCCTATTACATTATGTCCTATTGGGTTTTTTTATCATTTGGGTTCCCTCATGCTTTACGGCCATTTAACAATTTTAATTTCCTTATCCATGGGGGGGGGGGGGGGGGGCCTTCATATTCAATATGCACCGATAGAACAAAAACAAGGGGCTTCTTTTTCTGTTGGGTCGCAGCACCGTTGATGTACAAAGGGAATGAACAGGGGGATGCTGCGCACAGTTGTGGTGCATGTTACTGGGTTTTTTATAGATAAAATTTCCCTTCAGGGATTATTTTTTCCGTCATCTTACCCTTTTTTAGGCTTTTGGCAGCAACGTAGTCGGACTTGCACAATAAACAAATTGACTCTATTAAACCACTTTTGGGTTTGGGCCATCTCCTTATACGTTGCCATACTCAGGAGACTGTGCTCTCCATCTCGCTTGGCCCTACCTCATTACCTATGGGTATCTATGGAAGGATACCCTATTCTCTTGGAGGCTTGTCAGGCCTCTATTTCGGTTCTTCACTTTCTCGTGGTTTCCCGGTTTTCCAGAAGCTCGCAGGATTTTTCTCCACTAACACCACTGCCTTTTACTCTTGCGTTTCTTGCCTTTTTACAGATGGCACTGCCCTTTTACTTAAATACGATTTTATTTTTATCACAACGCTTTCTATAGGAACTTTGACAAATAACCCTTAGCACCCCACCCCCTTTTCTCACCCCCTTGATTCCCTCCCCCTAGCTGTTTATAATCTCCATACTATTTTCTGCCCCCCAGTGACATACTTTTCAGTTTAATGCTTTTTTGTTATTTTTTATTTTTATTATTTTTATTAATTTGAACAGATACAGAAAGTACAGAAAAAAACAGTAGTTAAGTGCAAATCCAAAGCCCCTTGTATGCAGAGCTTATGGCAGGCTTAAAATTAACTAAAAAAAACTAACAATGATAATTCGTGGTAAAACATTTTGTAAACAGAAAAATTTACACAAAAAAGTTTTACAAAGACAGGTCATATGGTCATTTTCCGTTTGAGTGCATTTATAGAAGGAGTATTCGTTTTGGTAATGTAATTTAAAAAAAAACAAAGTTGATTGGGTCCATGTTAAAAATTTTTGTTGATAAAATTTTGAAAACATTTATGAGATAAATTTATGAAACAATTACAGTATTATTTAGTTTAGGGGATAAGTGATTTTGAAAGAGATTGAATTTTTTTAAAAAGACAGGTTCTTTTATTTCACAGGTAAAGAATTTTAGATTTTTGGGCCTTTTATGTATTGATTTTTTTTTTAATGAGATGGCACGAGGAACATCAAAAAATGATCTGTGCCTTTTGTTTTTGGGCATTTTCTGTTGAGGTTTGGGAAGGGGAAAGTTTTGGGGGGGGTTTATATCCAGTTAATTTCTATTTGAGTATGTGTTTTGTATGGTGAGAGGTTTTTGAGTTTTGAATATTGGTGGAGTGGCTCCCGTATGAAATTTGTTATCATTTTGGGTAATTATGGTTGAATGGTTTATTGTTGTTTACCCCATGCACAAATTCCCTAGGTGAATAGGGAAATAAGTGATGACAAGGGCCCGGAGGGGTGAGTGGAACATATACCATATTTCGATAGTATGCCACGGTCTTGGAAAAATTTTTTTGGAAATTTTTGTATATGGGTTTGAAATTTGAGTCAATTTTCAAGGGGATTCCTAAGAATTTCCCCCCTTTGAGCTTTGTGATAATGAAAACCGTTTTTTCATTATGTTAAGAGGGGGCATCTGTGCTTGTTACCAAAGAATGAAATGGTTTTGTCAATGTTAGAGTAGGTTTGTTAGTCCTAATCAGGGAGATATTTTCTGTAATTCGGATCAAGATTGGCTAGCATGACTGGGGTCGGGTGGAGAAGACAAAAGCATGTCATCTGCAAATAGCATGGGTTTGAGTAGTTGTGATGCTTTTTGGGAGGTATTTTTGTATAGAGAAAAGTAGAGGGCCAAGGGCACTTCCTGTGGGGCACCAAAATGTAAAGTCGTGCGAAAAGTTTGCCCCCTTTTTTGGGACACATAGGCTTCTGTTGCGAGGTATGACTTTAGGGAGTTTGAGGGAGTGACCTCTTATACCATGTGCAAAAATTTTTTTGTGGAGCAAATCATGGTCAATGTATCAAAAGTTTTTTTAACAATGAAGACCCCCGTGGGAACTTTTTTTTTCTCTGTTGCATGTATAAAATGTTCTAGCATGTGGATAAAGCATAAAAATATTTTTATTAGGCCTGAACCCAAATTGACAGGGTTTGAGATGTTTTGGAAGTGAGGGGAAAAGATTTCTTATAATTAAATTTTTTGAAATTTTAGAGAGGGGTTTAAGCTTTTGGTCACCTCCTTTTGGACGGGTGACCCTTTCTATTTTTAAAACTTAGGGAAGGAAGGGTTTTATGGATTTTTTAAAGAGTGTTGCAAGATTGTGATAGCCTTGTGATGCTTTTTTTTATATAAAGGGGGTAAGGTTTTAAATCTGTCTCTGTCTTGTTCCAGCTACCAAACTCCTTTTTTTACCCAATAAAGTGATCGAAATGGGAATTTTTCAGTTTTATACAAAATTGAAGAAAGGCCAATTTCAAAAGGTTTCCCGAATAAACAAAGCAATCATACCCAACACTAAAAAACTTTGGTTTTTTCATTAGTCATTCTCCAGCCCCTTTTTTTATTTCGCGCTTTCCAATTGAAAAATTTTCTGTCACGCGACCACTGCATTTTGTGTAAAAAAAGTATAAAAAAAATCATACATTTTTGGAAACATATTAGAACCCCCCGTTGACGTTTCTTGGATGACTGACGGAAAATTTTTTCTTTTTGAACATTGTCAAAAATAAACATTGAAATTTGAAGTTCACTTTTAAGACTTTTGTTTGTTAACCATTAAAAAATCTCTAAAATTTTGAATAGTCTTCCATTCGTCAAAAAGAACCCAAAAAAACGGGGAAACAACAAAAAACCATACAAAATTTCACCCAAAATGCTGTTTTAAACAAAAAATCGGTCCCAGTTTTCTCTTTCCTGAGGCTCCAGGGTTTTTTTTTTCTAATTACTGACCCCTCAGACCTATTCTCTATATGTAGGACTACCAGCTATCCCTGCAAGATTTAAAAGCTACTAAATTTTAGCATAGTCTACAGGATTGACATTGGGTTCAAGCCGTAAAATGTGGGACGACAGTAATTTCCTGGGGAAGTTTACCGGAAAGTTCCGGGGGTTTAACGCCCCCGCGGCCCGCTTGACCAGGCCCTGTGGATCAGAGCCCGAACAACCAGGCTGTGCTGCTGGCTGCCGCAAACCAACTACGAGCCACAGCCCCGACCGAACTGACTTTTGGTCTTGTCCAGTGCCAGCTTGAGACTGCCAGGGGTCCCCTTTTTGTAATCCCCCTTATTGTGCTGGGGGGGGCATTTTAAACAGTTCGGGCCCCTGAAACAAAAATTTTTATGGCCCTTTTAACTTTGCTAGTGACACCCCTGCTTTTTTTGGGGGGAAATGGTGCATCTTTCTCCCCAAGTTTTTTGCTTTCGAGTGAGGGGGATTTTCGTGTGCAAGTTCGGTTTACCCCTCTGGGTTTTTTTCCGGTGTAATAATATGAAAATTTTCCCCCTTTCCTGCTTTCCCCGGGGAAATTACGGTTTGGAAAACCTAAAGGGCGCCCCCCAATAATTGAGGTTTTTATCTCCTTTTTTTTATGCGCGCCGTAAAAAATTTCTTGTACATTTTTAGTCGGGCAATTTCCACCTCCCTTTTAAAGGGCTTTTTAGTGTGCAGCAATCCCCCACCTTGATAGAACAAGTGACCTAAGAGTGCCCATCATGGGCTTGGCCTCCCTGGGTTTTAAAGGGTTTCTTTAATCCATCCTTTTTTTTTCCTAGCAGTTGGGGTTGAACAATGTTAGGGTCCTTGAGGGAGATCCTCCGAAAAGATCACTCCCAGGCCCTTTGCCGTTGGTGTTTGTTTTTATTTTTGGGGGCCCAAAAATTTTTTTTTGTACTCTGTTGAAGTTTTAATTTCCCTCATGTTTCCCATATCTGAGTAATTAAAATTTCTAAACGTTAAAAACTTCATATTGTTTTCTGCAGCCCACTGAAAAAAATTTGGTTGATGTCTGCCGGAGCCTTGCGGTTCTGCAATGGAAGACACTGCCCTTTGCAGTTTCCGGGTGTCATCTGCGGGGGAAAAAACACTACTAAGTATTTTTTTTTTTTAACACCAGCTGATCCCCCAAGGCGGGTGGCCCAAAAAAAAAAACTTTTAAACCATCTTTCCCAAACCCCATAAACTGTTTGCCAAAAGGGGTGGCTTTACACTACATTGATAAAACTGCAAAAATAAAAAACCTCTCCTTCTGATTTTGGGGAGTTCTTTTTTAAAAATATGCAGGGTATTTAATAGAAAAAAACATGCTAGTAAAACTGAAATTAATAATTTTCCCGGGGAAAAAACTGTATAAAAAAAAAAGAAAAAATAATAAATTTAAAAATGAAAATTTTAGTGTTTCTGCAGTGTTTTCCCCTACATATATTACTCTTTTTAAAACACAAAACAAAAATTATGATAGTGTTTTAATGCACAATAAAAAACTTTATTTGTGCTTATAAGTAGGGAAAAATTTTGCTTTAAAAAAATCTTAAAATGGGAATATGTTATAAGGAAAAAATGTGTTTTTTAGTCTCCAAAATAGTTTTAAAAAAAAATATCTTTGGGAAAAGACAAAGTGAGAAAATAAGGGAAAATTAATTTTACCAATGTTGTATGACAAAATTTTTAAATAAAAAACCTTTTTTAAAAAAAATGGAAAAAAAATAAAGAACATAAACCATATCAGTGTTTACAAAGTCTGAAACGGTTTTAGTGTAAAATGTAATCTTGTGAACAATTAGAGTTTCATACAGGAAATAAACATTTCGAAGTTCAGAGGTTTGAAATTTTTTTTAGTCACAAAAGCCATCTTGTTACACATATGGGAAAATACAAAACAGGAAAAATCAATCAAAAGTTCAAGTGTCTGAAAAAATTTTTTGGTAAAAAGCGGGCTTTTGACAC
>NC_069429.1:35655325-35706261 GCF_026875155.1 Cherax quadricarinatus | reverse complement strand
AAAACCATGCAATGACAGAAATGACAGGTATATAAGTTAGGCATGTGTTTTGTGTATCTCAAAGAGAAATACAATATGTATTTTTATCCCTTCAGAAGCATGTACTTGATGATTCCTTTGATTCTGTTTCAAAGGAAGAATCTCTTTCCAAGCTGTACATACCATGCCAAGATGAAACGCTTTGGTATAAATTTGTTTGTGCTTTGGTTATTGTTACAGTGTCTGGCATTGGATATTATTGTGTACACTGGAATTTATACAAAGCAAAAATACCAGAATTATTGGGCATCTATGTTATGTGGTTAAACAATGATAGAACATAACACTTGTAAGGGCATATATTAAATACAGATAACTGCATCTCTGGTGATATGGTTAGATCAATGATAGAACCATACCTTGTAAGGGGCATATAATATATACAGATAACTGGTACACAAGCACCACACTCAGGTGATTTTTTTTGCGAGTGAACATGACAGATGTGCGTGAACAGTGGGGGTGGGGGGCGTGCAAATTGGAAACATTGCCCAGGTTTGATGCGGCACTCGTAGAGTGAGGTGCATGCATTTGCTGCCAATGGACATCTTGCATTTGGTGGCATGACAAAGAGAATGTCACACTTTGTCATCAGTTCACCCTAACAAAATGGCATACACTGGCATGCACATAGAGAAAGCAATGAACCCATTCCAAAGCCTCAGCTGTGATTGATTACAACCCTCAATAATGGTTCGGGTGGACAAATGTTTTTGCTGATTGTGTTCGCAAGAGTCCATAAGTGGTTCATAAACACTTTTTTCCATCTTCTGGACATTTCCATGCTGAATGCCTTATAATAAATGTATAAGAAACCAACCACCATAAAAAAAAAAAAAGCAGTGAAATCTGTATGTCTCAGACAAGTAGTATTCCAAGCACCACGTAACAATCCCATTCAATAGACCACCCACCCCATTTTCAACACGTTCCTTCTCGTTTGAAGCATGGTGATCACTTCCTTGTAAACCAGCTGCTACTGCTTTCAAGAAAAGGCCAGAAAGAGGTTTACATCTGTTGCCACATACAAGAAAATGGCCACAACAACGCAGGAACATTCGGTTTTAAGTGTGAGAGTTAAAACACCACTGTGCATGACCACCATGTTTCAAAGACTTACCACAGGCTGCAAAGAACTTCTAGAAACAAGTCCTGTGACTTGTATATTTGTATATACAATATAGAAAAATAGTCAATAAACAACATAACATATCATTTGTTCGTGTAATATATCTGAAACAAAACAAATGACAGTGTATACCGCCGTTATTGTGTAGTATTGAAAATAAATAACTTACAAAATACTGATCATATGTCTCACAGAGCTGTAAAAGTTTACTTGGAAAAAGAAAAAATAAAAAATAATAGAAAATAGTAATATAAGAAACATAAATTTTATTTATTTATTTATTTATTTATTATTTGAGCATACATACAGAGTACAAAAAAATACAGATTAAGATCAGCATGCCAAAGCCCACTTATACTATGCATAGCATTACGGGCTGGCTTAAAATTAACGTTAAGATAAACAAAGCAATGAATGAATTCAGTGATAAAACATTATTGTAAACAGATTACTATTCAAGCACAAATGATATTACAAGACATGTCATATGGTTGCCAATGCATTGCTGTACATTCAGTTGTATGGAGTATCTGTTAGGTTAGTGTATTTACAAAATAATAAAGTTATATTGGTTTTTAGTTTTTAAAACATTTAAGTGATTAAATTGTGAGAAACATTTGTAGATAAACATTTAAATAAGATTCGTTTATTCAGTATTTATTGGTTTTGTGAGTAAGTGATCTTTGCGAAGAGACTTGAATTTATAACAGGTAGTGTTTCTTTTATATATACAGGTAATGAATTTCCAGATTTTTTAGGGCCTTATTTTGCATTTGAGTTTTTGCATATGTGAGATGGACACGCGAACATCAAAGGAAAAGTGATCTGAGCCTGATGTTATGACATGTGATCTGTGAGGTTGGCAAGAAGATGTTGAGGGATGGTTAAAATCGAGTTAATTGTTCTAAGTATTAATAGTGCAGTAATACGTAATTGGATGTTTGTATGGTAGTAGTTTAGTGTATTGAATATTGGTGGAGTGTTCTGCCCTGTATGAGAATTTGTTACATTCTAACTGCAGCCTTTTTGGTGGGAAATTTAGAGGTCTGAGATGGTTAATTGTTGTGCGCCCCATGCCACAAATTCCATATGTGTAGATAGGGTAAATAAAGAGTGATATAAAGTTCCCATGAGGGCTGATGTGGAACATAGTACGTATCATTCGATAGTAATGCCTCCAGTCTTAGAAAATTTTCTAAGAAATTTGCTGTATAAGTGTATGAATTTGAGTCCTAATATCAAGGTGGATTCCTAAAGAATTTCCCTCTGTTAGCTTTGTGAATAGGTGAACCGTTTAATCGTTATGATAAGAGGTACATCTGTAACTCTGTAACCAAACTGAAAGAAGTAGGTTTTGTTGTCATGTTTAGTGTAAGTTTGTTAGTCCTCATCCAGTAGATATTTTCAGAAATTCGGTAATTAACAGTATTGGCTAGGCGTGACTGGGCTCGGTTGAGATAAGACGTCTGTAGATGGTCATCTTCAAAATAGTGTGGGTTTGAGTAATTGCGAAGCATTTGGTAGGTCATATATGTATAGAGAAAGAGAAGAGGGGCCAGGACACTTCCCTTTGGGACAACCAACTGTTAAATTGGTTTGTGCGAAGAGTTTGCCCCAATTTGCGTACACATATTGGCTTCTTTGCAGAGATTACTTGAGGTCGTTGAGTGAGTGCCCTCATAAACCAAATGTACAATTTTAGTGAGCAAGTCAAGGTCCACCGTAACAAAAGCTTTACGTAAGACAATGATGAACCCCATTGGACTTCTTTATTTCACTAGTGCAGAGTATAAATGTTCTCGCATTTTTATAATATCATCATTTAGTATTTTTAATAGGCCTGAATCCAAATTGGCAGGGGTTGAGTATGTTTTGGGAGAAAGGTAGAGAGTATATTCGTTTATGAATTAATTTTTCGAAGATTTTGAGAGAGGGTGTAAGTTGAATTGGCCTATATGTTTTCAGCCTGTTTGTCTCCTCCTTTGTGGATCGTGGTGACTCCTTTGCTATTTTTGAGTACTGTAAGGGAAGGTGGGAGGATTCCAATGGATTGTTAAAGATTGTTTGCAATGATTGGTGATAGCACTTGTGCGCACTTTTTTGATATAAAGGGTGGTAAGGGAATAAATCTCCTGCCTTGTTTTTTAGGCTTTAATAAAAAGGGGACTACGTATGGGTTATCGGAGCTAGGAACATGTGTTCGGGTAGTTGCCAGTGAGGTAGTCATTTGGTGGTGTATCTTGAGCTTGGATTTATTGGCAAGGTTTTGCCCTATAGAGGAGAAGAAAACAATCGAGTCTGTTGTTGTTTCTGTTGGTGGGAGTTGGGTTCATCTGATTTTGCTACTTTTATTTCGCTATTATTCATGATATCTTTTTGTTCCCACATATCTGATATGGTTTTACCAGGACTTTTTTTATATCACCTCGTAAGTGGATAATCTTTTCTCATAATACAATTTTTTTGCCCTTCTTATCAGGCTGGTTAGGATTGACCGAGTAACGTTTTTGTTAGGTCTCCTTTAAAGTGACCATTCTGTACTGTTTTTCATATTGGTGTTTTGTATTTAGGTTGAGAATCTGGTTGTTAGCCAGGGACTGTTCAGTCTCATACTGTCATCTTTTTTAGTTTTTTTAGGGCATGCTTGTATATAGATGTATTGGTTTTTTAATTATATTTTTTTTTTTATTTTTTTTATATCTATATTAAAAATAATTATACATTCGTCATATCGTATAGGTTTCCTAGCTCAGTGTGCCATCAATGTTTGCTACTGCTGCTGGAATTATTAATGGCTGCCTCATGTGAAGTTTTCGGAAGGGACTTTAGTAGTGTCTTGGGTAGTTATTACAAAGAGTTGTTATGAGGAAAGAAGGTGTAGTGTTCTGTGTAATATCTGTAATTATCCCCCCCGCTGATTTATAGGTTATTATGGTTGATTGGTCCAGATTAGGTCCAAGTATGAAATCACTAGTCCTCTGTAACTCTTGTAGGTTTTGTAACTGTTGTAGCAACATCCAGTTACTCAATGTGTTTGTGAAATTCATAAATGTGTGGGTCCTGGTCATGCAAGGAGATTATATTGAAGACACCTGAGAGTAGTAAGAGATCTTTGTCCTGCCGTGCATCAGTTATCATACTTCCAGGTTTAGACTAAATCTAATGTCTGACTGTTGGAACTCTGAAAGTTAAAATCAATGTGAGAGGTTTTGTATTTATTTGGATATGAATTTAGGCTATTATCTATCCCCATGTTCATCCCTGTGTGGCATGTATTACCTGGAGTTTACACTGGATAGAGTTCCGGGGTCAAACGCCCCCGCGGCCCGGTCGATACCCAGGCCCTCCTAGTTGATACATTCTAGATGGTCAAGTAGTAAATAGCTGTGCCACCCCCAAGTTGGTCTGCCTACATTTGTGTATGGCGTGTACCCAGAATGGCAATTAGACATCTGTACTACAGGCTTAAGGCCCCAGGTTTTCAGTTAGTGAAAGATGACAAATGGCAAGACATGGAATTTAGTAATGCTATGAGGTCATCGTAATGCTTGCTTAAAGAATCTGATATTTTAGTTAACGAAAGTTAATGTTTGTTGTGGCTCTGAGAAGTTCCTTGATTGTTCCTGGCTGCGTAGGAATTACAGTAACTGTTTGATTCAATTAAGTCATTAAATAAGAGGTTGTATTCAGATCAATGCTTGAAATCCTAAGATTAGTAGTGAAACTATATAGTTAGAAATTAAGTATAAAACATAGTAAATAGATCTTAAGCAAAAAAATCGCACTGAATTATTTAACAAATGAAACAATATGAGCTAAGGTAGTGTTTTTTTTTTTTTTTTTTTTTTTTTTTAGTCTTAAAATAAAGGAGACAATATAAAAGGGACTAACAAATAAAGTATGATCAAATAATGGAGCTTGTGATATGATAGTAGGTATTACAATAAATGTAATTCTTTACATTTAAGAAATTATAGTAAAAAATATAATATAAAAGGACTAATATAAGTTGTGGTGAAACTAAAAAGTGTACTCAAAGTAAATGAGCTTTGGAATATTAAAGGCAAAATGTGAACTATATTCCTACTTTAGCACCTGAGAATAGCACCATGATTAATTTAACAATTGTGAATAAATGAACACGTAGTTATATAAAGCTAAAATGAAAGAGAAAATATAAAGGGACTAAAATTAAGTAATGGTAACAAAGTTAAATAGGACAATGGTCACTATGAAATTAAATTGTATAGGATGTACGATCTGATGTTGTAATCTTAAATAAGTTGAGTCAGATTTTATTGCACAATTAAAAGTAAAGAAATAAGGTATTTGGAACTCAGCTAGCAAAAGATCGTTTTGGTACTTTCAAAAAGTAATTGGAAAATACACTAATTGCATCACACAATTAAACGTGACTAAAAAAACAAGTAGTGGTAAACAAAATTAAATGGACCTGTAAGAATACTGAATATTATTAATTTGGAGTAAGATTTGACTTAGTAACTAAAATTATGAGCAATTAATAGCAGTAAGAAAAAGTATAGTATAGGAGAGTTGGCAATTAGCTAGTGATAAATAATAAAAATAATAAGCACAAATACTATAACATACACTATATGCAACCACACGGAACCAGAGGACCCTCCCGCATACGATCAACTCCGAAAGCGACCATTATGTTAGTGTATTATGTAAGTGTGTTTTACGAGTAATATGGGGGTCTGAAATGGACTAAACTACTACTTCACATATTCCTTATGGGAACAAATTCGTCATTACGTGGCAACCCTGAACATACATTGGATTGAAAAAAATCGTTAACCTGGGTCCACTGTATATGTATTTAGGGCACTTATCTACTCTGTTAGCAGAAATGTCAGCTTTCACGGAAGGTAGAGAAATCATGTTTCATTTGAGATGGTTATATTTGTTGTCCCGTTGATGTTTTTCCTTACGTATTTTCCCCAACTCGCGTGAACACTGATGTATTATTGTATTCCAGTATAAGTTTTCTCACCTGAACAAAGGTTTTGATGACGTTTTTCTTGTTTAGACACTCATTTACGTCACACTCCATTTTTCATTCCTAATTGCTGATTTAATTAGGACCTATCTTTTATCGTATGAATGAGTCTGACATTATACTGTGTTTTACTTCCTGGTTTTCCTAGGCAGACGTGTTTTCTTTGATTTCATTGTTGTTATTGCACGATAGCCTTGTGTAAGCGGAGTTTCGGTGGTAAATGAGGTAGGCTTATACTGGGTATGATGGCTATTGTAGTGTATGGGCATCTCTGTGTGTCTCTAGTTATGAGCATAAAGCAGAGATCACGAGTCTGTCTAGTTAGTCATGATATTACAAGACGAACATAACACTTCCATTTGACAATTTATCTTGTAAGTTTGTCGTCTTGGAAATCAAGGTATTCATTAGTCGAGTGTGCATGTTCTGATTCCAGACCTTGATTGCTTCTTCAACCTTCATATTTATTGTTTTATTTGGCTAGTGTGACTGGCTATAGCTATCATTTAGAGTATTTCTGTGTCAGCACTTCCCATGTAATCTTTCTCTTCAAGGTTTGATCTTGTCTCGAGGTTGGTTTATCTTGGATTCTCGTCGCTCAGTGTTGCTTTTATATCTTTGATTTCCGTTTTCTAGAGCAACGATGTAGTCCTTGATAATTATCAGGATAATCAAACCGAGTATCATGGTGAATCCATAAGGGAGTGAGTTAGGAGGGGAGACAGCCATGTTTGTGTTTTTGTTGTTGTTCCCTGGGTGGCGGTGTGGGGGGGTATGATGAACACCGGCGTCACTGCGTGTTGTTCCTGGGTGGTCGGTTGTGAGGGTGGTTTGATGATACACCGGCGTCCTGCTGGGAAGACAAGTTGAGTTCCTAGGGGTCCTGCTGTTATTCTTTTATTACTGATGTTGTTTCTTCTGCGATATCCTTTCATAGTAACACTGAAGTAGATACTGTTAGCAATGGTAGGAGAAGGCTGTTTGCTCTCGGACGTGGGTTAAGTGGTTGTCTGGCAGCGGAGGCAGTGTTTGGGTTAGCAGGGCCGTCTTCCTTAATCTTCTAATTTTGTCAATATTTGGTGTTGCAATCTTAGTTTCATGGGTCATTTTAGTGGTCCTACGTGGGTTCATGTAGTTGAACTTTCACTTAGGCCATCAACAAGTTTTGAGACGATGTATTTATTGAGAAGAAGAGCTGGTAGAACCGTTGCTGCCGCTGCGCTTTAGGATTATGTTGGATACCGGGTGATGGCACCGGTGATGTTGCCACATGGTGCAACCTTTTTTGTCAACTTCACGTCTCCATATCTCGGTAAGTATTGAGGTAAAAAAATTTTTCGTTTAGCCTATAATGTTTTAGAAAAAAAACTTTTTTTTTCATAAGAAATTTTTTTTTTTTTTTATAAATTTGACCGACCCCTGAGAACAAGTCAATTAGAGGACCTGTCGACCCCCAAAGTGTAAAATGTTACCATAAGTTGACCCAATCTGCTAATTTCTCTACCATCTGATAATATCACCCATGTTTTGCACAAAACACTATCTTATGTACCATTATGAATCCGTTTGTAAGGATACTCATTGTCAACCAAAAACAGTGTCGCGACTTTTATCTCCTGCCAATTTTTATTTCTATATAATTAATTTGACACCTACATAAAATGGTCTGTTAATTCCAACTGAGGCAAGGTCATGTGATTTTAATTGAGCCTAAGACATAACAAAGAGAAAATAGCATTTATTACATTGCATCTAAGTGATGCTCCACATGCCAATTTGAAGCATTCAAAAACGTGTTAATAGTATTTTTACCATCTTGACTTGCTACATAATGTGGAACCCCATATTAGTGTTTTCTACATAATCACTTATTGAATTCTTCCCACTTTTTACAATGCCTCAGGTAGGGTTTCATTGCAAGCACACTTAATTTTCCATGCTTCTTGTATTAACAATTTTCCTCTTATTGTAAGTGGTGACACTAAACCTTTGTGGGTTGAAGCATTTGGAAATTTCAGCAAGCAAGACTCTCTTTGTTAATTTACTGGGCATAACTATAACTAATCTCTCTCAGTATCTCAGGTTAATCCCAATTCATTTTAACATTTAGGTACTTCAACTCCAGGGTAATCTTTTTCATTTTGTCTTTAATTTGGATGAATTGCTGTTCCATTCCCTCAGAGGCATATTTACACTTTGCATTATCTTATTAACTCCTTCATATGTACTCATCAGTTCCACTTCAGTTGACGTCACACCCAGGAAATTGTCCACATAAAATTGTATACACATTACATCACTTGATGGACCACCTGTACATTTAGGGTGTCAATTTATCATCACTTGAAGTAGGAACAGACTGGATGTAGCACCAACTAATGTACTCCTCAAGCAAAAAGTCTTCGGAGGGCTAAGTGGGTCACTAGGATTTTCAGGCCACAAGAAATGGGTACAACCCCAGTCTGCTTCCTGCAAACCCACTCATAGGAAAGCTTTACTTATGTCAGCCATAAAGACATAATACTTAACCCTGAAATTTAACAATATATCTCCTATTTTTTCCATCAACGATGAACCTTTCATTAACCCTTTCAGGGTTTCTGATGTACTAATATGACTTACGGAACAGGGTTTTTGACGTACTAGTATGCCTAAATTCTAGCGCCCTCAAATCTAGTGAGAGAAAGCTGGTAGTCCTGCATATGAAAGAATGGGTCTATGTGGTCAGGGTGCATGGTATAAAAAAAATCCTGCAGCACACAGTGCATAATGAGAAAAAAAAAACTCTGACAGTGTTTTTTTGTTTAAAACAGCGTCTTTGCACTGTATTTTCGTATGGTATTTATGATGGTATTCTACTTTTCCTGGTCTCATTTTATAGAATGGAAGACATATTACAGAAATTGAGACGATCTTGATTGGTTTTACAATGAAAAGTACCTTGAAATTGAGCTCAAAGTAGCAGAAATCTTTGATTTTTGCCAAAATTCAAAAGTGAACAAATCATGCTACGCGTCCAGTACACATCAACTGGTGAGTCTAATATTCTTTCACAAGTGCGCTGATATTATTTATACCATTTCTACACTAATGCAGTAGTCTGCATAACAGTAAATCTTCTATTTTTTGTGAGAATAAAAATTCAAAGTGGAAAGCAAAAGAATGTAAGAGGGGCATGGGGATGTGACTAATGAACAGAGGAAATAGTTAATTTTAGTGCCCCTGAAATGTCTTTCCTGTTTACTCTGGACCTATTTGGAAATTGGCATCTTTTGGGGAAAAATTTGTGTGAAATTGGCAAAATTGCTAAATTTCTAGACCACTCTATTGCATAGGCTAAAATTGGTAAATGGGTTGGTTATCTTGTATTTCATTCGATAGAAAAAAAAAGGAGTTTCTAGCGAAATAGTTATTATTTTGTTGACTAGTAAACTGGAAATGGCCGAGAAATAGGGCACAAAGAATGGGAAAAAAAGCCGGATGGCGTACACATCGTCGATCGACCACTAACATTGAGGAAGCATAAATTCTGTAAGTATTCCCCAAATTTCATACATTTGGTGTCATTAAATCGGGAAAAGTTCTTTAACTTTTCCATAATAAAAAATAATTTTTTTTTGGGGGGAAATTTGGCGACCAGCAGAAGAAACACGTCTGGAAAGAGGGCCTGTCGACCCTGGAAAGGGTTTAAGGCAGTCATTTAAAAACCCCTTAACTGTCCAAATGTAGACTATGTTTGATGTGCATAGCGCTCGAATTTATATCTACATTTTATTTTTTCATGCATTCAAATTTGGCTCCATAGAGCCTGCGTTGCATAAACATGAGAGAAATGGGTCTGGTCACATCAGTGTGCTCAATAATTAAAAAATCTGGAACGCCCATCTTAGTACCTTGTGTGAGCACAGTTCAAACTGAGCACAAGCCAAGAGCAAATATACCTGTGAGCACCAAGTTCAACTGAGCCAGCAGCTAAGAGCAAATATACCTTGTGGGAGCACCAGTTCAACTGAGCACCACTTAGAGCAAATATACCTTGTGTGAGAGGCACGCAGTTCAACTGAGCGCAGCTAGAGCAAATATACCTTTGTGGGAGCACCAGTTCAACTGGAGCACCAGCTGAGCAATATACCTTGTGGGAGCACCCGTTCAACTGAGCACCAGCTAGAGCAAATATACCTTTGTGGAGCACCAGTTCCAACTTAGCACCGCTAGAGCAAATATACCTTATGTGGGAGCACCAGTTCATACTGTGAGCACCACTAAGCAAATATACCTTGTGGGAGCACCAGTTCAACTGAGGCACCAGCTATAGCAAATATACCTTGTGGGGCACCAGTTTCGAACTGAAAAAGGTGCACCAGCTAGAGCAAATATACCGTGTGGGAGCACCGTTTCAACCTGAGCACAGCTAGAGCAAATATAACCATGAGGGAGCACCAATTCAACTGAGGCACCAGCTAGAGCAAGGATATGACCTTATGGTAGCACCAGTTCAACTGACACCAGCTAGAGCCAAATATACCTTGTGGGAGCACCAGTTTCAACGAGCACACAGCTGAGAGAAAATATACCTTTGGTGGGAGCATCCAGTTTCAACTGACACACCCAGCTAGAGCAAAATATACCTTGTGGGGAGCACCAGTTCAACTGAGGCACCAGCTAGAGCAAAATATATCCTTGAGGATCACCAGTTCAACTGAGCACCAGCCTAGAGCAAATATACCTTGTGGAGGCAGCCAGTTCAAGGCAATCTGAGCAACCACTAGAGGCAAATATACTTGTGGAGCACCAGTTCAACTGGGAGGGCACCAGCTAGAGGCAACATAAACCTTGTGGGAGCACCAGTTCAACTAGCACCAGCTAGCGCAAATATACCTTGGGAGCACCAGTTCACTGAGCAAGCAAGCTAGGACACATAAACCTGTGTGGGAGCACCAGTTTGCAACTGAGCACCAGCTAGAGCAGTATAGTGAGGGCAGACTCTATTTACACAAGGGATTCACTGTTGTCAGCATATTAACACTTCACTTTTAAGATGAAAGTGATGTTGATTGAAGATGAAAGTGGCCACAAGTGTATCGAGGAAATATAACAAAAACCTGGAGGTACACCCTAATGCAACAAATTTGTTGCAACATCCTTTCATTGTTTTGATACCAATGTAGTGTCCATCCTGCAGAATGTCAATATCCTATGTCCTGAGTAAAGAGAAAATGATACGAAACATGTGGTAATATGTGTTAACAGCTTCTGGCTTACGTGGGCTGGCGGCTTTACTGGCTGGCTGGCTCAACTGGCTGGCAGGGGTTGGGTGGGGTTAGTGGGGCTCACTGGCTGGCTGCTCACCTGGCTGGCTGGCTCCAACAGGCAGGCAGGCTCACTGGCTTGTCTGGCTTTGATGAGGTCTCTCAGGTATCTTCTATATCTCTGTCCTAACGGTGGAACCCCTGAGTTTCAGCCATAATCCATTCCAGGAAGCTAGATCCTGAAGTCGTAACGGCATAAAGTGGAAGCAATATTTCCCCATAAGGAAATTAAAGTAAGATTCAATTAATCTACTCAGACCCACAAAAATAACACAAAAAAAAAAATTTTTTTTAAAAAATAAAACTAAAGGTTCTACATACAAACAACAATTATAAGTTACATATAATACTTTACAATGAGTAATGAAATAGATAATCATATTAAGCAAACATTTCAAATCACATATGTATCTTTATTGAAGAATCATTGTTGGCATCAGAACGATAGAGAGGACAAAAGGAGAGAGGCTTGCCTTCAAACGCACTGCTCAAGACCACTTCCACAAACCACTGCCTCAACCCACTGTCTCACCACTGCGCCGGTTGGGTCAATACAAATAATCAATCAGACAGGCACTGTCTCCACCAACTGCCTCGAACCACTGCTCCACCACTTTATCTCAAACCACTTCCTCAACCACTGTCTCCACCACTGCCTCAACCCACTGTCTCCACCACTGCCTCAACCACTCCGCCTCAACCACTTGCCTCCACGCACAGCCGTCAACCACTGCTGCCTCAACACTGATCTCTCACCACTGCCACAATCACTGTCTCAACCACTGCCCAACCACTGCCTCAACCACTGCCTCAACCACTGCCTGCAAACCACTGCCTCAACCACTGGCCTCAACCACATGTCTCCAAACACTGCCATCCACCACTGTCTCCACCACTGCCTCAACCACTGCCTCAACCACTTCCTCAACCACTGCCTCAACCACGTGTCTCACCACCTGCCTCAACCACTAGTCTACACCACTGCCTCACCACTGCCTCACCACTTCACAAGCCCACTTCCTCAACCGACTGTTCTCCACCAACTTCCTCAACCCTGTCCTCCAACCCACTGCCTCAAACTCACTGTCTCCATCCACTGCCTCAACCACTGCCTCCACCACTTCCTCAACCACTTTTCCTCAACCACTTCCTGCATCCACTTCCTCACCACTAGCCACAACCACTCCTCACCACTGTCTCCACCACAGCCTCAACCACTGTCTCCACGCACTTGCCTCAACCACTGCTGTCTCCCACCACTGGCCTCAACCACTTCCTCAACACTGTTCCCAAGACCAATTCCTCAAACCACTGGCCTCAACCACTGGTCTCCACCCACTCCTCAACCCCTGCCTCAACCACATCCTCAACCACTAACCTCAACCACTGCCTTCCACCACGTCTCCACCACTTGCCTCAACCACTGTCTCCAACCACTGCCTCAACCACTGCGTCAACCACTGCCCAACCCACTGCCTCACCACCTGCCTCCACTACTGTCCTCAACCACTGCCTCAACCACTGCCTCAACCACTGCCTCCACCACTGCCTCAACCACTTACCTTCAAACACTGTCTCCACCACTGCCTACAACCCACGTGCCACAACCACTGCCTCAACCACGCCCCACCACTGCCTCAAACACTGCCTCCACCACGGCCTCAACCACTGCCTCCACCATACTGCCTCAACCCACTGCCTCAACCACTGCCTCCACCACTGCACTCACACCATCTGCCTCCACCACTTGGCCTCAACCAACTGCCATCAACCACTGCTCAACCACTGCCTCAACCACTGCCTGCCTCAACCACAGCCTGGACAACCACTGCCTCAACCAGTCTCAACCACTGCCTCAACCACTGTCTCAACCACTGCCTCAACCACTTGGGCCCCTCAACCACTGCCTCAACCACTGCCACAACCACTGCCCAACCACTGCCTCCCACCACATGCGCTCAAACCACTGTCCTCAAACGCCACTGCCGCCTCAAAACACCAATTCAACTCAAAAAAAAAAAAAAAAAAAAAATACAAACCATGCCTCAACCACTGCCTCAACACTGCCTCAACTACTGTCTCCACCACTGGCCTCAAACCACTGCTCCACCACTGCCTCAACCACTGCCTCAATCACTAACCACTGCACCTGCCTCAACCAACGTGGTCTCAACGCACTGCCTCCACTACTGCCCTCAACCACGGTGCCTCAAACCACTGCCTCAACACACGGCCTGATCCACCACTGCCTCAACCACTCATCAACCACTGGCTCCACCACTGCCTCAACCACTGCCTCAACCACATGCCGTATGTCAACCACTGGCCTTCCACCACGTGCCCTCGTCAAACCACGTGGCCCCAGCCACTGTTGCCTCGATGTCAACCAACCCCTTTGGCTGCCTCCACCACTGCCTTCAACCACTGCCATCTCTCAAAAGATTCAACAACACTGCCTTCCCCCACTGCCCTCCACCAACTGCCTAGGGTCCACCACTGCCTCAACCACTCAGTTCCCTCAACCACGCCTCAAACCACATGACTCAACCACCTGCACATCAACCCTGCCGAGTTCAACCAACTCCCTCAAGAACCAGTCTTTAGCGACTCAACCAAAGCCTGAACAACAACTGTCACTCAAACCACTACTGCCTATTACCCTCAACCACAGCCTCAACCACGAGCCTGAGCCCTCTCTAAAACCACAAACTGCCTCACCAACTGCCCTCTCAACCACTGCCTCCAGCCCCACGCCTCAACCACTGTCTCAAACCACTGCCTCAACCCACTGCCTCCACCACTGCCCTCAACCCACTACCCAACCACTGGCCTCCACCAGCTGTCCTCAACCACGTGCACAACCACTACCCCTCAACCACTGTCTCCAACACTGCCTCAACCAACTGCCTCCCACACTGCTCTCAACTCACTGCCTCAAACCGGGGTGCGCACTTGCCTTCACCCCGCACTCAACACTGCCTCAAACCACTGCCTCAAACCACGTACCTCACTGCAACCAGCTGGCCTCAACCACTGCCCTCAACCACTGCTTCAACCACTACCTCAAGCAAACGTTGTCTCTCCGAAACCAACGTGCTCAACCACTGCCTCCACTGTGGGCACAAATGCCTCGTATTTTTTGTACAATTTACCTTTTCTTCACTAACTATGGTGTTTCTCACTTACTTTACTGAGAGGGGTGCCCCGAGGAAAGTTCCTTTCGGGCTCATGGTGGCTTATTTCAAGTCACAATCGAATAAACAAGCACTAATAGACAGTGAATTATTGTGAGATGTTAGAAGAGTGTGCAAGGGTAATGTTCACAAACTCTAGTTCAGGGATAAACAAAAGCGAGACGTGGCTCAGACAGGGTCAGGTACGTTGGCCAAAGAACAAACGGACAAAAAACGGCAGAAGCTCGGACAAAAATTACGTGAAAAAAGTGGACTAAACTCGAAGTGTTTAGGGGGCTGTTACACGAAGGCGTCTAAAACTTTGGGGCTCCACTTTAAATCTCTGCCTATAATAAAAATAATAATTCCTTTATTTACTACAAGAACAATTGTTCATCGGTATAACAAGGGCCTAGCTGACAACAATGACATACTACACTATAGAAAGCCCCTTGTTATGCTCCGCATGTCGGGCAAATTAGTCTGTGTCCCAGATGCAACCACACACCAATCGACTAACACCCCAGGGACCAATTTTATTGATGGGGAACATAGACACAGGTGGAAAGAAACACGCACCAATGTTCTACGCAGGCTGTGAATCGAAAAAAAAAAAAAACCCAGAACTCCTCGCCGTGTGAGCGAGAGTGTTAGCCAGCCAGGCTAATGCTGTCTCTCTCTCACATGTACACATAAGTACAGTTAGTATACATAGTGTAAATTACCTTGCCTACCCCAAAACTTCCCAGGCAAAACGTACTAACAGTGCTTGTAGATAGACATAAAAAGCAAGGATGCAAGTAATATGCATTTTCACTTGCCTAAGGAATCATGGAGCCGCTGGGTAAACCAACACGTTTACAAGGCACTCCCTGAGAAAGAGAGACAAGCAGTATGGAAAGATTACACACATAATGCATGACACACACAGAAAGCAAACACACAGACAGACAGATAAGCAGAGCTAGACATATAGATCAGATAAGACAGAAAGACAGATAAATAGACAGACATACATATTAAGTGTGTAACAGTAGAAAAACAAAGACAGGGTTCCCTGCAGCATGCTTTATCGACAAGTGTCATGTTAACGACTTCCACATAGTAACTTACATAAAAATGCCCGGCTCCTAAATGGATGCTACAGTTTTGGAGTCCTCTGCTGTACTAGTGGGCAATTAGAACATTACAACAGAAAAATAAAGCAACTCTTGGAACAGCACGTAATCTTCATATCAAATTATGAAAAGTTAATTAGTGCAGTAGATTTAATATAGAATAAAGGAGCAACACAAAAACTCAAGAACTATCTAAAATTTAAAATCTATATACAGGGGAATCTTACTGGTTTTTGTCTGGCTGCAAGTGTTTCTGAATCGGAAATGCGGCCACTTTTTTTGGCCGAGATTTTTGTCGCTGGATTTGGCCCCAGTGAGTCAGAAATTGGGCCCATAGAATGGACAAATCTGCACCGCCTCTTCCAGCACAACCCCCCTTGTTGAGTCAGTCTGGCCTGTGGTCTGTCGTGATGACAAGGCTCTGTGCATTCATCAGAACATTCATTAAAAATTCCTTGTCTTTTTGTGGTTGTTTGATGCATTGTGGCTGCAAGAAAGTACTCCACCACGGGCCCAAAGAAAATTGCAAAAAAACATGAAAAGCTTCGGGAGTGCATGTGCTTGAGCTTGGTCAGGATGTATAGGGACAAGCAAATCAACAATCAAACGACTCAATCCTTGGCAAAGTAGAAATCAAGGAAGCAAATATTGCAAAACCAAAACAAAGATCACCAAAATAGAAGAAGTGGAGATGTTATTGTTGGTTGTGAATCAAAAATGAGAAAAACATTAGCGGGATGATAATATGGAGTCGATCTTTTTGAAAAGGCAAGGCAGTTGCTTATGGAATCTTGGTAAAGAAAAAAGCTGGGACGTAGGCTGTTTTGACAGTATCAAGAAGTATAGGTGGGCATACCCCAGTTTTTAAGGCATGGTGAGACTGCAAAGTTCTGACAAGTAAGCATCTGAAAAAAATTTGTGCATGAATTCAAGGTTATGTAAGGAGAAGGGATTACCTCTCCCCCATGCTAAAACCAACAAGGTCATTTGTGATGAAACAGGCGTCTCTTTGGAAGTAAATGTCCAAAGTGACCTACATCATCTGGAGGAAAAAACAAAAGAAAAAAAAAAACAAAAAAAAAACAAAAAAAACAAAAAAAAAAGGGGGGGGGGGGGTGGGGGGGGGGGGTGGGTGGGTAAAAAAAAAGGGGGGGGGTGGGGGGGGGGGGGGGGGAGGCCCCACTACAGGACACAAGCCAGACAGACTCACAGCAATGTATAAGTTGGAAAAATTCAGATTCAGGAAGGATATAGAAAAACACTGGGTTTGGTAATAGATTTGTGGATGAAGTGGAAGTAGAAACAACAATCATATAAAACAAACAACCGATAGGGGGGGTGGGGGTGGGGGGGGGGCAGTTATTCAGGCTAAAATATGTTAATTTTAAAAAAATTGGTTAGATAAAAACAAGAGTGGGTGAGGGGTGGGGGTGGTGAGTTGGACCTGACTAGCATGTTCTGCTGGTCTGCTGGTGGGCAGTGCTCCATCCATTAGTGGAGAAAACAGAACTGTGGGTGTCATTGGGCTATATCCGGGGGGGGGGGGTCATTGGTCTAATCCTGGGAGGGGACAAGGACCTGCTCTGCACTATGGGTCAGTAGGCCTGTTGCAGTGTTTCCTTCTTTCTTTATGTTTCTTATGTTCATGGTTAGCTCTTCCCCTGTGGTCCTCCACCAACTCTTCCACATCCTTTACCACTCCCTCCAACCCCAGGGACATCCCCAATGGCCACAATAGTTTCCACAACTGCATAGGTTCCATAGGTCAGCCACAAATACCTTCAAAATCCTCGCTTGGTACAACATTCTGGCCACTATGAAATTTTCTCCAAGCAGAGTTCAAAAGTCCTGGAAGTCACTGCCTTCCCAAGACTTGCCTATAGGTTTATGCAATGGAGATATTAAAGTGATCATTCCAGAACTCTCATTAGGGTCAATTCAGTGTCTGAGGTCCACTTCAAAGCATTTTGAAACACTGCATTGAGTAAGTTTTTTGAAGATTTGAATGACTCCTGCTGGACCATGGTGGAGGAGAGAGCTGTATAGGGGGCAAGAACTTCACTTTGATGAAACTAAACTCTCCTCTACTATTTGCTCTTCCAAGTCTGGAGGATGACAGGAGCATTTTTTTGTCCTACCAGGAGGCACTTAGTGGACAGTTATTTTCCAGGAGGTATTTTCTTCACACGGGGCCATAGACACTGGTTCATTAACCAGTCTAGAAAATTCCCGCTCCCCATTGTGACCCATGGAGCTTTATTGTTAGCCTTCCACATCACACACAAATTAACTCTTGATGACACTGTCATTCTTGAACACTCTGGGGATTTTCAGAGTGATACACCCAGAAAGCTTCACTTTAAAATCCCCACTAGCATTACTGCAAAACATGAGAGTCAGCCTATCCTTCATAGGCTTGTGTCCCTGGGAGTGCTGTTTACCTCCTTGTCATGATTTAGGTCCTCTTTGGCATTTTCTCCAAAAGAGCCTATTTCATCACAACATTAAACACTTAGTTTGGTTTATGAATTCTCCAGTGTCTATGCAACTCCTTAAACACCTGTACAAACTGCCTCAGCTGCAATTTTTGTTTGTTTTGTCAAACTGGGAGCCTCACCATGCCTATCACAAACGTAATGTTCACTACGGCTTCTGTAAATCTCGCAAACACTACCTTTGCTGACCCTTAAAATCAAGCACACCACTTGTTGCAGCATTTTCATTAAAAAGATCGTCATGTCAACGCGTCGCCTTTTCACATATTATCGACTGCATAACACTGTCCCTCCTGCTAACTGTTTTTTTTTCCCGGTAATCCACACCAGGGACAATACCCCTCTCCACTTCTTCGAGATTTGTGAAAATCAGCCATTTTTGTCAGCATAGTTCCACCACTTTTGCAACAACAGCACTCTTAAAATTTTCTTTCTTGTTCCAACCACAATCGAAGTGATGGTTGAATGGGGTGTTTGCCAATACTATCCTGGCAAGCTCTGTAACACCACTCCACTCTCATATTTTTACAATGATTTCCTTCTGAAATTCGATCCATGTTCCCTCACTTTCTTTAACCAACGAGGCTTTGCAACTATCTATTCCCTTGTGCCCATGTGTGACATATTTAGCATCAATCACGTAAAAAACAGAGGATTGTTTACGTATGAATCACGTGGGGGTGATGGTCACGTGAGGTTGGTAAAACAATGGCAAGTTACTGATCGTGAATGGGTGGCGGGAGACTGGCATATGGTGATAGCGCGGTGTGATTGGGCGGGACAGGTACCAGACGGTCCGCCGAGATCACGGTATAAATCACAAAACTCGAGGGCCTAAATATCGTCAATAAAAACTTAGCCTGAAGGTCGAATTTCACGAAAGACGATGCACGGAAACTCGGGGGTCCAGTCCGCCCTTTGGTAATACCTGGAGCTATAAACATTATTTTTTTACATAAAATTTAATACAGTACTGTTTAATATCCCCTTTGTTCCCCAGACCAAAGTCCTACACTGAGCCAACTTGAACCCACGAGAACTCAGGGGTTGTAGTTTTGGTCAAGGAAAATAGGAAAGTGAACCCTAGTCTTTGCAAAATACAAAATTCTCACAAAAAATAAGAAAACGTGCATCAAACACTGGCTTTGAATGCAAATTTGACTGTGTACAAAGAAAACACAAAGAAACATATATTAACATTTTTCAATACAGACAAATAAAATTAAAGAGCTACGTACATATTAAAAGAGTTTAACACAATTTAATTATACAAGTAAACTTATGATAAACTGAGACAGCCTGTCTTTACAAAACAACTTAAGTGTTTCATTAGCACACAACGTCCTGCTTACAAAGATAAAAGAAGCCCTTTTATAAAAAATATAAACAGTCCCCTCCAGACACAGTTGCAAAAAATTAGTAGCATATTAATACAAGGGAGAAAAGACAAATATACAACTCTGGCATCTCAGATCAATATAGTGATAAGCAAAACTGCTAAGTCAGAGCACAGCACACTAGAAACCGGATTAAGAAGAGCACTGGAGAAAATGGACATGTGAGAGAAAAAAAAAATTAACCGAATTTCAGAATTGGGTATGTAAGTCACATATAAAATTGGAGTCATGGGACTGTAAACCTTGAAACCACCAACTGAGTCATCCCATTGACCCCTCAAAAGGAAACCTGGAGTCCACCACCACTTGGTGATCAAAAAGAAAAATAAAAAACGAATGGGTCCAGGAGAAAACACAAGAAAAACATACAGGATCACCCCAATTTTCATGATCCAAAAATGTCTCTACCATCAACACCGTACCACTAATCATTATGTTCAACGTCCATCACCCTTACATCACACACGGTGAGGCATAATCACCACCCACCCCAGTATGTTAGCATAACCTTACCTAGGCATGTAACTGATGTGACTACCACTACAAACACACACACCCTCTTGGGGAAATCTGATACTCCCTCCACCAGCTCACCACTTCAGTCCCACCAGGTGGTATCAGAAAAACCCATCTACACACCTTAGCTGCAACCACTGCAAAATGAGAGCAGATAAATGTTTCCGACAACATTATGTACAGGTACCCAAAAACTAGAAATACATGAGACAACCACATTCTCTAATCTCCCCTTCAACTTTAATGAATCCCAAAAGCAATGTGAGATGTTGGTTACCTCAGTACATGAAAAAGAAATGTAGGACTGTAAATCACTAACTGAAAAAATTCTGCACAATCAAAACCAAACAAGAGTCACCTTTTTCTTGGGACATTCTCTGTGAGTCCTGCTGCTTTTTTTTTTTTTTTTTAAACAAAGCACACTAACACACAGCAAGAACTGGCATCTACATGTAGAAAAAAGAGTGCAGGTAACATTGAAAGTATTCATTACAAGACAATAAAAATATTATCATTTTGCAAACAGCTGTTAAAGCAATATTACATCACATTTAATAGTTATACAAAATTTAGAAAGTACTTGTAGATATACAGTTTCAACACATCGAGGTATTTTTGGCACATCTGTGTTCACAGAAAGAAATTCAATAACCTGCCACATACAACTGTGGTACAGGTGCCGTCCATCACAATCTCCGGCATCATTGGACACTTATTGTGCCGCGGATTAACCTGTGTTTGCCGCATTACAAAGTAGTTTAGCGTTAGAATACACTTTAATAAAATTAACCCACTTGACTCGACCTGACCTGACCAGCCGGGCTGTGTGGCCTCGTACGTTTGGTGTTGCATGCAGCAGCAGTAACAAGCCTGGTTGTTGAATCAGGCTCTGATCCACCAGGAAGCCTGGTCACAAAGGTGACCCGGGCTCCAGCATGGGCGTTGACCCCCGTAACTCTCTCCAGGTAAAATCACAAAGTTCATTGAACACCGGCAAAATCGAACATTTTCCACTACTTTGAGCTCAAATGTTCAAGTACTTTATTCGACACAGAAAGCAAGTCATATAATCATGTCCTATTTCCTTTAATATATCGTTCCATTCTATCAAACAGAGTCCGCAAAAAACAATGAGAATAACAACCTTAAAAACCATACAAAAATATACTGCAAATGAGGTGCTAAAATGGCTGAGCAGTGAACTCACTTATTTAGTAATCATACCGTTATTTTTTATTTGTTAGTTGTACATTAAGAGGTCAATCTTTAGTTCCATCATAACATGTGCCCAATTTCAATGAATAGCCCAACAAACAACAAAAGAAAAAAAATATATACAAAAAATCATATATGGCAAGCCCAGCCAGGTATGTAAATAAGTCACTTTGAACATTTTTTTGGGTAGTCCCGAGGTTCTCTATACATACGCAGCTATGTATGAATAATCTATGTAACTGTATTTTTGTAGACCTGAAATAAGACTATTATACTTCTATTCCTTGTCAACTGATAACAAGAAACCGTCTCCATTGGACTGTATTCAAACTACCCAAGTAAGTATGGTCAGAATTGTCAATTTGGCCAAGTTTCACATAATTGTCAACAGATGCCAGTTTCAATATAGATACAGAATAAACAATGCAGACTTCTGCACTAAAATAACATTTCTCTGTTCATCTAGTCACGGCTACAGACCCCTCATATATTACCTGCTTTGTGGCTTACCGGTTTGGAAATTTTTTATTCACAAAAAATTGAAGATTTACCTGTTATGCAGTTCTGCTTGCATTATTGTCATAATTGTATAAAATAAATGTCACCAATTCTTGGACGTAACGACATTAGTGTTGAAATTTGACTGGCAGGCTTGACAAGGTAATGGAACATTGACGTCATTTGTTTACGTCTTTGAGCTTCGCTAAAGAATAAAACATGTTTATGCTACTGGTGAGCGCAATTTCAAAGTGTAACTTTTCATCATGAAAGCAATCAAAATAAATCTAGTTTCTGTAATATATCTTTCTTTCTATCAAAGAGAACCGAAAGTAAATGGAGAAAACAGATGGACCCCCACCCCACCGGGCATACAGCACGTTGCGTCACATACCGATTATTTCCCCATACCGCTCACTTTAATCGCAAAAGTTTTTTTCGCGTCTCATACCGCTCAAAAACATCCGCTCACTCACTGTTATCGTCAGAGATGCGTCCAATGTGCGCCCTGCGAGCCACCCTCGACATGGTGCCGCACCGTACATTGGTTAACCAGCCAGCCTATCGCGCGGTAACAAATCCAAGCATAAAATCGGAACATTTAGTATTTATTGCAGTGTTTTTTTGTCATTTTATCGGGAAAATAAGTGAACCGACCAATGGGCCGCCTCACAAAGAAATCTTTTTGCAGGCTTCTCCTCGTACACGTTCTTCATCATCTGTCTACTGCCAACGCCTCAGAATAAGGTGAGAATTACTATAGAGATGAATAAGAGAGATCATTGATACGTATGCCAAGTGGTGTGCGTATTCGGGCGAGCTGGTGACCAGGTTGTACAAGAAACCCAATCAACCATCGCTACTATTGTAGGGCACCAGAAAGTTGTAATCAAGGAATCTGTTTCTGTGCCAAAGGTTTAACTGTGTTTCGTAACAGAGATCGCAGAGTGATTGGAAGATGTTGATAGACTCTTATTGGTTGGGATGAAATGAAAAACAGCTAGCAGAGATCGCGTCGTCTCAAGCGATCATAACGAAAAGGCTAGGAAGTTGAGGGCATGAGGATTTAAAATTAAAAAAAAATTGCTGCAACTAGTGATCATGTTGAGTGAATTTAAGGCCAGCAAAGTTTGGATTGAGAGTATTTAACAGCGTAAGTGCATACATAGTGTGATCAAGGGCATGGTGAGGCTGCCAGTTCGGACCACAAAGCAGCTGAAAAATATGTGCAGGAATTCAAGAGTACATAGACAGTGAAGGACTGAAACCTGAACAAGTGTTTAATTGTGATGGAAACCAGGCCTGTTTTGAAGCAAAAAGATGCCAAGCAGGACGCTACATTACTGAGGAGGAAAAGGCACTCCCAGGACATAAGCCATGAAGAGACAGGCTTACATTGTTTGATTGTTTCCAAGTGCTATGGGTGATTGCTAAGTTAAGCCATTATTCCAGTGTATCTACTTGCTGAAACGTCGCCCAGACCGTTCAGGCAAAATAATGTCCTCAAGGAGAATTTGGTGTGTGATGATGGAGGGCAAACATAAAAGGCATGGGTCACTAGTGACTTTTCAATGACTTGTTACACCATGCCTTTGCCTCCCAAATTGAAAGATTACCTAACTGAAAAGAAATTAGAACTTAAGTGCCTCCCTGTGTGTTAGACAAGAGCCCCTGGTCACATCCTACAGACTGGGGCATGAGCGACATTATTGGGGACATGAATTCAGTAAGGTGCAGTTTTTGCCTTCCTAATAACCACTCTCTCCGGCAGCCCATGGACACAGCCGGTTATTGCAAAACTTCAAAAAAACTGTACACACAAGCATCTGTTTGAAAGGTGCTTTGTAGTGACCTCAGAAACGTCAACAGACTCTAAGAGACTTTTGGAGAGATCACTTTAATATGCCACAATTGTGTAAACCTTATAGGTAGGGGGAGGAAGGCTTGGGAGGGAGTACTAAGAAGACCTTGAACACTGCTTGGAAGAAACTGTGGCCAGAATGTGTAGACAAAAGAGATTTTAAGGGTTAGAGGCTAAACCCTAGCAGGATATGCCAGTATGATGGAATCCATTGTGGCATTGGGAAAGTCCTTGGGGTAGGGCGTTAGTGGGGAGGATGTGGAAGAGTTGTGGTGGAGGAGGACATGAAGAACTAACCACTGATGAGCGTGATAGATCAACATCCAACCGTAAGGAGGCCATACCCTGAGAGAACGGTTCAGAATGCGGGGAGAGAGAAATTGATGAAGTTGCCTACTACACAATTAAAGGAAATCTGTGCAATATGGCTGAAAAGTGCAAACGCTTTAATGGATGAGAATGCACCCCTCACACCAGCTTACGCAAGCCGTGTTGGCAAGCCTGTACACTGACGAATGTTGTGAACACTTTAGGGAAGTCATAAAGTAACGAGAGGTACAGGCCACTATTGGGACAGATATGTTGTCGAAAGAGGTGAGAGCCAGTGACTTCAGGAAAGGCGTGTCCTAGTGCATTAAAAGAAAAGGGAAGTAACCGCCAGAATAAAGGGACATTGCCACCTGAATCTTAATGGAGAGGGGGGATTCCCTTTTTTTTTTTTTTCTAAACAAACTATACACTCTTCTGGCGTCGAGCCTGGCCTTCTCTCACTTCCTCCCATCCCATCAATCATCACCAATCTTCAATTAAAGTAAGTGTCATGTAAATTGAGCATAGCCCTTTTTCAGTTTGTGTGTATAAAAAATTAACAATTTCATGTGGTAAAATTTTTTTATTTCCATACTTTTGGGGTCTTGCTATCGGGATTAATTTGATTCAATATTCTTATGGTGAAAATACATTCGCAATACCGATTATTTTCGCATACCAATGAGCGCGCTCTTTCACGAATTAAAACTGGTAAGCGGGGGTCCACTGTATAACCATAAAAAAGTATGCAAAAAATATACCGCTAAGCGTGCCGCTAGTGCTGAAAGTGAATCCACTGGTATGGATGTAAGCACCAACCTAATGTACTCCTCAAGCAAAAATCTTCGGAGGGCTAAGTTGGGTACTAGGATTTTCAGCCACAAGAAATGGGTACAACAACCCCATCCTGCTTCCTGCAAACCCACTCATAGGAAAGGCTTTACTTATTCAGGCCCTAAAGACATAATACATAAACCCTGAATTTAATAACAATAAATCTCCTATTTTTTCCATCAACGATGATACCTTTCATTAACGCCCTTTCCAGGGTATCTTTCTGATTACTATATATACCTTACGGAACAGGGTTTTTGACGTACATAGTATGGCGCTAATTCCAGCGCCCTCAATCAAGTGAGAGAAAGTCTTGTAGTCCTGCATATGAACGTAAGTGGGCAATGTGGCAGGGTGCATGGTATAAAAAAATCCTGCAGCACACAGTGCAAAAAGAGAAAAAAAAAAACTCTGACAGTGTTTTTTTTTTGTTAAAAAACAAGCGTCTTTGCACTGTATTTTTCGTATGGTATTTATAGATGGGAATTCCTACTTTTCCTGGTCTCATTTTTATAGAATGGAAGACATATTACAGAATTGAGACGATCTTGGATTGGTTTTTACAATGAAAAGTACCTTGAAATTGGAGCTCAAAGTAGCAGATAATCTTTTGATTTTTCCAAAATCAAAGAGAACAAATTAAGATCAAAATGCTACGTCGAATCCAGTACACATCAACTGGTGAGTCCTTAAAATTCTTTTCACAAGTGCGCTGATATTAATTATATATAAACCATTTCTACACTAATGCAGTATCTGCATAAACCGTAAATCTTCTATTTATTGTGAGAATAAAAATTCAAAGTGGAAATCAAAAGAAATGTAGAGGGGCATGGGGAATGTGACCTAATGAACAGAGGAAATAGTTAATTTTAGTGCCCCTGAAATGTCTTTCCTGTTTACTCTGGACCTATTTGGAAATTGGCATCTTTTGGGGAAAAATTTGTGTGAAATTGGCAAAATTGCTAAATTTCTAGACCACTCTATTGCATAGGCTAAAATTGGTAAATGGGTTGGTTATCTTGTATTTCATTCGATAGAAAAAAAAAGGAGTTTCTAGCGAAATAGTTATTATTTTGTTGACTAGTAAACTGGAAATGGCCGAGAAATAGGGCACAAAGAATGGGAAAAAAAGCCGGATGGCGTACACATCGTCGATCGACCACTAACATTGAGGAAGCATAAATTCTGTAAGTATTCCCCAAATTTCATACATTTGGTGTCATTAAATCGGGAAAAGTTCTTTAACTTTTCCATAATAAAAAATAATTTTTTTTTGGGGGGAAATTTGGCGACCAGCAGAAGAAACACGTCTGGAAAGAGGGCCTGTCGACCCTGGAAAGGGTTTAAGGCAGTCATTTAAAAACCCCTTAACTGTCCAAATGTAGACTATGTTTGATGTGCATAGCGCTCGAATTTATATCTACATTTTATTTTTTCATGCATTCAAATTTGGCTCCATAGAGCCTGCGTTGCATAAACATGAGAGAAATGGGTCTGGTCACATCAGTGTGCTCAATAATTAAAAAATCTGGAACGCCCATCTTAGTACCTTGTGTGAGCACAGTTCAAACTGAGCACAAGCCAAGAGCAAATATACCTGTGAGCACCAAGTTCAACTGAGCCAGCAGCTAAGAGCAAATATACCTTGTGGGAGCACCAGTTCAACTGAGCACCACTTAGAGCAAATATACCTTGTGTGAGAGGCACGCAGTTCAACTGAGCGCAGCTAGAGCAAATATACCTTTGTGGGAGCACCAGTTCAACTGGAGCACCAGCTGAGCAATATACCTTGTGGGAGCACCCGTTCAACTGAGCACCAGCTAGAGCAAATATACCTTTGTGGAGCACCAGTTCCAACTTAGCACCGCTAGAGCAAATATACCTTATGTGGGAGCACCAGTTCATACTGTGAGCACCACTAAGCAAATATACCTTGTGGGAGCACCAGTTCAACTGAGGCACCAGCTATAGCAAATATACCTTGTGGGGCACCAGTTTCGAACTGAAAAAGGTGCACCAGCTAGAGCAAATATACCGTGTGGGAGCACCGTTTCAACCTGAGCACAGCTAGAGCAAATATAACCATGAGGGAGCACCAATTCAACTGAGGCACCAGCTAGAGCAAGGATATGACCTTATGGTAGCACCAGTTCAACTGACACCAGCTAGAGCCAAATATACCTTGTGGGAGCACCAGTTTCAACGAGCACACAGCTGAGAGAAAATATACCTTTGGTGGGAGCATCCAGTTTCAACTGACACACCCAGCTAGAGCAAAATATACCTTGTGGGGAGCACCAGTTCAACTGAGGCACCAGCTAGAGCAAAATATATCCTTGAGGATCACCAGTTCAACTGAGCACCAGCCTAGAGCAAATATACCTTGTGGAGGCAGCCAGTTCAAGGCAATCTGAGCAACCACTAGAGGCAAATATACTTGTGGAGCACCAGTTCAACTGGGAGGGCACCAGCTAGAGGCAACATAAACCTTGTGGGAGCACCAGTTCAACTAGCACCAGCTAGCGCAAATATACCTTGGGAGCACCAGTTCACTGAGCAAGCAAGCTAGGACACATAAACCTGTGTGGGAGCACCAGTTTGCAACTGAGCACCAGCTAGAGCAGTATAGTGAGGGCAGACTCTATTTACACAAGGGATTCACTGTTGTCAGCATATTAACACTTCACTTTTAAGATGAAAGTGATGTTGATTGAAGATGAAAGTGGCCACAAGTGTATCGAGGAAATATAACAAAAACCTGGAGGTACACCCTAATGCAACAAATTTGTTGCAACATCCTTTCATTGTTTTGATACCAATGTAGTGTCCATCCTGCAGAATGTCAATATCCTATGTCCTGAGTAAAGAGAAAATGATACGAAACATGTGGTAATATGTGTTAACAGCTTCTGGCTTACGTGGGCTGGCGGCTTTACTGGCTGGCTGGCTCAACTGGCTGGCAGGGGTTGGGTGGGGTTAGTGGGGCTCACTGGCTGGCTGCTCACCTGGCTGGCTGGCTCCAACAGGCAGGCAGGCTCACTGGCTTGTCTGGCTTTGATGAGGTCTCTCAGGTATCTTCTATATCTCTGTCCTAACGGTGGAACCCCTGAGTTTCAGCCATAATCCATTCCAGGAAGCTAGATCCTGAAGTCGTAACGGCATAAAGTGGAAGCAATATTTCCCCATAAGGAAATTAAAGTAAGATTCAATTAATCTACTCAGACCCACAAAAATAACACAAAAAAAAAAATTTTTTTTAAAAAATAAAACTAAAGGTTCTACATACAAACAACAATTATAAGTTACATATAATACTTTACAATGAGTAATGAAATAGATAATCATATTAAGCAAACATTTCAAATCACATATGTATCTTTATTGAAGAATCATTGTTGGCATCAGAACGATAGAGAGGACAAAAGGAGAGAGGCTTGCCTTCAAACGCACTGCTCAAGACCACTTCCACAAACCACTGCCTCAACCCACTGTCTCACCACTGCGCCGGTTGGGTCAATACAAATAATCAATCAGACAGGCACTGTCTCCACCAACTGCCTCGAACCACTGCTCCACCACTTTATCTCAAACCACTTCCTCAACCACTGTCTCCACCACTGCCTCAACCCACTGTCTCCACCACTGCCTCAACCACTCCGCCTCAACCACTTGCCTCCACGCACAGCCGTCAACCACTGCTGCCTCAACACTGATCTCTCACCACTGCCACAATCACTGTCTCAACCACTGCCCAACCACTGCCTCAACCACTGCCTCAACCACTGCCTGCAAACCACTGCCTCAACCACTGGCCTCAACCACATGTCTCCAAACACTGCCATCCACCACTGTCTCCACCACTGCCTCAACCACTGCCTCAACCACTTCCTCAACCACTGCCTCAACCACGTGTCTCACCACCTGCCTCAACCACTAGTCTACACCACTGCCTCACCACTGCCTCACCACTTCACAAGCCCACTTCCTCAACCGACTGTTCTCCACCAACTTCCTCAACCCTGTCCTCCAACCCACTGCCTCAAACTCACTGTCTCCATCCACTGCCTCAACCACTGCCTCCACCACTTCCTCAACCACTTTTCCTCAACCACTTCCTGCATCCACTTCCTCACCACTAGCCACAACCACTCCTCACCACTGTCTCCACCACAGCCTCAACCACTGTCTCCACGCACTTGCCTCAACCACTGCTGTCTCCCACCACTGGCCTCAACCACTTCCTCAACACTGTTCCCAAGACCAATTCCTCAAACCACTGGCCTCAACCACTGGTCTCCACCCACTCCTCAACCCCTGCCTCAACCACATCCTCAACCACTAACCTCAACCACTGCCTTCCACCACGTCTCCACCACTTGCCTCAACCACTGTCTCCAACCACTGCCTCAACCACTGCGTCAACCACTGCCCAACCCACTGCCTCACCACCTGCCTCCACTACTGTCCTCAACCACTGCCTCAACCACTGCCTCAACCACTGCCTCCACCACTGCCTCAACCACTTACCTTCAAACACTGTCTCCACCACTGCCTACAACCCACGTGCCACAACCACTGCCTCAACCACGCCCCACCACTGCCTCAAACACTGCCTCCACCACGGCCTCAACCACTGCCTCCACCATACTGCCTCAACCCACTGCCTCAACCACTGCCTCCACCACTGCACTCACACCATCTGCCTCCACCACTTGGCCTCAACCAACTGCCATCAACCACTGCTCAACCACTGCCTCAACCACTGCCTGCCTCAACCACAGCCTGGACAACCACTGCCTCAACCAGTCTCAACCACTGCCTCAACCACTGTCTCAACCACTGCCTCAACCACTTGGGCCCCTCAACCACTGCCTCAACCACTGCCACAACCACTGCCCAACCACTGCCTCCCACCACATGCGCTCAAACCACTGTCCTCAAACGCCACTGCCGCCTCAAAACACCAATTCAACTCAAAAAAAAAAAAAAAAAAAAAATACAAACCATGCCTCAACCACTGCCTCAACACTGCCTCAACTACTGTCTCCACCACTGGCCTCAAACCACTGCTCCACCACTGCCTCAACCACTGCCTCAATCACTAACCACTGCACCTGCCTCAACCAACGTGGTCTCAACGCACTGCCTCCACTACTGCCCTCAACCACGGTGCCTCAAACCACTGCCTCAACACACGGCCTGATCCACCACTGCCTCAACCACTCATCAACCACTGGCTCCACCACTGCCTCAACCACTGCCTCAACCACATGCCGTATGTCAACCACTGGCCTTCCACCACGTGCCCTCGTCAAACCACGTGGCCCCAGCCACTGTTGCCTCGATGTCAACCAACCCCTTTGGCTGCCTCCACCACTGCCTTCAACCACTGCCATCTCTCAAAAGATTCAACAACACTGCCTTCCCCCACTGCCCTCCACCAACTGCCTAGGGTCCACCACTGCCTCAACCACTCAGTTCCCTCAACCACGCCTCAAACCACATGACTCAACCACCTGCACATCAACCCTGCCGAGTTCAACCAACTCCCTCAAGAACCAGTCTTTAGCGACTCAACCAAAGCCTGAACAACAACTGTCACTCAAACCACTACTGCCTATTACCCTCAACCACAGCCTCAACCACGAGCCTGAGCCCTCTCTAAAACCACAAACTGCCTCACCAACTGCCCTCTCAACCACTGCCTCCAGCCCCACGCCTCAACCACTGTCTCAAACCACTGCCTCAACCCACTGCCTCCACCACTGCCCTCAACCCACTACCCAACCACTGGCCTCCACCAGCTGTCCTCAACCACGTGCACAACCACTACCCCTCAACCACTGTCTCCAACACTGCCTCAACCAACTGCCTCCCACACTGCTCTCAACTCACTGCCTCAAACCGGGGTGCGCACTTGCCTTCACCCCGCACTCAACACTGCCTCAAACCACTGCCTCAAACCACGTACCTCACTGCAACCAGCTGGCCTCAACCACTGCCCTCAACCACTGCTTCAACCACTACCTCAAGCAAACGTTGTCTCTCCGAAACCAACGTGCTCAACCACTGCCTCCACTGTGGGCACAAATGCCTCGTATTTTTTGTACAATTTACCTTTTCTTCACTAACTATGGTGTTTCTCACTTACTTTACTGAGAGGGGTGCCCCGAGGAAAGTTCCTTTCGGGCTCATGGTGGCTTATTTCAAGTCACAATCGAATAAACAAGCACTAATAGACAGTGAATTATTGTGAGATGTTAGAAGAGTGTGCAAGGGTAATGTTCACAAACTCTAGTTCAGGGATAAACAAAAGCGAGACGTGGCTCAGACAGGGTCAGGTACGTTGGCCAAAGAACAAACGGACAAAAAACGGCAGAAGCTCGGACAAAAATTACGTGAAAAAAGTGGACTAAACTCGAAGTGTTTAGGGGGCTGTTACACGAAGGCGTCTAAAACTTTGGGGCTCCACTTTAAATCTCTGCCTATAATAAAAATAATAATTCCTTTATTTACTACAAGAACAATTGTTCATCGGTATAACAAGGGCCTAGCTGACAACAATGACATACTACACTATAGAAAGCCCCTTGTTATGCTCCGCATGTCGGGCAAATTAGTCTGTGTCCCAGATGCAACCACACACCAATCGACTAACACCCCAGGGACCAATTTTATTGATGGGGAACATAGACACAGGTGGAAAGAAACACGCACCAATGTTCTACGCAGGCTGTGAATCGAAAAAAAAAAAAAACCCAGAACTCCTCGCCGTGTGAGCGAGAGTGTTAGCCAGCCAGGCTAATGCTGTCTCTCTCTCACATGTACACATAAGTACAGTTAGTATACATAGTGTAAATTACCTTGCCTACCCCAAAACTTCCCAGGCAAAACGTACTAACAGTGCTTGTAGATAGACATAAAAAGCAAGGATGCAAGTAATATGCATTTTCACTTGCCTAAGGAATCATGGAGCCGCTGGGTAAACCAACACGTTTACAAGGCACTCCCTGAGAAAGAGAGACAAGCAGTATGGAAAGATTACACACATAATGCATGACACACACAGAAAGCAAACACACAGACAGACAGATAAGCAGAGCTAGACATATAGATCAGATAAGACAGAAAGACAGATAAATAGACAGACATACATATTAAGTGTGTAACAGTAGAAAAACAAAGACAGGGTTCCCTGCAGCATGCTTTATCGACAAGTGTCATGTTAACGACTTCCACATAGTAACTTACATAAAAATGCCCGGCTCCTAAATGGATGCTACAGTTTTGGAGTCCTCTGCTGTACTAGTGGGCAATTAGAACATTACAACAGAAAAATAAAGCAACTCTTGGAACAGCACGTAATCTTCATATCAAATTATGAAAAGTTAATTAGTGCAGTAGATTTAATATAGAATAAAGGAGCAACACAAAAACTCAAGAACTATCTAAAATTTAAAATCTATATACAGGGGAATCTTACTGGTTTTTGTCTGGCTGCAAGTGTTTCTGAATCGGAAATGCGGCCACTTTTTTTGGCCGAGATTTTTGTCGCTGGATTTGGCCCCAGTGAGTCAGAAATTGGGCCCATAGAATGGACAAATCTGCACCGCCTCTTCCAGCACAACCCCCCTTGTTGAGTCAGTCTGGCCTGTGGTCTGTCGTGATGACAAGGCTCTGTGCATTCATCAGAACATTCATTAAAAATTCCTTGTCTTTTTGTGGTTGTTTGATGCATTGTGGCTGCAAGAAAGTACTCCACCACGGGCCCAAAGAAAATTGCAAAAAAACATGAAAAGCTTCGGGAGTGCATGTGCTTGAGCTTGGTCAGGATGTATAGGGACAAGCAAATCAACAATCAAACGACTCAATCCTTGGCAAAGTAGAAATCAAGGAAGCAAATATTGCAAAACCAAAACAAAGATCACCAAAATAGAAGAAGTGGAGATGTTATTGTTGGTTGTGAATCAAAAATGAGAAAAACATTAGCGGGATGATAATATGGAGTCGATCTTTTTGAAAAGGCAAGGCAGTTGCTTATGGAATCTTGGTAAAGAAAAAAGCTGGGACGTAGGCTGTTTTGACAGTATCAAGAAGTATAGGTGGGCATACCCCAGTTTTTAAGGCATGGTGAGACTGCAAAGTTCTGACAAGTAAGCATCTGAAAAAAATTTGTGCATGAATTCAAGGTTATGTAAGGAGAAGGGATTACCTCTCCCCCATGCTAAAACCAACAAGGTCATTTGTGATGAAACAGGCGTCTCTTTGGAAGTAAATGTCCAAAGTGACCTACATCATCTGGAGGAAAAAACAAAAGAAAAAAAAAAACAAAAAAAAAACAAAAAAAACAAAAAAAAAAGGGGGGGGGGGGGTGGGGGGGGGGGGTGGGTGGGTAAAAAAAAAGGGGGGGGGTGGGGGGGGGGGGGGGGGAGGCCCCACTACAGGACACAAGCCAGACAGACTCACAGCAATGTATAAGTTGGAAAAATTCAGATTCAGGAAGGATATAGAAAAACACTGGGTTTGGTAATAGATTTGTGGATGAAGTGGAAGTAGAAACAACAATCATATAAAACAAACAACCGATAGGGGGGGTGGGGGTGGGGGGGGGGCAGTTATTCAGGCTAAAATATGTTAATTTTAAAAAAATTGGTTAGATAAAAACAAGAGTGGGTGAGGGGTGGGGGTGGTGAGTTGGACCTGACTAGCATGTTCTGCTGGTCTGCTGGTGGGCAGTGCTCCATCCATTAGTGGAGAAAACAGAACTGTGGGTGTCATTGGGCTATATCCGGGGGGGGGGGGTCATTGGTCTAATCCTGGGAGGGGACAAGGACCTGCTCTGCACTATGGGTCAGTAGGCCTGTTGCAGTGTTTCCTTCTTTCTTTATGTTTCTTATGTTCATGGTTAGCTCTTCCCCTGTGGTACAAAAAAATTTCCACTTTAGTGAAAATAGGAAACACGATTACTGATGCACACATGAATAAAGACCACCTAATACTAACAGGAGATTTCAACGTAAACATACTACACGACAAGGACCCACAAGTAACCGAATTCACAAACACAATGAGTAACTGCCTGTTGCTACCAGTATTATCTAAACCTACAAGAATCTCCGAGACAAGTGTCTCCTTAATAGACCACATCTGGACAAACACCATATCCCCTTTAAAATTAGGCATAATCACAGACAACACTACAGACCACTACCCAACCTTTCTCATGACTAATCTGGGCAAACTACCACAAGACATCACTAAAGTAACCTTCAGACTACATAACGAGACAGCAGTTAACAACTTTATAGCAGCTATGAATAACATCGATTGGCAAAAATGAGCACGAAACATATACAGATATGAATGAATGTATAAATAATTTTCTAAAAAAAATCCCAAAGCCTCTATAACAAATATTGCCCCCCAAAAAACTAATCAGATCACAGTAAAGAGACTGAATAATCCCTGGCTAACACCAAGCATCCTCAAATCCATTAAGACAAAGCACAGATATGAAAAACAATATAGAATGGGTCAGATAACTAGAGAACAGTATAAACATTACTCGTCAGCACTTACTAGCCTTGTAAGAAGATCTAAAATTTTTTATTATTATTATTATTAACACACTGGCTGATTCCCACCAAGGCAGGGTGGCCTGAAAAAGAAAAACTTTCACCATCATTCACTCCATCACTGTCTTACCAGAAGGATGCTTTACACTACAGTTTTCAAACTGCAACATTAACACCCATCCTTCAGAGTGCAGGCACTGTACTTTCCATCTCCAGGACTCAAGTCTGGCCTGCCAGTTTCTCTGAATCCCTTCATAAATGTTACTTTGCTCACACTCCAAGAGCACATCAAGTATTAAAAACCATTTGTTTCCATTCACTCCTATCAAACATGCTCACGCATGCCTGCTGGAAGTCAAGCCCTCTCCGAGCACTACAAACCCTCCTTTACCCCCATCCCTCCTCTTCAAGGAGGCCTCCTTGCATGTGAAGAGGGCTATTGGTCTGAGGAATTAGAATCTGTTGGTCTCCTTCCTCAGACCGAACCTTAATTACCCTCAATCTCCCCCCTCCCATTATTCCATCCCTCCCAATCTTCCCATTTTTCTTTTCCTCTTCCTCCTCCTCCCCTCCCCACCCCTCCCTATCACACCCTTCCTCTTTTGGTCCCTTTGGGTTTTTTTTTTTTTTTTCCACAGGCACGCTAGTTACTGGGTAGGGGAAAGGGTACTGGGGTCCCATCCCATTCTGGGTTGAGGTTCTTGTGGTGGTGTAGTTTCCGTGGAATCATGGATTGCACTGGGGATGTCCCAATCCCTCCTCCAGTCTCCCAGGGAGTGGCTTTGGTGTCTTCGGTGACGGTGTATCTCGGAAGGCTGCCTTTTGGATTCCGGGTGTGGTGGTGGCCAAAAGGAGGTATGCTTTTGTGATGATATCCGGCCGCCCTCATCTTTGTCCCCCGATGTAGCTCGGCAAATGGAGGTTGCTATCCCGGTTGCTGGTTTTACTGGCATGATGGTAGGGTATGGCAACGGGTTCCATCTGCATGTGCACTACTTGTGGTTGCTGAGGTTCCTCTTGGGTGCAGGGAGATTTCTGGCCCTTCTTCCTCCCAAGAACTATCCCTCCCCAGTTCCCCCCTTTTTTTTATTTTTTTTTATTTATTTTCTTTTCTTCTTTTTTTTTTCTAAAAACAAAAAGAAAGAATAACGCTAACCATGGAAGCCCTAGTCCATGAACCTCTAACCCCCGGCCCCTTCTTATACCGCACCCCGTCGACCCCGCCTTGTCTTTGGACCACTCTTCAGACACTCCTAATGCCTCTTGTACCTCTTGCTGGTGCTGTTTTCCTCACCCTCTTCAGGTACTGAGGCGTCCTCTAGGAACAGACTCCTTCAATTTATTTTGACCTCGCTCTCCCTTTTGCTATGCTTCCGTCCTCTCTCTCTACGGTGCGGCCACAAATTTTTTGAATCGCCAGCCCGTTTTCCACGTCGGAACAACTCTGTACCCTACTCCCAAAACGCCAACGACAATTACCTGCTGATGATACTTCCCCACCTTCTCATTCTTATCAAAAATGATCAACACTTAGCACTCCCTTTCCATGCCTCAGTTTCAGAATGCACAATGGACAAAATTCTCAACCCCTTTATGACCCGACTTCCCGTCTATTGCCTATCTTCTCCAACCATAGTATTGGCAAGACACTACTCCTACGCCATGTTTGTAAAGGATATTTCTTTTCATGCTCTAGAGTGGTAACGCCATCATCACTTCCAGAATGCTAACCCAATTCATGAGCATTCTCGTTCTTTTCCCATATTGAACTATTCCTGTCACTATTGAAAAACACATTCCCTCAATTCTTGTATGGCACCGTCTTCGTCCCATACCATAGTTCAACAAAATTTCCAGACAAGTAGCAATGAACATCCTTGAACAGCTGGAACTCCAAGATCTCCAATCCTCAAGGTAGAACACTTATGTTCTTCCTGCCCCCAGACAGAGAACGATACCTAGTAATGTGGCTTGTTTAACTTTTTGACAGACTGTAAACCTCCCAACCTCAGTTTAATGAGCAGGCCACCAGTTACAAGTTTCGAAAGGTGATCCCTAACACCACAACAGTGTGAAAATTGCTGGCGATTTTGGCCATCCAGAATATATGCAGATCTATAGCTAATACCCAGTAAGTTGTGCTGATGACCATTCTAATACGGTCTTGCAATCGACCTCCTTCTGACCTAATTGTCATGAGCTCACCCTTTCGTACTTCTCGCCCATTGCCAAGTCGACTAAATGACGGGAATCTGCTACCTTCAAAGGGCAGAAGTCTCTCTTATGCATGGCAGTTTTCCCCATCTCCGCCTCCAAGGGAGACTGCCCCCGTGTACCTTATTCCCGTGTTTCAAAAATCCCCCCACTTAGGAGCCCATCTTCTGCAGCCTCCTCTGTGGTTTACCCCTCCCCATAGTCACTCCTGTATCTAATTCTTTTACTGTCCCTTGGGTCAGACATCCCAACTTCAATGCCTCCAGTCTGTGTCTCGCTCCTCGTGTTTCTCCCCACAAGCCTCGTAATAAACAAGATCTCGTACACACTCCCAATCGTCCCTTTACATCCCAAAGTCAAAAAAACAGCTCCTTTAACCCCTTCTTATCCCTCTTCCACCTCCTCATCTGTACTTCCCGGTCTCTGTACCTGGTTCTTCCCTTCTCACTGCTAGTTACAAGTGTAGAGGTTCACCCTTCTCCTCATACTGTACCTTCTCCCCTGTTCCCTCCCCAAGTTTCATCTCTTCTGCCACCTCCCAGGTTCTGCCTCTTCTGTTTCCTTTCATGCTATCTTCTTCCAATTCCCACCACCCTTTCGGTCGCCCCCCCCTACCTTGGTACAGTCCATTACAGTTCCCAATCTTTACTCATCCTCCCTCTTCCATCTCCAAATATTGTCTCCCCATAAGTGTCCCGTCTTGAATTTCCGAAACACTTGAAGCATTTCTCTGAATATTGCAGAGACCAAACCATCACTGACACTGATCCACCCTCAGTTCCTTCCTCTCTCCTCTCCTCCATCCTTCACAACTTCTTCTTTCGCAGTGCACCCCGGTTCCTTCGCTGCTTGAACGTTATCCCGCTGCCACCAGCAAAAATTGGGGGGTTTTTTGGGGGACTTTTCTAACCCTCTTGTCACATAGGAACCCTTTACCTGTGATTTCGGGTATCCTTTATCGTTGCCAATCATGGCCTATTTACAGTAAGAATATACAGACGCCTCATGGGTATGGGTTGAGCTTCAGATGTTACTCTCCCCAGTTTTTCCCCCGTTGGTGTTTTGCTTACAGAACCAAAATTACAACCCTCCTGTTATCTATCCCATCTCGGGCTGTAAATTTATGTACATTGTTCAGATCCTTTTCTGATGGGACCTTTAATGAAAGTGCCCTTCTTCTACGCACTGATATTCCGTACCATCAGCTATTTGTTCGTACTTCGCTGTATTACAACAGCACCCGTATCCAATTGCATGGGTGGTATATGCTCTGTTCTTTTTATCTCCTCCTCCTTCTTGGGCATTTACAGTGGGTCCCACTTTTTGTAGTTCTAGGAAATCATAGAATTTCAGAAACAAAGGGATATTTTCAAAAACTGGGCCTCGCTAATCATAGGTTGCTCTCGGCAAATAGTAGTCTCGTCCGGACGCAATACGCATGGGTGAGCCGGGGCGGCCCCCTACCCAGCCATCTGTCATTTGATTACTAGTTGAGCGAAGGTCCCCTCACGGCTCCACGAAATATTTCATAATTATTCCACTCCTTTTAGTGCTTGCAAGTACAAAATAAGCTACCATGGCACCAAAGAAAGCTCCTTGTGCCAAGTCCCTGTGGTAAGAAGGTGAGAAATAGTGATTGAATTTAAGGAAAAACATCTTGAACAAATATGAAAGAGGCACAAGTGCCAGCCGAACTGGCCAGGATGGTATAAAGAAAACCATACACACCATATGTTTTCCATAGTGCCAAGAAAAAGGAAATCAAGATGCTGCGTTACAAAAGGGCTAACAATGCTGACAAAAATGAGATCACCAGTACAGGAAGGTGTTGAGAAGTTATTATTGGTGTGGATAAACGAGAAACAATTAGCAGGATATGCTCTTATGACTTCGTTTATTTGTGAAAAGGCTAGGCAGCTGCACAATGATGTGGTAAAGAAATTGCCTGAAATAGTGGTGATGTGAGTGAATTTAAGGCCAGCAAAGGTTGGTTTGTTTGATTTAAAAAACCGTACTGGCATACACAGTGTGTTAAGGCATGGGGAGGCTGCCAGTTCGGACCACAAGGTGGCTAAAAAAATATGTGCATGAAATTTTAAAGGGTACATACAGGCTGAAGGACTGAAACATGTGATGAAACAGGCCTCTTTTGGATGAAAATGCCAGAGAGGGACTCCGTCTCCTTCACTCGGAGGATAAGGGAAATGCCAGACTCAAGCCTTGAAAGGACAGCTGATGGTCATTTTCTGTGCTAATTGCTAGTGGGGATTCTAACGTGAAGCCATGATAGGGTACCATTCTGATAAATCCAGTGTGATTCAGGAAAAAACAATGATATAAAGAGTAAATTGCTTTGTGTTTTGGAAATCTAATAGTAAGGCCTAGGTCACGAGGGAATTTTTCGTCCAGTGGTTCAATGAAGTGTTTTGGCCCCTAGTGTGAGATTACCTCCTGGAAAAGAAATTGGATCTCAAGTGCCTGCTAGTATATGGTCAATGCACTGTCATCCTCCAAACTTGGATGACCTTATTTTTGAGGAGTTTGGGTTCATCACAATAACGTTCTTGCCCCCGAATACCATCCTCTCTCACAGTCCAATGGGACAGCAGGTCATTGCAAACTTTAAAAACTCTACACTAAAAGCAATGTTACACAGGGTGCTTGACTGTGACCAACAGACACTCACTTGACCTAGGGAATTTTGGAGGGAAACACTTCAGCATCCTCACTGCATAACCCTTATAGGTATGGTTGGGAGGTAGTGACTACCTGGCACTTTGCAACTCTGTTGGAGAAAATTGTTGCCAGATTGTGTCGACAAGAGGGATTTTGAAGGTTTGTGGCGGCCCTGATGATAGCCTTATGTCTGTTGTTTTAAATCAATTGTGGCACTGTGGAGTTCCACGTGGGTTGGATGTGAATTTGGAGGATGTTGGAAAGAGTTGGTGGATGGACCACAAAGAAGAGCTCACACTGAGGAGCTGCAAGAGCTTCTAGCAGGCTAACAGCATCAATGCCCCCCCCCCCCCCCCCCAAAGCTCAAAAATCTTGCTGCAGATGAGGGAGGAAGAGAAGTGGAAGGATGTGCCTTTTCAGAAATTTATTAAAGAGATTTTTGCTATGTGGGGTAGGGTATATGGAAAGCTTTTGGAGAGGAAACATAACCCTGACTAGGTTGTTGCAAGTCATGTTGGAACACGTACATTGTCAAAGTCTTGGGCCCATTGTTAGGATGTGTTAAAGAGGACACCAGAAACGGAGCTCTCTCACAGTTGTTTTGCGAGACAGGACTCAGTCGACTTCAAGTGGTCCTAGTGGAATTAAGGAAACAGAGGAAGGAGAAGCAACCCCAGAAAAGCCTATTTGTACCTGAAGGTGATGCTGGAAGAGGATTCCCCATTCCAAACTGTAAAACAATCCAATCTCTCTCCTCCTCCAGTCTCCCATACACTAAGAAGAATCTCCGATAAAGGTAAGCGTTAGCTGTTAATGTTTATTCATTGCCAATGTATTGTTTATTACTACATGTATATTTCTTGTATAATTTTTTTTGTTTTAATTCTTCTGGGTGTCAAGGAAACGGCGGCATTAATTGTATTTACATTATTTTATGGGGATAATTTATTCATAAATCATAAATTTTTGTTCTTAGTAACGGCTCCAGGAACGGAATTAATTACGAAAAATGAGGGGACCACTGTATTTATATTATTCCTATGGGGAAATTTGATTCGCAAAATCGTAGATTTCTGATACATTGTAGAAACTCCAGGAATGGTTAATACGAAGAACGAGGGAACACTGTATCTATCCCGGATATAAGGCCTTTCCTGTTTCATCTTTACCGCACCGCTTCTGTTTCTTGGCAATTTTTAATGCCCATCATTTCCTCTGGGGTCTCACTGTGATTCCATGGCATTCTGTTGAGGCTTTTTTGCTATCACCCCCTCCATATTTTAAATACAGGATTATCACTCCCATTTGATCCTTGGACTCACGCTCTCTCTTGCATCTATCTCTCAGTTGCTCTTCTTCAACCGCTTAGTATTCAACCTGGCTGTTTCTACGGATTTTACATGACAGCGATCATTTCTTTTTCCCCTTTTATATCCATTCATTCTTACTCTCCTTCATATTCACCACCTCTCATAACCACGTGCAATTTGATCAGGCAAATTGGAACCTTTACTTCAAACTAACTGTTTTTTAGCGAGGTTCCTTCTTTGTCCTCCCTGATGGCTTTTTTGCACCTCTTCTCGTCCTCCGTTTTAACTGCTGTTCTCATTCTTTAGCACAAACTTCGGAGCAGGCATTTCTCAGAATGCGTGCCTTGGTGGTCTCCTGCTTGTGCTCGTGCAGCACGTTGAAAACGTGCTGCGGGGGACAGGTATAGGTACATTGAACCAGGGAGGTGACTTCTTGATTTTAAGCAAAGCGTGCGATCGCTTGCCGTGTCATCAGTGATGCTAAATGCACTTGCTGGCTAAACATTATGTCTCCACCATCACCTCTGCTTGCCTCTATGGTGCAGTCTGGAAAAAAGTACGAATCAACTGAGTGTAAATATTCTCTGACCCTGCTCCTGTTTCTGTGGGTTGCCTGTGTTGATATAGCAACCACTAGATGTTGCCAATGAAATTGGGCAAACATCTGGTCTGTTTTTTCTCGGGGCTCCGTCTTTGCCCATCGTTTCTTTCCTCAAAGTCTGCCCAGAGAGTTAGCAACCCTTGGATTTTTCTTCTCTCAGAGATGAACAGTACCTGTAAGGTGCCTTTTTAACTTCAGGAACTGGAGGCAACTCTCTCGCTTGCCGATCATCGCTGGCTGGACCCAAAACGACTATTCATATTCGTATCCTACAACATTTACATACAGTCCAGCCCTAGCAGTCTATTACACCCTTTTCAATCTTTTTGGTCACAAGGAAGTTCTTCCACAGCTGTGGAAATCGGCCATTGTTCTCCCTTTCCGCAAACCAGGCACTACGGGACATGAAGCCTCCCATACGTCCCATTGCTCTTACCAGTGCAGTTTGCAAGTGATGATGGAACGCCTAGTAAATATGATTGTTTAGTGTGGTAGTTAGAGACACACAACACGTCTTTTCCACTCGTCAATGTGACTTTCGTAATATGGCTTGGGATACGTATGTTCGAATGGCCTTGCCGATAAACCACTCTGTTATGCCAATATTTGTTTGTCGTGAGAAGGCCATAATGACACAACTGGTAGCGTATATATTTTGGCCCTAGGCCCACTCCTTAGGCCTGCGAGGCAATCTATCATACTTCCTATAAGGAACTTTTTAACTGACAGAAATTTCTGTTTTTGGGTTAACCCTTTATCCAAGATGAAGCATCCCCCAGGGATGTGTTCTTAGCACAAACACTTTTCCTCCTTGCTTTAAATGATTTGGCTCTCGTTTTTTCGTCCCCAAAAAATCAAACCATTTGGTCATCACTCTATGTTGTGACGTCGCTATTGCCTGTGCAGGCGCTGATCTGTCACTCATTACAGTTTCTCTCAGCTTGCGGTCGAACCGTGTTTCCAATTGGCCACCACAGTGGGTTTAATTTTCCTGTACAAACTCATCAATTATTTTCATTGAAGCTCTGTCATCTCTGATCATCCTTCTGTACCTTTATGGACAACACATTATCATGAACGTGATACAGTCAGGCTTTCTTGGGCCTCTCTTTGACGTAGGTTATCTGTGAAAACCTCACATTACCTCTCTGAAGCAACTGTTGTCACAGCCGGCTGAACCTTCTTAAAAAACCCTGTATCTAGCATGCGTGAGTGATCGTTCGAAAACTTCTCCTTCGCCTACATTCCACCCCATTTTTTATCGAACCTTGATTATGGTGACCAGATCTATCAGCGGGCCTCTCTGCTAATCTCTCTAGCTTAACCCCATTCATCACGTCTCTCCTGAAGGGGATTGCCGTATGCACTTGGTTGCTTTTTGGCTCTTCCCTGTTGAGTGCTTCTATGCAGAAGGACATTCCATCATTATCCGCTCGCAGTGATGCCATTGCTTTTCTACTGTTGTGTGCTTCTCATGATCTCACTATCCTTCCAATTTATAGAATGGTCACGATATTAGTAGACATTCTTATTCATACGCCGCCCCTGTTTGCTCCATTCCTTATCTTCGCCTGCATTCGCTCTTGTCTTCTCTTCAATTACACCTTTTCTATGTTCATGTAGCATCTCACTTTTCCCTACCCCCTGGGATGGTTCCAGCTGTTCGAGTTGTTCTTTTCTCATCCTCCTTGGCTCGAAAGCCAAACTGTCTACGATAGCTTCCACCGCTCTATTTTCTTGACACTTCCACTCTCATTCTCATGCCATTTGCTGTGTACCACAGGTGGCTCTAAGTCTCTGACGGCATAGGTTTCACGGCTCAGTGTTTCCGGACAGAGTGTCCGAGGGCATTTACTATCTTCGGCTAGTATTTTTTACTGAATTGTATGCCATTCTTGCAGCCACTTATTCGTATTGCATCTTTGCCTGTGTCATATTGTGGTTGTCTCAGGACTCCTTAGTGCCTTACAGGCTATACAGAAAATTTGATTACACTCACCCCTTAGTCCTCCGTATCCATCTTTGGCTACGCCGCCATCTTTACCAAGCATAAAGATTTTGATTTTTTTGTTGGGTCCCTGGTCATGTTGACGTACAGGGCAACGAAACAGGGCAGGGACACTGCTGCCTGGTTAAGCTAGTACATGTCCTACCAGTTTATATGAGGTGTTCCATTTACGGACTATTTTGCGGCAATAACTACCCCCCTTCGCACCATTGGCAACAACGTTGGTCTACTCTGCTGGTAACTAACTTCTATGCTATTAAAACCGAGTATAGGTTATGGCCGTCTTTTTGTCACCATGTCGAGGTTGGGAGTACTCTCTCGTCTTCGCATTGCCTACTCGTCTTACTCATGGATATCCTCATGGAGAGGCACCTGCTCCTTCTCTGTGAGAATTGTTCAGGTTCTATTATTCGGTCATCCATATTATTTTAGACTGCCCACTTTATCAATGAGCACTCGAATTTACTCCTCGTCATCTTCGCTCCAAGCTGTCTCTTTACCTTTCCTTCCCTCTCACTGATTGGACCAACCTTTTCATCGGGACTCTATCATTGACTTTTTGACAACAGCGACTTACAATTTCTGATGATACCTTCATGCCTTTCTACTTCAATTTCGTGCTGCCTTACCCAGCGGTATCCCTTCCCTGCTGTTTTCTGTAACCTACTGATCATCCCTCCCCCCCTTCTGCCACCCAATACCCTCGCTTCCTTTCCCTCCCTGCAGCGCTTGTTATAAGCCCTTGTGGCTTAGTGCTTCTTTTTGATTATAATAATAATATTTAATAATTACCCCTACCGCCAACCTATCCTAGGCCGACCCTACCCCGCTTCCTTCCACAAACAGACTGATACACCTTGAAGTCATGGTTTTTGACTCCATTCTCTCTACATGTTCGAACCACTTCAACAATCCTTCCTCAGCCCTCTGGACAACAGTTTTGGCAATCCCGCACCTACTCTTAACTTCCAAACTACAAAATTCTCTGCATTTATTCCACCACAGATTGCCTTCAGACATGAATCTCCACTGTCTCCAGCCTTCTCCTTGCTGCAACCATTCTCACCATCCTTCACACCCATGTAGAAGGCTTTGGGTAAACTATACTCTCATACATTCCCCTCTTTGCCTCCAAGGGCAAAGTTCTTTGTCTCCACAGACTCCTAAGTGCACTGCTCACCCTATTTCCCTCATCAATTCTATGATTCACCTCATCTTTCATAGACCCATCCACTGACACGTCCACTCCCAAATATCTGAATACATTCACCTCCATACTCTGCCCCTCCAATCTGAAATTCTTGGAACTGAAAAGTTATCCAAAACCAAAACAATCAAATTAACAAAATCAGATGAACTCCTACTCACACCTACTGAAACAGCAAACAGACTCCATGTTTTCTTCTCCACCATTGGAAAAATTCTAGTGAACAACATACCAAGTGCAACCACCCGTCCATCAGACTACCCCATAGGTACCTACCCAAATACACTATTCCTTGCTCCAACCAACCCCATAGAAGTTACGCTCATTACACTCCTTAACAAATCCATTGAATCATCTAGCTTCCCAACAACTCTCAAAATAGTGAGGGTCACTCTGATCCACAAAGGAGGTGACCAAGCTGACTTGAATAACTATAGACCAATATCTAACCACTACTCTCTAAAATCTTTGAAAAATTAATTCACAGATGGATCTTTTCCTACCTCGTCTCACACAACATGTTAAACCCTTGTCATTTTGGATTCAGGAATAATGAAAGCACAAATGATGCTGTCATACACATGCTAGAACTAATATATACTGCACTTGAAAAGAAAGAAGTTCCGCCGGGAATTTTCATTGATTTACGTAAAGCTTTCAATACAGTCGACCATGAACTGCTGTACTCCAAATTAACGCACTATGGTATCAGAGGCCACTCCCTCAACTACCTAAAATCATACCTTAGTAACAAAACTCAATATGTGTATGCAAATGATGCAAACTCATCCACCCAACCAGTCACAGTAGGAGTCCCACAAGGAAGCATCCTTGGACCACTCCTCTTTCTCATCTACAGTGATCTACCAAATGCATCACAGCTACTCAAACTCATATTATTTGCAGATGACACTACATATGTCTTTTCCCACCCAAACAGTCATACTAGCAAACACAGTCAATGTCGAATTGCAGAAAATATCTGCCTGGATGATTACTAATAAACTTACCCTGAATACTGATAAAACCTCCTTCATTCAGTTTGGAAACAAAGCTGCAAATGATCCAATTAACATATCGCTAAATGGATCATCAGTCACAAGACTCACAGAGGGAAAATTCCTAGGTATCCACCTTGACGGTAGCCTTAAGTTCCAAACACATATACAGCAAATCACCAAGAAAATCTTCAAGACTGTAGGCATACTATCAAAGATAAGGTACTACGTTCCACAATCAGCTCTCCTGGCACTGTACCATTCACTCATATACCCTTATCTTACATATGGAATTTGTGCATGGGGATCAACAACATCCAATCACCTAAAACCTCTAATAACCCAGCAAAAGGCAGCAGTAAGAATGATAACGAATTCCCACTCCTGCCGCATACTCCACCAATTTTCAAAAGTCTGAATCTTCTCACTATTAAGAACATCCATACTTATTCATGTGCCTACTACATACACAGAACAATACACGCAAATATAAACCCTCCACTCAAACTTCTCCTCACCAACCCAAACAGGACACATGACCACAACACAAGACACAGATCACTTTTTGATATACCTTGTGTCCATATCACACTGTAAAAACTCTGTGCACATAAAGAGCCCCAAAATATGGCATTCATTACCAGAAGATAATACAGTAACCCAGTCTGAAAATCAATTTAAGACTCTTCTCAAAAGCCACTTAATCGTCCTAGACTAAACGCTAAATACTCAGTACGCACTTACTCACTTATGTACTCCCACATCATAACTCAACAATCACTTTGAACCTTTTATCCATTGTTGACAGGAATATAATTGAATCATTGTTTTCACAAAAAGCATTTTTTGAACATTTGAATATATCTTTTGTCTTACACAAATTTGATTCACTTATAATTAATAATCTACTGTACAACTATGAAATAATTACTGTCCTACTGTACAACTATGATATAATCCTTAGTGTTAAGTAGTCTGTAAGCCAATAATGTTAAGTTGGCGCATAATGCCTAGGCATAATAGAGGCTCTCGTTGCATTGCAACCCACTATTGTAAATACAAAGTCTCAATGTATTGTTTGCAAAGATATAAAATAAATAAATTAATTAATTAATTAATATATCCTTCCTGTAAAAACTCTCTAGGCTTCAAATATGAATTACCATTCTAACTTTGATAATTCTTGCCTGCAGGCCACCATGATACAACTTTGACAACATAATTTACGTAAAATGTCCTGGGTCCTAAATGGCTGTGGCAGTCTGCTGTCTTGGGGCATTTAAATTACACTGGAAAACAAAGCAGGTCTTGGGATAGCATGTATCTTCATACAAATTATGAAGCATGAGTGCAAATAATTAATATAGTATAAGGAAGCACACAGAAACTCACCTATACAAAAATGTATCTATATATTAAGTAACTTATATGCAATTTGTAAACTACAACAAAAATCCACCACACTCCAGTTCACATTAGCTCACTAGCACATTGCTACTAGAGAGTTAAACAAAAATATGAACAGGAAGGATCCATGACATACACCTCTCCCCTCTTCACTTCTGCCTGGTAGACTAGTAACCAGCAGGCACAGACTCCATACAGTACTCTCTCATAAACAGGCCTCTGCATACTAGGGCCTTACAGAAAAACCCTGTGAGCACTAAAACACAAACACCTATGGTATACACTAAAAAAAAACTTACCCAACACCAAATACTCACACCGCTACATCTTACTTCCTCTGCTGTGTTTAACCTACTGCCTAAACACACCTCACCTCTTCTGACCACTCTGCCTGACTGACAGGAATAAAACACATCCAGATTCAGAATAATACTGGAGCTATAAAGCATTATATAAAAAAACATTATATAAAAAATAATGCTTTATGTTTTTATATATTATCACACTGGCCGATTCCCACCATGGCCACCCTGCCTTGGTGGGAATCGGCCAGTGTGATAATATATAAAAATATAAAGCATTATTTTTGATATAACTTTTTTTTAATATAGTACTCTGTAATATGTCAGCCCATTGCTTACCTTGTCAGCAGTTTAGTGGCTCGTCAGGAACACCATGCTTCAAGAAGCTTCATATATACTCCAGCATGTCTGAAACATTTCTGGGACCTATAAATACTTTGTATATATTTCTAGGTATTTATAGGTAGTAGGTTGGTAGACAGCAACCACCCAGGGAAGTACTACCATCCTGCCACATGACTGTGAAACAAAAACCTGTAACTGTTTTGCATGATGGTAGGATTGCTGGTTTCTTTTTCTGTCTCATAAGCACGCTAGATAACAGGGATATCTTGCTACTCCTACTTACACTTTGGTCACACTTCACAGACATGCACATGCATATATATATACATACATCTAGGTTTTTCTCCTTTTTCTAAATAGCTCTTGTTCTTCTTTATTTCTTCTATTGTCCATGGGGAAGTGGGAAAAGAATCTTTCCTCCGTAAGCCATGCGTGTCGTATGAGGCGACTAAAATGCCGGGAGCAATGGGTGGTAACCCCTTCTCCTGTAGACATTTACTAAAAAAGAGAAGAAGAAAAACTTTTTAAAACTGGGGTGCTTAAACGTGTGTGGATGTGTGCGGATGAAAAGAAAAGATGATTGCTGATGTTATGAATGAAAAGAAGTTGGATGTCGGGCCCTAAGCGAAACAAAGCTGAAGGGGTAGGAGAGTTTCAGTGGGGGGAAATAAATGGGATTAAATCTGGAGTATCTGAGAGAGTTAGAGCAAAGGAAGGGGTAGCAGTAATGTTAAATGATCTGTTATGGAAGGAAAAAGAGAATATGAATGAGTAAAATTCAAGAATTATGTGGATTAAAAAGTAAAGGGTTGGATGCGAGAAGGGGGTCAAATAAGGTGTATGAACTGGAGAAGAGAGGAATGCAGAGGGGGGAAGATTTTGGGAGATTTTAAAGTAAAATGTATAGGGTTTTTGAACCAAGGGAGAGTAATTGTGGTGGGGGGACCTGAATGTAAAGTAGGAGAAATTTTAGGAGGGTTGGGGTAGGTAAGTTTGGGGTGCAGGTGTAAAGATAAGGGGAAACCCCCCTTTTGATTGAACTTTGTATAGAAAAGGGGTTTAGTTTAGGTAATACATATTTAAAAAGAGGATAAATAAGTATACAAGATTGATTTGGGGGTGAAATGACATGTTTGTTGGTTTAGTTTTGGTAGAAAAAAAGACTGTTGAGTGATTTTAGGTTGTACGTTTATGGGGGGCCCACAGATTATCGATCACTTTTCTAGTTGTGCTACACTAGGTAAAAGGTAGATGGAATACAAAAGGGGAATGAAGCATCAGAGAAAAGAGAGGGAAAGGGTTTATAAATAAAAGGGAGGCAGTTAGGGTAAAATATAAACGTATTGGAGGATAGATGGGCTAAGGAGATAGGCAAGGGGTCGAAGATGTATGGGTGGTTAAAAATGTAGTGTTAGGTTTCAGCAGAAGCTTGTGGTTTCGGAAAAATGGGTGCAGGAGGGAAGAGGGGCGATTGGTGGAAAGTAATGTAAAAGAGTGTAAGGGAGAAAAAAAGTTAGCATTTGAGAAGTTTTTTTCAAAGTAGAAGTGTGCAAAGGGGGGAAAAGGTTTTGGGGGAAAAAAAGAGGGTTAGAGAGTGGTGAGCAAGTAAAAAAAGAGAAATGAGAGAGTGGGGAGATGTTATCAACAATTTTGGGTTTAAAATTAAAAAAAAGTTTTGGAGTGGGGGATTAAAAAGTTAAAAAAAGCCCAGAGAACAAAAGGTTTGTCAGTTAAAATAGGGAGGAGAGTTATTAAATGGAGAGTTAGAGGTATTAGGAAGAGGAGGGGAAATTTGAGGAATTGTTAAATGTTGATGAAAATAGGGAAGATGTGATTTTTGTATAGGGCAAAGGGGGAATAAATCTTGTAGGAGTGAGGAAGGCCAGTTTTGGGGGGGGGGGGTTTGGGGGAAGTTGGAGGCAGTAGGTAAAAAAAAGGGGGTAAGGCAGCTGGGTTGATGGGAAAAAAGATAGAAATTTTTAAAGCGGGTGGGGATATTTTTTGGAGGGTTGGTGCGTTTTTTAAAAATGTAGGAAGGGGGTAAGGCCCTAGGATGCAGAGGCTGCATAGTTTTTAAAAAAAGGAAAAGGGGGATAAAAGAGGTTAAAAAATTAAAAGGGGCATAAGTCTGTTGGTTATACCGGGTAAAGTGTATGGTAGAGTTATAATTGAAAGAATTAAGAGTAAGACGGAAAATAGGATAGCAGATGAACAAGGAGGCTTTAGGAAAGGTTGGGGGGTGTGTGGACCAGGTGTTTACAGTGAAAACTATAAGTGAACAGTATTTAGATAAGGCTAAAGAGGTCTTTGTGGCATTTATGGATTTGGAAAGGCGTAGTACAGGGTGGATAGGGGGGCATGTGGAGATGTTGCAAGTGTATGGGTAGGAGGTAGGTTACTGAAAGCAGCAGAAGAGTTTTTTACGAGGATATTTAGGGTCAAGTTAGAGTATGTAGGAAAGGGGAATTTTTTTCCCCGTAAAAGTAGGCCTTAGACAAGGATGTGTATGTCACCGTGGTTGTTTAATTATTTATGATGGGGTTGTAAGAGAAGTAAATGCGAGGGTCTTGGCAAGAGGCGTGGAGTTAAAAGATAAAGAATCACACACAAAGTGGGAGTTGTCACAGCTGCTCTTTGCTGATGACACTGTGCTCTTGGGAGATTTGAAGAGAAGTTGCAGAGATTGGTGGATGAATTTGGTAGGGTGTGCAAAAAAAGAAAAATTAAAGGTGATTTCAGGAAAGAGTAAGGTTATGAGGATAACAAAAAGATTAGGTGATGAAAGATTGAATATCAGATTGGAGGGAGAGAGTATGGAGGGGTGAACGTATTCAGATATTTGGGAGTGGACGTGTCAGCAGATGGTCTATGAAAAATGAGGTGAATCATAGAATTGATGAGGAAAAAGAGTGAGTGGTGCACTTTGGAGTTGTGGAGACAAAGAACTTTGTCCTTGGAGGGAAAGAGGGGAATGTATGAGAGTATAGTTTTACCAACGCTCTTATATGGGTGTGAAGCATGGGTGATGAATGTTGCAGCGAGGAGAAGGCTGGAGGAGTGGAGATGTCATGTCTGAGGGCAATGTGTGGTGTGATATAATGCAGAGAATTGTAGTTTGGAAGTTAGGAGGAGGTGCGGGATTAAACCCAAAATTGTTGTCCACTGGGCTGAGGAAGGGTTGTTGAGGTGGTTCGGACATGTTTGAGAGAATGGGCGAAACAGAATGACTTCAAAGGTACATCTGTGTGGGAAGGGAAAGGGGGGTAGGGGTCGGCCTAGGAAAAATTGGGGGGAGGGGGTAAGGAGGTTTTTTGTGCGAGGGGTTGGACTTCCAGAGGATGCATGACGTTTTGATAGGAGTGAATGGGGAAAAA
>NC_069429.1:35633180-35654825 GCF_026875155.1 Cherax quadricarinatus | reverse complement strand
TATTACAATTTACCTAGGTAGTAGGTTGGTAGACAGCAACTGCCCAGGGATGTACTATTGGCCTGCCAAGTGTAAAACGAAAGCCTGTAATTGTTTTACATGATGGTAGGATTGCTGGTGTCCTTTTTCCTGTCTCATAAACATGCAAGATTTCAGGTACGTCTTGCTACTTCTACTTACACTTAGGTTACACTACACATACATGTACAAGCATATATATACACACACCCCTCTTGGTTTTCTGCTATTTTCTTTCTAGTTTTTGTTCTTGTTTATTTCCTCTTATCTCCATGGGGAAGTGTAACAAAATTCTTCCTCCGTAAGCCATGTGTGTTGTAAGGGGTGACTAAAATGCCGGGTGCAAGGGGCTAGTAACCTCTTCTCCTGTATATATTACTGAATGTAAAAGGAGAAACTTTTCTTTTTTCTTTTGGGTCACCCCGCCTCAGTGGGATACGGCCGGTGTGTTGAAAGAAGAAGAATTACAATTTATAATAGTTCTTGTGATTTCATAACCAATCTTCGTTCTGACACTAATATTAGGTTCTGAAATAGTTTTCAAGTATTCACAATCACACTGACAGGTAAATATTTTTACTTGCCATGGTAATTTACTATTGTCTAGAAATATTTATTTTTATTTTATTATCACACTGGCCGATTCCCACCAAGGCAGGGTGGCCCGAAAAAAAAAAACTTTCACCATCATTCACTCCATCACTGTCTTGCCAGAAGGGTGCTTTACACTACAGTTTTTAAACTACAACATTAACACCCCTCCTTCAGAGTGCAGGCACTGTACTTCCCATCTCCAGGACTCAAGTCCGGCCTGCCGGTTTCCCTGAACCCCTTCATAAATGTTACTTTGCTCACACTCCAACAGCACGTCAAGTATTAAAAACCATTTGTCTCCATTCACTCCTATCAAACACGCTCATGCATGCCTGCTGGAAGTCCAAGCCCCATCGCCCCAACAAAACCTCCTTTAACCCCCTCCCTCCAACCTTTCCTAGGCCGACCCCTACCCCGCCTTCCTTCCACTACAGACTGATACACTCTTGAAGTCATTCTGTTTTCGCTCCATTCTCTCTACATGTCCGAACCACCTCAACAACCCTTCCTCAGCCCTGTGGACAACAGTTTTGGTAATCCCGCACCTCCTCCTAACTTCCAAACTACGAATTCTCTGCATTATATTCACACCACACATTGCCCTCAGACATGACATCTCCACTGCCTCCAGCCTTCTCCTCGCTGCAACATTCATCACCCATGCTTCACACACCATATAAGAGCGTTGGTAAAACTATACTCTCATACATTCCCCTCTTTGCCTCCAAGGACAAAGTTCTTTGTCTCCACAGACTCCTAAGTGCACCACTCACTCTTTTTCCCTCATCAATTCTATGATTCACCTCATCTTTCATAGACCCATCTGCTGACACGTCCACTCCCAAATATCTGAATACGTTCACCTCCTCCATACTCTCTCCCTCCAATCTGATATTCAATCTTTCATTACCTAATCTTTTTGTTATCCTCATAACCTTACTCTTTCCTGTATTCACCTTTAATTTTCTTCTTTTGCACACCCTACCAAATTCATCCACCAATCTCTGCAACTTCTCTTCAGAATCTCCCAAGAGCACAGTGTCATCAGCAAAGAGCAGCTGTGACAACTCCCACTTTGTGTGTGATTCTTTATCTTTTAACTCCACGCCTCTTGCCAAGACCCTCGCATTTACTTCTCTTACAACCCCATCTATAAATATATTAAACAACCACGGTGACATCACACATCCTTGTCTAAGGCCTACTTTTACTGGGAAAAAAATTCCCTCTTTCCTACATACTCTAACTTGAGCCTCACTATCCTCGTAAAAAACTCTTCACTGCTTTCAGTAACCTACCTCCTACACCAACACTTGCAACATCTGCCACATTTGCCCCCCTATCCACCCTGTCATCCGGCCTTTCCCCAAATCCCATAAAATGCCACAAAGACCTCTTTATAGCCTTATCTAAATACTGGTTCACTTATTAGTTTCAACTGTAAATCACCTGGTCCACGTCACACCCCCTACCTTTCCTAAAGCCTTCCTTGTTCATCTGCTATCCTATCTCCGTCTTACTCTTAATTCTTTCAATTATAACTCAACCATACACTTTAACAGGTAACTCAACAGACTTATCCCCCTATAATTTTTTACACTCTCTTTTATTATATTCCCTTTGCCTTTATACAAAGGAACTATGCATGCTCTCTGCCAATCCTAGGTACCTTAACCCTCTTACCATACATTTAATTAAATAAACTCAACCAACCACATCCAAAATATATCCCCACCTGCTTTTAATTAACATTTCTATCTTTATCCCATCGATACCCAGCTGTCTTAAACCACTTTTCATTTTACCTACTACTGCCGTCACGAACTTCCTCCCCCACACACTTCACAACTGGCTCTTTCCTCACTCCTACAAGATGTTATTCCTCCTTGCCCTATACACGAAATCACATCTTCCCCTATCTCATCAACATTTATACAATTCCTCAAAAATTCCCTCCATCTTCCCAATACCTCTAACTCCCATTTAATAAACTCTCCTCTCCTATTTTTTAACTGACAAATCCCATTTGTTTCTCTAGCTTTCCCTTAACTTGTTATCTTCACTACTCCAAAACTTTCTTATTTTCAACAAAATTTGTTGATAACATCCTCACCCACTCTCTCATTGCTCTCTTTTTACATTGCTTCACCACTCTCCTTTAACCTCTTCTCTTTTTCTCCATTACTCTGTCCCTCCTTGCATCACTTCTAACTTGTAAAAACTTCTCCATAATGCTAACTTTTTCTCCCTTACTAATACTGACTCTCTTTACATTAATCATTCCACCAATCGCTCCTCCTTCCCCCTCCTGCACCCACTTTCCCTGTAACCACAAAACTTCTGCTGAACACTCTAACACTAGACATTTTAAAACCTACCCCATACATCTTCGACCCCCTGCTCTATGCCTCATTGCCCCTCTATCCTCCAATTAGCTGTTTATATCTTCCCAAACTGCCTCCTCTTTTAGTTTATAAACCTTCACCTCTTCTCTTCCCTGATGCTTCTCATTCTCCTTGTATCCCTCTACCTTTTACTCTCAGTGTAGCTACAACTAAAAGTGATCTGATATATCTGTGGCCCCTCTATAAACATGTACATCCTGAAGTCCTACTCAACAGTCTTTTTATCTACCAATAACATAATCCAACAAACTACTGGTCCATTTCACCCTACATCATATCTTTATACTTATTTTTATCCTCTTTTCTTAAAAATGTATTAACCTATAACAAACAATACCCCTTTCTATACAAAGTTCAATCAAAGGGCCCCATTATCATTTAACCACCTGGCACACCCCAAACTTAACCTACCCCACCCTTCTCTAAAAGTTTCTCCTACCTTTAGCATTCAGGTCCCCTACCACAATTACTCTCTCACTTGGTTCAAAGGCTCCAACATTCACCGTAATATCCCCAAAAATCTCTCTCTCTTCCTCTGCATTCCTCTCTCTCCAGGTGCATACACGGCTTATTATACCCACTTCCTCGCATCCAAAAAACCTTACTTTAATCCACATAATTCCTTGAATTTAACAACATTCATATTCTTCTTTCCCTCCTTCCATAACTGATCATTTAACATTACTGCAAACCCTTTCCTTTGCTCTAACTCTCTCAGAAACTCCAGATATAATCCCATTTATTTCCCCCCACTGAAACACTCCCTACCACCTTCAGCTTTGTTTTCGCTTAGGGCCAGGAACATCCAAACTTCTTTTTCATTCATAACATCAGCAATCAATCTGTTTCTTTTCATCCGCACTACATCCACACACATTTAAGCTCCCAGCTTTATAAAGTTTTTCCTTTCTTTCCTTTTTTAGTAAATGTCTACAGGAGAAGGGGTTACCACCATTTGCTCCCACAATTTAGTCGCCTCATACGACAACGCATGGCTTACGGAGGAAAAGATTTCTTTTCCACTTCCCATGGACAAAGAAGAAATAAAGAAGAACAAAGCTATTTAAAAAAGGAGAAAACCCTAGATGTATGTATATATATATGCATGTGCATGTCGTGAAGTGTGACCAAAGTGTAAGTAGGAGTTAGCAAGAATATCCCAGTTATCTAGCGTGCTTATGGACAAAAAAGTAACCAGCAATCCTACCGATCATGCAAAACAGTTACAGGTTTTTGTTCACAGTCCATGGGCATGGATGGTATATCTTCCCTGGGTGGTTTGCTTCTACCAACCTACTACCTATAAATACCTAGAAATATATCAAAGTATTTATAGTCCCAGAATGTTTCAAAACATGCCGGGTATATATAAAGTTTCTTGAAGCATGGTGTTCCTGAACAGCCACTAAACTGCTGACAAGGTAAGCATTGGGCTGACATAATTACAGAGTACTAATAATTAAAAAAAGTATATCAAAAAATATGTTTATATTTTATATATTATCACACTGTCCGATTCCCCACCAGGCAGGGTGGCCATGGTGGGAATCAGCCAGTGTGATAATAAAAAAACATAAAGCGCATTATTTTTTATATAATGTTATTTTTTATATAATGCTTTATAGCTCCAGATTATTCGAATCTAGATGTGTTTTATTCCTGTCAGTCAGCAGAGTGTTCCCCCAGAAGAGGTGAGGTTGTTTAGGCAGTAGGTTAAAACACAGCAAAGAGGAAGTAATATGTAGAGGTTGAGTATTTGGTGGTTGTGGGGGTAAGTTTTTTTTTTTTTAGTGTATAACCATAGGTGTTTGTGTTTAGTGCCACCGGGTTTTTATGTTTTTTCCTGTAAGGCCCTAGTATGCGAGGCTGTTTAATGAAGAGTACTGTATGGAGTCTGTGCCTGCTGGTACTAGTCTAACCAGGCAGAAGTGAAGAGGGGAGAGGTGGAATGGTCATGGGGGGGGATCCTTCCTGTTGATATTTTTGTTAAACCTCTATAGAGCAATGTGGCTAGTGAGCTAATTGAACTGGAGTGTGGTGGATTTTTGTTGTAGTTTAAATATTGCATATAAGTTACTTAATATATAGATACATTTTTGTATAGGTGAGTTTCTGTGTCCTTCCTTATACTATATTAATTATTTGCACTCATGCTTCATAATTTGTATGAATGAAACATGCTTCCCAAACCTGCTTTTTGTTTTCCAGTGTAATTTAAAAGCCCCAAGACAAGCAGATGACACAGCCCATTTAGGACGCAGACATTTTATGTAAATTATGTTGTCAAAGTTGTATCATGGTGGCCTGCAGGCAAGAATTATCAAAGTTAGAATGGTAATTCATATTTGAAGCCTAGAGAGTTTTTTACAGGAATGATATATTAATTAATTAATTAATTTATTTATTTTTTTATATATTTGCAAACAATACATTGAAAGACTTTGAATTTACAATTAGTGGTTGCAATGCAACGAGAGCCTCTATTATGCCTAGGCATTATGCGCCAACTTAACATTATTGGCTTACAACTACTAACTTAAGGGATTATACATAGTTGTACAGTAGGAACAGTAATTATATTTCATAGTTGTAACAGTAATTATTAATTATAGGTTATCAAATTTGGTGTAAGACACAAAAGAAATAATTCAAATGTTTCAAAAAATGCTTTTTGTGAGAAAACAATGATGCAATTTATATTCCTGTCAACAATGGATAAAAGGTTCAAAGTGATTGTTGAAGTTATGATGTGGGAATAACATAAGTGAGTAAGTGCGTACTGAGTATTTAGCGTTTAGTCTAGGACGATTAAGTGGCTTTTGAGAAGAGTCTTAAATTGATTTTCAGACTGGGTTACTGTATTATCTTCTGGTAATGAATGCCATATTTTGGGGCTCTTTATGTGCACAATGTTTTTACAGTGTGATATGGACACAAGGTACATCAAAAGGTGATCTGTGTCTTGTGTTGTGGTCATGTGTCCTGTTTGGGTTGGTGAGGAGAACTTTGAGTGGAGGGTTTATATTTGCGTTTATTGTTCTGTGTATGTAGTAGGCACATGAATAAGTATGGATGTTCTTAATGGTGAGCAGATTCAGACTTTTGAAAATTGGTGGAGTATGCGGCAGGAGTGGGAATTCGTTATCATTCTTACTGCTGCCTTTTGCTGGGTTATTAGAGTATTAGGGTGATTGGATAGTTGTTTGATCCCCATGCACAAATTCCATATTAATGATAAGGGTATATGAAAGTGAAGGTACAGTGCCAGGAGAGCTATTGGTGGAACGTAGTACCTTATCTTTGATAGTAAGCCTACCGTCTTGAAGATTTTCTTGGTGATTTGCTGTATATGTGTTTGGGAACTTAAGGCTACCGGCAGGTGGGATACCTAGGAATTTTCCCTCTTGAGTCTTTGTGACTGATGAACCATTTAGCGATATGTTAATTTGATCATTTAGCCGCTTTGTTTCCCAAACTGAAGAAGGAGGTTTTATCATTATTCAGGTAAGTTTATTAGAATCATCCAGGCAGATATTTTCTGTTTTCTGCAATTCGACATTGACTGTGATTGCTAGTTTGACTGTTTTGGGTGGGAAAAGACATAGTAGTGTCATCTGCAAATATATGAGTTTGAGTAGCTGTGATGAAGCATTTGGTAGATCACAGTAGATGAGAAAGAGGAGTGGTCCCAAGGATGATTCCTTGTGGACTCCTACTGTGACTGTTGGGTTGGATGAGTTTTGCATCATTTGGCATACACATTATTGAGTTTTGTTACTAATGTATGATTTTAGGTAGTTGAGGGAGTGGCCTCCGGAGTACCATAGTTGTTAATATGGAGTACAGCAGTTCATGGCGACTGTATTGAAAGCTTTACTAAATCAATGAAAATTCCCGGCGGAACTTCTTTCTTTTCAAGTGCAGTATATATTAGTTCTAGCATGTGTATGACAGCATCATTTGTGCTTTCATTATTCCGAATCCAAAATGACAAGGGTTTAACATGTTGTGTGAGACGAGGTATGGAAAAAAGATCCCATCTGTGAATTAATTTTTCAAAGATTTAGAGAGTAGTGTTAGATATTGGTCTATAGTTATTCAAGTAGCTTGGTCACCTCCTTTGTGATCAAGTGGACCCTCACTATTTTGAGAGTTGTTTGAATCTAATGATTCAATGGATTTGTTTAAGGAGTGTAATGAGCGTAACTTCTATGGGGTTGGTTGGAGCAAGGAATAGTGTATTTGGGTAGGTACCTATGGGGTAGTCCTGGATGGACGTGTGGTTGCACTTGGTATGTTGTTCACTAGAATTTTTCCTAATGGTAGAGAAGAAAAAAACATGGAGTCTGTTTGCTTTTCAGTAGGTTGTGAGTAGGAAGTTCATCTGATTTTTGGTTTAATTTGATTGTTTTTGGTTTTGGATAACTTTTCAGTCCAAGAAGAACTTCAGATAGAGTTTTCCCAGGTTTTTTTCTTATCACCCTTTGATGTTATTAATCTATTTCATATTACAGTTTTTTATGCATTGAGGTTAAAGAAGGGAGTTAAATTGAAGGTTAAGAGAGTGGCAAAGCAATGTAAACAGAGTGCAAATGAGAGAGTGGGTTAGATGTTATTAACAAATTTGTTGAAAATAAGGAAAAGTTTTAGAGAGAGAGATTAACAAGTTATGGAAGCCTATGAGAACAAGTGATTTGTCAGTTTACAATAGAGAGGAGAGTTATTAAATGGAGAGTTCGAGGTACTGGGAAGAAATGGGGGAATATTTTGAGGAATTGTTAAATGTTGAGAAGGATGAGGGAAGCGTGAATTTCGTGTATAGGCAAGGAGGAATTAACATCTAGTAGGAGTGAGGAAGAGCGTTGTGAGTGGGTGGAAAGTTCGTGAGGCAGTAGGTAAAAAATGAAAGGGGGTACGGCAAGCTGTGATTGATAGGATAAAGATAGAATGTTAAAAGCAGTGGGATACAGTTTTTGGAGTGGTTGGTGCTATTATTTAATAAATGTATGGAAGGAGGGAAAGGTACTAGGGATTGGCAGAGAGCATGCCATAGTTCCTTGTATAAAGGCAAAGGGGACAAAAGAGAGTTCAAAAATTATAGGGGATAAGTCTGTTGAGTCTGCCTGGTAAAGTGTATAGTAGAGTTTATTATTGAAAGAATTAAGAGTAAGACGGAGAATAGGATACAGATAACAAGGAGGCTTTAGGAAAAGTAGGGGGTGTGCGGACGCAGGTGTTCACAGAGAAACAATTAAGTGAACCAGTATTTAGATAAGGCTCAAGAAGGTTTTTGTGGCATTTTTAATGAATTTTTTTTTTTGGAAAAAAAGGGAGGCGTAAGAGGGTGGAGAGGGGGGGCAAATGTGGCAGATGGTTGCAAGTGGTAATGGTGTAGGAGGTAGGTTACTGAAAGCATGAAGAGTTTTTTATGAGATAGTGAGGCTCAAGTTAGAGTATGTAGGAAAGAGCGAGATTATTTCCCAGTGAAAGTAGGCCTTAGACAAGGATGTGTGATGTCACCAAACACCGTGGTTATATATTTATTGATGTGGGTTCTACATAGAAGTAGATGCGAGGGGTCTTGGCAAGAGCGTGGAGTTATAAGATAAAGAATCACACATAAAGTGGGAGTTGGTCCACAGCTGCTCTTTGCTGATTACACTGTGCTCTTTGGTAGATTCTGAAGACAATTGCAGGAGGTTTGGTGGGATTGAATTGGTAGGGTATGTTAAAAGAAGAAAATTAAAAGTGAAAACAGGAAAAGTAAGGTTATAGGATAACAAAAAAATTAGGTGATGAAAGATTGGATATCATGATTGGGGGGGGGGTGGGGCAGAGTATGGAGGTGAATGTATTTCAGATGTTGGGAGTGGACGTGTCAGTGGATGGGTCTATGAAATATGAGGTGAATCATAGAATTGAGAGGGAAATTAGGGTTGAGCAGTGCACTAGGAGTCTGTGGAGAAACAAAGATACTTTGCCCTTGGAGGCAAAGAGGGTATGTATGAGAGTATAGTTTTACCAATGCTTCTTACATGGGTGTGAAGGATGGGTGATGAATGTTGCAGCAATGAGAAGGCTGGAGACAGTGAGATTGTCATGTCTGATGGCAATTGTGGTGTGAATATAATGCCGAGAATTCGTATTTGGAAGTTAAGAGTAGGTGCGGGATTGTTGCCAAACTGTTGTCCAAGGGCTGAGGAAGGGTGTTGAAGGGGTTCGAACATGTAGAAGAATGGAGAAAAACAAATACTTCAAAGTGTTCATTTTTGGGGAAAGGGAAAGGCGGGGTGGGGGTCGGCCCCTAGGATAGGTTGGGGGGGGGTAATTTTTATTATATTATTATAAAAAAAAAAAAAAGAAGCCTAACCCCACAAGGGCATACAGCGTGCAGGGTGGAAAGGAACAAAGATATTGGGGGGGCAGAAGGGGGGGGGGGGATATCATAGTAAGAAAACGCGGGAAAGGATCCCGCGGGGGTGAGGGCAGCAAGAGATTGAAGTAAAAGGGCTGAAGGTATCTCAAATTTTTGAATCACTGTTGTCAAAAGTCAATGAAAGGCCCGGATGAAAGGTGGGTCCACAGTGAGAAGGAAGGTAAAGAACAGCTGTGGAGCGAAGATGACAAGGGGAAAATTTGAGGCTCTTTGAAAAAGGGGGCATCAACATAATATGTTTGCCCCGATAATAAAACCTGACATTTTTTCACAGAGGGAGCGGGGTGCCTCTCCTGAGATACCCTAAAAACAGTATGGCCAATGCGAAGACGGGAGAGAGTAGTCTCCCAACCTCGAATTGGTGAAAAAAAAGACGGCCATAACCATCCGGGTTTAATAGATTGAAGTTTTTTTTCCCAAAGCAAGTAGACCAACGTTGTTGCCAATGGGTGCGAAGGGGGGAAAGTTATTGCAGCAAAATATCCGTAAAGGGAACACCCAAAAATGGTGTCTGATGTACCAGGGAGCAGGTCGCTTGTTCTTGCCCTGTAAAGCAACAGCCAGGGACCCAACAAAAAAAAAACTTTATGCTTTTGGGAAAAATGCGGCAAACCAAAAGGGGTAGGAGGCTAAAGGGGTGAGGGGTACAAATTTCTGAAAACCCGTAAGGGACTAAGGGAGCTAGACAACCACAAAAGATACACGGGTAGATCAATAAAGAATAAGTGCTGCAAGAAAGGCATACAATTCAGTAGAAAAATACTAGCCCAAAATAGTAAATGCCCTCGTACGACGCTGCCCGGGAAACACTGCGTGAATCCTATGCCACAGAAGACTTAGAGCCCTGTGTACACGAAATGGATAAAAATGAAGGGGAAGTGGTCAAAAAAAAGGGGGGAAAGCTATCGAGACAGTTGGTTTTCGAGCAAAGGAGAGAGAAAAACAGACCAAAAGCGAACTTCCGGGGGGGTAGGGAAAATGAGATGCTAATAACATGAAAGGGGGGTAATTGAAGAGAAGAAAAAGGGCAATGTAGGCGAAGAGAAGGGACGGAGAAAACGGGGGCGGCGAATGAAAAAAAGAATTCATAATATGGGTGACCTTTTCTATAAAGGGAAGGTTGTGGAGATCTGAACACACCGTAAAAAAGCAATGGGCATCACGGCAAGGGATAATTGGAAATGTTGCTTCCATAGAAGCTCTAAACGGGGGAAAAAGGGAAAAAAAGCACCAAGGCTAATGCAATCCTTGGGGGAAAAAATGGGGTTAAAGGGCTAGAGAGGACGGAGGGGCCGCTGAATAGATCTGGTCCCATTCAAGTTTTCGATAAAATGGGGTGGAAATGTAGGCAAGGGAATTTCGACACAGCCCCCAGAAAGATAGAAAGGGGTTTTTTTAAGAAGGTTCAGCCGGCTGTGACAAGTCCCTTCAAGAGGTAATGTGAGGGTTTTTCCAGGATAACCTACGGTCAAAGGGGACCCCAGAAACCTGACTGTATCACGTTCAGGGGTACGTTTGCCAAAAAAGGTACAAAGGATGAACAAGATGCAAAAAGCGTTAGTGAAAATAATTTGATGAGTTTTTGGTAACGGAAAATTTAATTAAACCCCCCGGGGTGGGCCCAAATTGGGGGAAAAACCGGGGACCGCATGGGAGAGAAACCCTAAGAGGTGACAGTCGCCCTACAGGCAAAAAGCGAAGCATCAACAAGAGTGTGACCAAATGTTTGGGTGGAAGACTAGAGGCCAAAACATTTTTGCAAGGGGGAAAAGTTTTTCTAAAAGAAAACATACCCGGGGGGCCCTTTTTGGGTAAAGGGTTAACCCCCAAAAAAAAGGGTTTTCTTAAAAGTTCTTAAAAGGGAAATATGAAGATTGCCCGAAGGCCTAAGGGGTGGGCTTGGGCCAAAAAAATTATACCTCCAAGTTGTGTCATATGCCTCCAAAAGGGCAAAAAAAAAAATGACAATAAATGAGTGGTTATTCGCAAAAAGGGATTACAAACATACGTATCCAAGCCAATTAAAAGTCACATGACGAGTGGAAAGACTGTTGTGTGTCCTTAAAAAACCCACTAAAAATCTATTTACCAGGGATTCCACCTTTGCAAAAGCACCCCCGGGTTTTGGGAAAAGGGGGAACAATGGCGTTTCCCCCGCTGTGGAAGAACTCCTTGTGACCAAAAAATTTTGAAAAGGTTTTTAATAGGTGCAAGGGCTGACTGATGAAAAGTTGTGGGGAAAAACGAAAAAATAAATTTGCCCTTTGGGGTTTCCAGCGCCATGGGGCAAGCTAAAGAGTGTTCCCTCCAGTTCCTAAAAAGTGTAAAAGGCACTTTATACTGTTCTTCCTGAGAGAAAAAAAAACCCAAGGGGGTGCTAACCCCGGGGCAGACTTTGGGGAAAAAAACCCAAGGGGGATAAAAGGGAAAGCCCCGGGGGAAATACAGCCCCAGATATTCCCCAATTTTCATTGGCAAAAAAATTCTATTTGGTTTTTGCTAAAAATCAAAAACGGGCCCAACCCCAGAACAGGAGCAGGGTCAGGAAAATTTTTACCCACTGTTTTCGTTTTTTTTCCAACTGCACCCCTAGGGGAACAGAGGTTTTTGGGGGAAAACCATAATGTTCCCAAAGCAAGTGCATTTAGCGTCTCGGAGGGAAAAGGAAAAGAAAACCGAACGCTTTTTTTAAAAACCCAAGAAGTCTCTCCGTGGTTCTTTTGTCCCGAAACCGGGGCCCAGGGAGCCCTTTTAAAAAAACGTGCGGCCACGAGCACAACAGGGACCCCCCCAAGGCACGCTTTTCGGGGAAAGCCTCCCCGGGAAGTTTGGGGCTTTTAGATGAAAAAGCTGCAGTTAAAAGGGGAGGGACGAAAAGGGGTGCAAAAGCTCATAAAGGGGGGGACAAAGAAGGAAACCTCGCTTAAAAACAGTTATTTGGAGGAAAGGTTCCTTTTTGCCTGATAAAATTGGGTCAGTGGGGGGTTTATGAAAAAGGGGGGTGAAAAAGAAGGGAAGAAAGGAATGTTTTGGGGAAAATGTTTCGCTGTAAATGTAAACCCGGGGAGAAAACAGCCCAAAGGGGGAAGTAAAAAGCGGTGGGGAAAGCAAAAAACTGAGAAAACCCATCCCAAAGAAAGCGTGATTCCAAAGGGGATCAAAATGGGATGAGAAAACCGGGTTTTTAAAAAAATTTTGGAGGGGTGGGATACCCAAAAAAAACCCTTTCTAACGGGAAATGCCGGGGGGAATCACAGTGAGACCCCCAGGGGAAAAATGATGGCTTTTAAAAATTGCCAAAAACAAACGGGGGCGAAATGAAAAAACGGGAAAAGGAAATTACCCGGGTTTAGATCAGTGGGTCCCTCGTTTTTTCCGTGGGTTTAATTTCCCTTCCCTGGATTTTGCTACAATTATCAAAATCTACGATTTCCCGAATAAATTTTCCCCAAAAGGGGAATAATATAAATACAGGGTCCCTCATTTTTTCTTAATTAAACCTTTCCTGGAGCCGTTACTATTGAACAAATTTTGATTTACGAATAAATTTTCCCCAAAAAGAAAAAAATGTAAATACTTTTAAAACCTTTTCCTAAACCCCCGAAGAATTAAAACAAAAAAATTTTTTTTTTTTTCCCCATAAAATTATACAGGGTAGAAACTAAAAAAATAAAAGGGGAAAAGAATAAAAACATTAAAGATAACCCTTCCTTTTAAATGGAGATTCTTTTCTTGGTATGGGGAGACGGGAAAGGAGGAAGAGATTGGTTTTTTTTCATTTTTAAAGGGGGAAATCCTCTTCCAAAAACACTTCAGGTAAAAATTTGCTTTTTTGGGGTTGTTCTCTTCTCTGTTTTTTAATGCCACTAGGACCACCTTGGGGAGTAAACTGGAGTCCTGCTCGCAAAAATAACTGTGGAGAGAGCTCTTTTCGGGGGGTTTTTCTTTTAAAATTCCCCAAAATGGGCCCCAAACTTTGTCAATTTTTAGGTTGCCAACATGAAATTGCAACAACCTATCAGGGGGATGTTTTCCAAAAAAGCTTTTTCCCTCTTTCCCCACCCTAGGGAAAAAATTCCTTTTTTTAATTTTTCTGAAAAGGCACCCCCTACCCTCTCTCTTCCCCTCCTCTGAGCAAATTTTGAAACGCTATCTGTTGCTGCCTGCTGAAGCTCTTGCAGCTCCTCGTGGTGAGCTTTCTTTGGGGTCATCCAAACCCAAAAAAATTTCCCCTTTCCCCCAAATTTACATCCCAACCCCCAAAGGGAAATCCACAGTGCCACAATTGATTTTAAAAAACAGACAAAAGGCTCCTCAGGGGGGCCCCCCTCAAAAAACCCCTTTAAAAACCCTCTTGTCGACACAATTTTTGGCAAAAAAATTTTTTCCAAGCAAAAGTTTTAAAGTCCTGGGGAGTCACTAAACCCCCCCAAAAACCATTTCCAAAAAGGGGTTTTTGCAGTGGGGATGCGAAGTGTTTCCCCCCAAAATTCCCCTTAGGGTCAAGTGAGGCTGTGGTCCAGTTTTTAAAAAAAAACACCTGTAAAACATTGCTTTGGAGAGAGTTTTTTTAAAATTTGAAAGACCCGCTGGTCCATTGGCCCGGGGGAGAGAAGTGGGAATGGGGGCAAGAACTTTAAATGTGAGAACCCAAACTCCTTCAGGGAAAAAAGGGGCCCTCCAAGTTTGGGGGGAGAGCAGGTGCTTTGTCCTTACTAGGAGGGGCCCCCGGATCCCAAATTTTTTTTTCAAAGGGGAATTTTTTCACATTGGGCCAAAACACTTCATTGAAAAACCCCTCCCAAAAAAAATGCCCTCATGACCCCTGCCTTATTTTAGATCCCAAAACACAAAACAAATTTTCTCTTTATAACATTGTTTTTTCTTTAAAAACCCCCTGGGGTATTCGAATGGACAGCTAGTAAAAAACCGGGTTCACTTTGAAATCCCCCCTGCAATTACAAGAACATGAGCGTTCCCCGCCGTCTTTTATAGGCTTGGTCCTGGCCGGCCTTTTTTTTTTCCCGAGGGGTTTAAAGTAAATCCTCTTTGGCCTTTTTTTTCCAAAAGAGGCTTGTTTTGTCAAAAAATGAAAACCTTAAACCCGGGTTTTAGGGCCTTCAGCCTCTATGTAATCCGAATTCCCGCCCCATATTTTTTAGGGCCCCCTTTTTTTGTCCCAAACTGGCCCCTCCCATGCCTTTAAACACACTGTGTATGGGCCCCCACGCTTCTTTAAATTTTCTCAAACCCGCCTTTGCTGGCCTTAAAAATTCAAATCTATCACCACTATTTGCAGGCAATTTTTTTTACCAAAAACGTCATGCAATGCCTACCCTTTTTACAAAAAAAGCGACGTCATAAACTATCTCCGAAACTGTTCTCATTTTCCACACCATTTTAAAAACTTCCCCAACATCTTTTGAGCGTGGTATTAATTTTTTGTCAGCATATTTTCCCCCCTTTTTCAAACCCAACACTTCCTTGATTTTTTCCCTTTTTTCCCTTTGGGTATGATGGAAGGGTATGGTTGTACAAAAATTTGTTTTAAAACCTGGCCCGGTTTTGCCCCCCAGTATGCCCACTTTTTATATTTTTTCAAAAAATGTTTTTTTTAAATTCAATCAAAATTTTACACCTTTTTTACCCAAAGGGGTTGGGACTAAAGCTTTCTTTGGGGCCAGGGAGCTTATTTTTGCACTTGCAAGCACTTAAAAAGAATGGAATGTTTTTAAATTTACCCTATGAACACGGGGAGGGGGGGCCGGGTTTGGCTCACTGATAAACAAGGGCCCCACGGCCGGAAAAGGGGGGGGCCAACGGGTTTTGAGATGAGTAAAGGGGCCCGGACGGGAAAGGGCGATTAGCGATTTCGGGACCATTTGCAGCCAATGTTTTAAAGAAAAAGGGGGCTATTTTTCCCAAAGTGGCGCTTTTTAAGGGGGGGGAAAGGGTTATTGATGACCACGTATAAACATTAAATTTTTATTATTTTCTCAAATTGTTTATTGGGTTATCTTATTGGACTTTTGGGGAATGTACAATGGAAAGTTACTTCTTAATGGACACCAAAAATAAAGAAATCCGACAATAAAAAGCCCGATTTTTCCCTTTTTAGCCACTACGCAAACTTTGCGGGTTTTTTTTTGGGATGTTTTTTTTATGGGGTTTTTAAAAATGGGGCCCCCCGCCCCTACCCCCATTTTAATTTGTGCAAGAGGGGGGGCATTGGTAAGTCGAAAAAAAATCGGGGATGCGAATGGAAATTTTCCCCCATAAAAATAAAAGGAAATTTAAATTAATTTTCCCGTGCCCCAAAACCCCCCAAAGAAAAAAAAAAAAAAAAATTTAAACCCCATGGGGAAATTTTTTAATTTTAAAAAAACACACAAAAATGAAAAAGGGATGCCACCCAAATTACATGACACTTACTTTTATTGAAGATCTGGGGATTATTGATGGGATGGGAGGAGGGGGGAGAGGGGAGAAGGTTAAAGGTTTTAGAAAAGGGGGAAACCCCTTCCCTTTAAGGGCTTGAGGTGGGGAAGTCCTTTTCCCGGGGTTCCTTTCCCTTTTTTCTTTTAATGCCCTGGGACCCAAGGGTTCAGAGTCACTGGCTTCTTTCGCACAACTTTTTGTCCATAGTGGCCTGAACCCCTCGTTCCTTTTGACTTTCCCCCAAAGGTTTTTAAAAACATTGTCAGTGTAAGGTTGGGCCAACAAGGGCTTGCAGTTGCTGTTGTGAGGGGGTTCTAAACCCTAAAGGGTTTTCAAGCTTTTTACCAAAATTTTCACCCGATTTCCTTTTAACTTTTTTAGTTTGGCCAAATTTTTTCAATTTCTCTCTCCCCCCCCTCTGAACCAGTTTCCCCTAAGGTCTGGGCCCCTTTTCTGTTGAAGTTGTTCTTAGCTTTACAAGGGTTTGTTCTTTATTTTTCCTCCTCCACCAACTGTTCCACATCCTCCCCACTAACCTCCAACCCCAAGGACTTTCCCAATGCCACAATGGATTCCTCAACTGGCATAATCCTCTCAGGGTTAGCCTCAAACCCTTCAAAATCCCTTTTGTCTACACATTCTGGCCACAGTTTCTTCCAAGCAGAGTTCAAGGTCTTCTTAGTCACTCCCTCCCAAGCCTTACCTATAAGGTTTACACAATTGAGGATATTAAAGTGATCTCTCCAAAAGTCTCTTAGAGTCAGTTGAGTTTCTGAGGTCACTACAAAGCACCTATCAAACAGAGCTTTTGTGTACAGTTTTTTGAAGTTTGCAATAACTTGCTGGTCCATGGGCTGCAGGAGAGGAGTGGTATTAGGAGGCAAAAACTTGATGTTAATGAATTTCATGTCCCCACAAAGTCGCTCTGCCACGTCTGTAGGATGACCAGGGGCATTGTCTAACACCAGGAGGCACTTAAGTTCTAATTTCTTTTCAGTTAGGTAATCTTTCACATTGGGGGCAAATGCATGGTGTAACCAGTCATAGAAAAAGTCCCTAGTGACCCATGCCTTACTGTTTGCCCTCCAGAGCACACACAAATTCTCCTAGAGGACATTCTTTTGCCTGAACGGTCTGGGAGTTTCAGAGTGATACACTAATAAAGGCTTAACTTTGCAATCACCACTAGCATTGGAACACATCAACAAAGTAAGCCTGTCTTTCATAGGCTTATGTCCTGGGAGTGCCTTTTCCTCCTCAGTAATGTAGGTCCTGCTTGGCATTTTCTTCCAAAACAGGCCTGTTTCATCACAATTAAACACTTGTTCAGGTTTCAGTCCTTCACTGTCTATGTACTCCTTGAATTCCTGCACATATTTTTCAGCTGCTTTGTGGTCCGAACTGGCAGCCTCACCATACCTTATCACACTATGTATGCCACTACGCTTCTTAAATCTCTAAAACCCAAAACCTTTTGCTGGCCTTAAATTCACTCACATTATCACTAGTTGCAGGCATTTTTTTAATTAAATCCTCATGCAACTTCCTAGCCTTTTCGCTTATGATCGCTTGAGAGACGCTATCTCCTGCTAGCTGTTTTTCATTTATCCACACCAATAAGAGTCTCTCAACATCTTCCATCACTTGCGATCTCTGTTTCGAAAACACAGTTAAACCTTTGGCAAGAACAGCTTCCTTGATTAACTTTCTGGTGCCCACAATAGTAGCGATGGTTGATTGGGGTTTCTTCTACAACCTGGCCAGCTCGGCGATACGCACTCCACTTTCATACTTATCAATGATCTCTTTCTTCATCTCTATAGTAATTCTCACCCTTATTCCTGTAGGGTTGGCACTAGAAGCTTTCTTGGGGCGGCCCATGGTCACTTATTTTCCCGATAAAATGACAAAAAACACTGCAATAATACTAAATGTTCCGATTTTATGCTTGGATGTTACCGCGGAGGCTGGCTGGTAAACAATGGTACAGCGGCACATGTGAGGGTGGCTCAGGGCGCACATTGGACGCGTCTCGGACGAACAGTGGTGAGCGGGTTTTTGAGCGGTATGCGAGGAAAAAATTTTGCAATTAAAGTGAGCGGTATGCGGAATAATCGGTATGTGACGCCAACGGTATGCGGGGGTCCACTGTATTCTCATTTTTTCGGTCTCATTTGATAGAATGAAAGATATGTTACAGAAATAGATATTATTTTGATTGCTTTCATGATGAAAAGTTCCTTGAAATTGCGCTCACAGTAGCGAAAATGTTCTATTCTTTAGCGAAGCTCAAGAGTAAACAAATGACGTCACTGTCCAATACCTGTCCGCCTGCCAGTCCAAATTCCAATGTACGTAGTCAAGAATGGGTTGACATTATTTATACAATTATTACAATAATGCAGTAGTCTGCATAACAGTAAATCTTCAATTTTTTTGTGAATAAAAATTCCAAACGGTAAGCAAGAGTAATATAAGAGGGGTCTGTAGCCGTGACTAATGAACAGAGAAAATGTTATTTTAGTGCCAGGAATGTCTGCATTGTTTATTCTGGATCCTATTTTGAAATTGGCATCTGTTGAAATTTATGTGAAATCGGCCAAATTGCCAATTCTGACCACTTTATTGGGTAGTTGAAATAAGTCAATGGGCGGTTTCTTGTACTCAGTTGACAGACTAAGAAGTAAAAGAATAAAGTGTTCTTATATCATAATACACAAATACAGTTACATAGAATATCATACATGCAGATGTATCATCAGTTAGCATAGATTATTCATTACACATAGCAGCGGCTAACTAACGAGAACCTGAGATAACCCAAAACAGACAAAGTGACTATGTATCCCATACCTGAGCCCTGGGCTTAGCCATATATGATTTTTGTAATTATTTTTTTTTCTTGGTTGTATTTGTCTATGGGCTATCTCATTGAACAACTTCGGGCAATGTATGATTGGAAAGATGAGCTTCATAACTTACAACACAAATAAAAAAGTAAGCGAACTGATATATAAGGTAATTTCTCTGCTCAGCTGCCATGAGCCACCACTTATTGAGCAGTAATATATTTTGTATTGTTTTTTTAAGGTTGTAATCTTCATTTTTGAGGGACTCGTTGATAGAATGGAAGATATAGTTACAGAATTAGAACAAGACATTTTGATTGCTTTTCATGTCGAAAAAGTAACCTTGAAATTGAGCATCTCAAAGTAGCGGAAAAGTTCGATATTTTCTCATGGTTCAATGAAAGTTTTTGTGTTTACCGCGAGAGAGTTCCGGGGGTCAACGCTCCCATGGCGGCCCAGTCTGTGCCAGGCCTCCGGGTGGTAATCAAGAGCCTTAGATCAACCAGGCAGTTACTGCTGGCTGCATGCAAACCAACGTTAGCGAGTCCACAGCCACGGTTGCGTCAGGTCAGGATCAAGTAAGATGGGTTAATTCTATAATTAAGTGTTATTCTCTAACCCTAAACCACTTTGTAAATGCTGCAAACACCTTATATCCGGCACACTACACAGGTCCCAATGATGCCGGAATTTGAGAGAAGGAGGACCTGTACCACAAGTTGCGTATGTGGCACGGGTATACTTGATTCTGTACCAGTGTAGCCAAAATATGACCACGATGTATGAACACTTGATTATTACCAGCAGTCTTGGTCTATGTGGCAGGGTTACTTTGAACTGTTACACCCATTGAGCCAATATACCTCGATTTTTGATGACACTGTACTTACCACAGTTGTATGTGGCAGTGCTTACTTTATCTGTGGACCCAGTCTGGTGCAAAATATACCTCGATGTTTGAACAGTATTAACCACAAATGTTGTAAAGTGGGCATGGGTTTACTTGATTCCTGTGAACGTCCAGTGTGAGCCAAAATTTCCCTCGATGTTTGAAACTGTATTACCACAGTTGTATGTGGCAGGGTTACTTGATCTGTGACCCAGTGTGCCAAATATACCTCGATGTTTGAAATGTATTCCCCACATTGTATGTGGCGGGTTATTTGATCGTGACCCAGTGTCCAAAATTACCTCGATGTTTGAAACTTATTACCCGTTGTAGGGGGGGGTTTTACTTGTCTGTGCCCCAGTGTGCCAAATATACCTCGATGTTTGAAACTGTATTACCACAGTTGTATGTGGCAGGGTTACTTGATCTGTGACCCAGTGTGCCAAATATCCCTATGTTTGAAATTTTTTTTATTACCACATTTTTGTATGTGGCAGGGTTATTTTGATCTTGCCCCAGTGTGCCAAAAAAACCTCGATGTTTGAAACTGTATTCCCACATTTTGTATGTGGCGGGTTTTACTTTGATCGTGCCCAGTGTGCCAAATATACCTCGATGTTTGAAACTGTATTACCACAGTTGTATGTGGCAGGGTTACTTGATCTGTGACCCAGTGTGCCAAATATACCTCGATGTTTGAAACTGTATTACCACAGTTGTATGTGGCAGGGTTACTTGATCTGTGACCCAGTGTGCCAAATATACCTCGATGTTTGACACTGTATTCCCACATTTATGTGGCGGGTACTTGACTGTGACCCATGTGCCAAATATACCTCGTGTTTAAAAACGTTTTAACCAAGTTGTATGTGGCGGTTACTTTGATTGTTACCCAGTGTCCCAAAATAACCTCGAGTTTAAAAACTGTATTCCCATTTGTATTGGCGGGGTTCTTGATTGTAACCAGTGTGCCAAATATACCTCGATGTTTGAAACTGTATTACCACAGTTGTATGTGGCAGGGTTACTTGATCTGTGACCCAGTGTGCCAAATATACCTCGATGTTTGAAACTGTATTACCACAGTTGTATGTGGCAGGGTTACTTGATCTGTGACCCAGTGTGCCAATAACCTCGTGTTTGAAACTGTATTACCACAGTTGTATGTGGCAGGGTTACTTGATCTGTGACCCAGTGTGCCAAATATACCTCGATGTTTGAAACTGTATTACCACAGTTGTATGTGGCAGGGTTACTTGATCTGTGACCCAGTGTGCCAAATATACCTCGATGTTTGAAACTGTATTACCACAGTTGTATGTGGCAGGGTTCTTGTCTGGCCCCCCAGTGTCCAAATTACCTCGATTTTTAAAAACCCTGTATTTCCACAGTGGTATGTGGCAGGGTTACTTGATCTGTGACCCAGTGTGCCAAATATACCTCGATGTTTGAAACTGTATTACCACAGTTGTATGTGGCAGGGTTACTTGATCTGTGACCCTGTGTGCCAAATATACCTCGATTTTTTTAAACTGTATTAACAGTTAAAAGTGGCGGGGTTTTCTTGATCTGTCCCCAGTGTCCAAAATATACCCCGATGTTTGAAATGTATTAAAAGGGGGGGCAAAAAACCCACCCCGAAAACAACCACATTTGTATGGGCGGGTTACTTGATCTGTGACCCGTGTCCAAAAATTTTTCCTCGATGTTGAAATGTATTCCCACAGTTGTATGTGGCGGGGTTATTGATCTGTGACCCAGTGGCCAAAAAAAAACTTTTAAAAAAAAAAAAATTACCTCGTTTTTTGAAAACTGTTTACCACATTGTTTGGCGGGTTATTTGTCTGTGACCCGTGTGCCAAATATACCTCGATGTTTGAAACTGTATTCCCCAGTTTTGTGCGGGGTTTACTTGATCTGTGACCCATGTGCCAAATATACCTCGATGTTTAAAAACTGTATTACCACATTTTTGGGGGAGGGTTACGATCTGTGGACCCATGTGCCAAATATCCT